>JAHRHZ010000287.1:0-15767 GCA_024137785.1 Ginglymostoma cirratum
CCCCAAGAAGACTTTCCACATCAAGCAGATGTTCACCTGCACATCTGCCAATGTGGTATACTGCATCCGCTGTACCCGTTGTGGCCTCCTCTACATCGGGGAATCCAGCGGAGGCTTGGGGACCGCTTTGCAGAACACCTGCGCTCGGTTCGCAACAAACAACTGCACCTCCCAGTCACAAACCATTTCAACTCCCCCTCCCATTCCTCAGACGACATGTCCATCCTGGGCCTCCTGCAGTGCCACAATGATCCCACCCAAAGGCTGCAGGAACAGCAACTCATATTCAGCCTGGGAACCCTGCAGCCCAATGGCATCAATGTGGATTTCACAAGCTTCAAAATCTCCCCTCCCCCAACCGCATCCCAAAACCAGCCCAGCTCATCTCCACCTCCCTAACCTGTCCTTCCTCTCACCTATCCCCTCCTCCCACCTCAAGCCCCCCCCCCATCTCCTATCTACCAACCTCATCCCGCCCCCTTGACCTGTCCGTCCTCCCTGGACTGACCTATATCCTCCCTACCCTCCCACCTACACTCACCTTTACTGGCTCCATCCCCACCTCTTCGACTTGTCTGCCTCCTCTCCACCTATCCTCTCCTCTATCCATCTTCTATCTGCCTCCCCTTCTCTCCCTATTTATTTCAGAACCCTCTTCCCCTCCCCCATTTCTGATGAAGGGTCAGGGCCCGAAACGTCAAGCTTTCCTGCTCCTATGATGCTGCTTGACCTGCTGTGTTCAATCTTTCGACCATACTTTTGGTGATATGATCGACAATCTCCTTGTATGTTTTAGTGTCAAATTTTGTTTAATATTTGAAGCACCTTTACTAAGTTGAAGGGACTATATAAAGATAAGTTGTTACACACATAATTTTATTACATTTAAATATTTTTTAAACCTAAGGTGGAAGGTTGAAAGCAGAACTGTGTCAATCTGAGAGATGGGTTTGGTACTTAGGGCTATGAGGAGAGCTGTGTAGTGAGTCAGTGACAATGTTTCAATATTGGGGACATTCCACAATGTACACGAGGGAGTTTAATACTCACTAGAAACAGGGGCAACATTTTTTCTGAACATGAAGCACTAATAAATGTTTTAAATTTAGTTTAATATGACTTATTTTGATCAGAGTCCAGTATTTTTAGACGAAGAATCAGGCCACCTCCCACAGGCTGTAGTATAAGAATTTCATGCCGGGTTCCACACTGAGCAATACAAGACAGCAGCTGTCACAGACGGATCTCCTCCACCTCCCTTGAAAGATTCATGCACAAAGTGTTTGTACTGCTGTCATATAACCCCACTGCAAAGTATTTGTCAAGTTTTGGTGAAAGACAATAGACAGAATTCTTAGCCTTAATCTGAAGGATGAGCCAGTTTTGGAAACTGTACACAATGCTGAGGTGATTACTGGTAGGCCAAAAAATTGGTGATATTTGAGGAACGAGCAAACGATAACTGAGAACAAAGAAAACAATGTGAACATTTGGCTGATTGAACAGAATTTGAATATTACTGAAAAGAGAGAAATGTTGATAAAGCTCTTCATCGTGCACACATCAGAACACACACAAGAATGTCAAATACCAAATGATCTCAATGATTTATATGATTGGAGGAAAGGGTACTGATTGGTTGGCAAGAGATAGTAGGAACTGCAGATGCTGGAGAATCTGAGATAACAAGGTGTAGAGCTGGATGAACACAGCAGGCCAAGCAGCATCATAGGGGCAGGAAGGCTGATGTTTCGGCCCTAGACCATCGTCAGAAATGGGGGAAGGGAAGGAGGTTGTGAAACAAATAGGGAAAGAGGGGGAGGCGGATAGAAAATGGATAGAGGAGAGGATAGGTGGAGAGGAGACAGACAGGTCAAAGAGGTGGGGATGGAGCCAGTAAAGGTGAGTGTAGGTGGGGAGGTACGGAGGAGATAGGTCAGTCCAGGGAGGACGGACAGCTCAAGGGGGCAGGGTGAGGTTAGTAGGTAGGAGATGGGGGTGGGGCTTGAGGTGGGAGGAGGGGATAGGTGGGAGAAAGGACAGGTTAGGGAGGCAGGGACGAGCTGGGCTGGTTTTGGGATGTGGTGGGGGAGGGGGGATTTTGAAGCTTGTGAAATCCACATTGATACCGTTGGGCTGCAGGGTTCCCAAACAGAATATAAGTTGCTGTTCCTGCAACCTTCGGGTGGCATCGTTGTGGCAGTGCAGGAAGCCCAGGATGCACATATCATCTGAGGAATGGGAGGGGGAGTTGAAATGGTTCGCGACTGCAAGGTGCAGTTGTTTAATGTGAACCGAGCGTAGGTGTTCCGCAAAGCGGTCCCCAAGCCTTCACTTGGTTTCCCCAATGTAGAGGAGGCCACAACGGGAACAGCGGATGCAGTATACCACGTAAGCAGATGTGCAGGTGAACATCTGCTTGATGTGGAAAGTCTTCTTGGGGCCTGGGATGGGGGTGAGGAGGGAGGTGTGGGAGCAGGTGTAGCACTTCCTGTGGTTGTAGGGAAAAGTGCCGGGTGTGGTGGGGCTGGAGGGGAGTGTGGAGCAGACAAGGGAGTCACGGAGAGAGTGGTCCCTCCGGAGAGCAGATAAGGGTGGGGAGGGAAAAATGTCTTCAGTGGTGGGGTCAGATTGCAGATGGCGGAAGTGTCAGAGGATGATGCGTTGGATCCGGAGGTTGGTGGGGTGGTACGTGAGGATGAGGGGGATTCTGTTTTGGTTTTTATTGCGGGGAGGGGGTGTGAGGGATGAGTTGCGGGAAATGCAGCAGACACGGCCAAGGGCGTTCTCGACCACTGAGGGGGGGGACGTTGCGGTCCTTGAAAAATGAGGACATCTGAGATGTTTGGGAGTGGAATGCCTCATCCTGAGAGCAGATGCGGCGGAGGTGAAGGAATTGGGAATAGGGAATGGCATTTTTGCAGTAAGGTGGGTGGGAGGAGGTGTATTCTAGGTAGCTGTGGGAGTTGGTGGGCTTGAAATGGATATTGGTTTCTAGGTGGTTGCCAGAGATGGAACCAGAGAGGTCCAGAAAGGTGAGAGAGGTATCAGAGATGGTCCAGGTGAACTTAAGGTTGGGGTGGAAGGTGTTGGTGAAGTGGATGAACTGTTCAAGCTCCTCGTGGGAGCACGAGGCCGTGCCGATACAGTCATCAATGTAACAGAGGAAGAGGTGGGGTTTAGGGCCAGTGTAGCTACGGAAGAGGGATTGTTCCACTACATCCTCTACATCAGAGAAACCAAGTGGAGGCTTGGGGACCGCTTTGCAGAACACCTACACTCGGTTCGCACCAAACAACTGCACCTCCCGCTCGCGAACCATTTCAACTCCCCCTCCCATTCCTCAGACGACATGTCCATCCGGGGCCTCCTGCAGCGCCACAACGATGCCACCCGAAGGTTGCAAGAACAGCACCTCATATTCCACTTGGGAACTCTGCAGCCCAATGGTATCAATGTGGACTTCACAAGCTTCAAAATCTCCCCTGCCCCAACCACATCCCAAAACCAGCCCAGCTTGTCACTGCCTCCCTAACCTGTCCTTCCTCCCACCTATCTCCTCCTCCCACCTCAATCCCCACCCCCATCTCCTACCTACTAACCTCATCCCGCTCCCCTGACCTGTCCATCCCCCCTGGACTGACTTATCTCCTCTCTACCTCCCCACCTACACTCACCTTTACTGACTCCATCCCCGCCTCTTTGACCTGTCTGTCTCCTCGCCACCTATCTTCTCCTCTATCCATCTTCTATCTGCCTCCCACTCTCTCCCTATTTGTTTCAGAACCCCCCTCCCCTCCCCCATTTCCGAAGAAGGGTCTAGGGCCGAAACGTCAGCCTTCCTGCTCCTCTGATGCTGCTTGGCCTGCTGTTTTCATCCAGCCCCACACCTTGTTATCTCAGATTCTCCAGCATCTGCAGTTCCTACTATCTCTGAAACAGTGTTCTTTTTGATGTTCGTAACAGAAAAAATACAGATTGCATTCAACTAGCCTGCATTTGCAAAATCCAAAATAAAATGTCCATTGTTAGTTATGATTCCAGGAATGAGCAGCACTTATTGAAAAAGTCAGAATGTGCTATTAAGTCCATTAACAATCAATTTAAGATCATCAGTCAAGCTTGTCATGTGGCTCATTTAGATTTGCTAGAAGTGACATAAATTCATACACGAACCTTCTGTAAACAAAAGGAGTTTGTCTTTGCCTTGTGTCTTTTCTGGATTTAGGATTGTTTTCGCTGGAGTTCAGACAAATGAGGGGGTTATATCAGAGAGACGTATAAAATTCTAACGGGACTGGACAGGGTCGATGCAGGCAGGATGTACCCGATGGTGGGGGTGTCCAGAACCAGGGGTCACAGTCTGAGGATTCGGGGTAGACCATTTAGGACGGAGATGAGGAGACATTTCTTCACCCAACGAGTGGTGAGCCTGTGGAATTCATTACCACCGGAAGTGGTTGATGCCAAAACATTGAATGTATTTGAGACGCGACTAGATATAGCACTTGGGAGCAAATGGGATCAGAGGTTATGGGGAGAAAGAAGGATTAGACTATGTTTTCCTGGGACGTTGAGGAGCACTGCTGCTTTCTCTCTGAAAATAGTAATTCAGATTGATAAATGGTTAAGAATGCGTGCGGAATACTTTCAATGATACAACTTTGAGAGGAGTACAGGTGCAGAGGGACCTTGAGGTTCATGTTCTCTCAAGGCAGCCAGGCAAGTTGAAGCAGTTGTTAAGGTGGCTTATCAGATCCTTGGGTTTATAAATAGAGGCCAGAGTATAAAAGCAAGGAAGTGATGATACACCACTGTCAATCACTCAGGCCACATTTGGAGTATTGTGTCCAGTATTTTTCCATGGGATGAAGCCATCGCTGTCCAGGCAGCATTTATTGCCCATCCCTAATTGCCCAGATGGCATTTAAGAGTGAACCACATTGCTGTGGGTCTGGATTCACATGTAGGCCAGACCAGGTAAGGAGGGCAGTTTCCTTCCCTAAAGGACATTATGAACCTAAGGGGTTTTTCCTGACAATTGATAATGGATTCACAGTCATCATTAGACTCTTAATTCCAGATATTTATTGAATTGAAATTCCACCAACTGCCGTGGCGGGATTTGAACCCAGGTCCCCAGAACATTATCTGGGTCTCTGGATAATACCACTAGGACATCGCCTCCCCACCTATAAGGTTCTGGGCAACTTATTTAAGGAAGGATGTTGAAGCCCCTGGAGAGTATTCAAAGGAGATTTACTGGAATTGGAATTAGGAATTTTAGACATAAGGAAAGATTAGAGAGATTGGGCTTATTCCCCTTGGAGCAGAGAACAATTTTGACAGGGGAAAGAGGATATTCTCTTTCCACTAGTTGGTATGTCAGTAACTAGGAGTCACAATTTCAAGATAGTCAGCAACAGAGCTAGGAGTGACATGAGGAGTAACTTCTTTATTCAGTGAGTTGTTAGGATCTGGAATGCACTGCCTAGGAGGATGGTGGAGGCAAATTCCAGAGCTGGTTTCAAAAGAGAACTGGATATATATTTGAAAGTAATGAAGTTAGAGGGCTACAGAGATAGGGCTGGAGAATGGAATGAGCTGGGCAGCTCTTTCAGGAACTGGTACAGATGTGATACGTCAAATAGCCTCCTTCTGTACTATAAAATGTTCTATGATTCTAGTTTCCTTTATGAGCCAAGGTATATACTATAAGGGCAGGGAGGTTTTGCTGGAGCTATATAAAGCTATAAGGGTAGGGCCGATCAAGGATTGTAAAGGGAATTTGTGCACAGAGCCTAAAGAGATAGGACAGGTCCTTAATGAATACTTTTCTTCAGTATTCACAACTGAGAGGGACCTAGTTCTAGAGGAGGACAGTGTGAAACAGGCTGGTAGGCTAGAGGTGGTCGATGTTAGTAAAGAAGATGTACTAGGAATTTTGAGGAAGTTGAAGATAGTTAAGTCCCCTGTGCCTGATGGAATTTATCCAAGGATTCTATGGGAAGTGAGGGATGAGATCACAGGGCCTTTGGCGATGATCTTTTCATCCTCACTGTCCACGGGTATAGTGCTGGAAGATTGGAGAGAGGCAAACGTCATTCCCTTGTTCAAAAAAGGGAACAGGGGATGACCCCGGAAATTATAGGCCAGTTAGTCTTACGTCAGTGGTGGGCAAATTATTGGAAAGGGGTCTGAGAGATAGGATTTATGATCACTTGGAAAGGCAGAGTTTGATTCGTGATAGCATGGATTTGTGAGGGATAGATCACGCCTCACAAACCTTATTGAATTCTTTGACGAGGTGACCAAACACGTGGATGAAGGTAGAGCAGTGGATGTGGTGTACATGGATTTAAGTAAGGCGTTTGATAAGGTTCCTCATGGTGGGCTCATGCAGAAGGTAAGGAGGCATGGGATAGGGGGAAATGTGGCAGATTGTATTCAGAATTGGCTGACCCTTAGAAGACAAAGGGTGGTAGTGGATGAAAAATATTCAACATGGGGCTCAGTTACGAGTGGTTTACCACAAGGATCTGTTCTGGGTCCTCTTCTATTTGTGATTTTTGTAAATGATTTGGATGAAGGAATGGAAGGGTGGATTAGCAAGTTTGCGGATGATACAAAGGTGGGTCGTGTTGTGGACAGTGCGGAGGGCTGTTCTAGGTTACAAAGAGACATTGATAGGATGCAGAGCTGGGCTGAGAAGTGGCCGCTGGAGTTTAACCCCGAAAAGTGTGAGGTGATTCATTTTGGAAGGACAAACTTGAAAGCAGAATACAGGGTTAACGGAAAGATTCTTGGCAGTGTGGAGGAGCAGAGGCATCTTGGGGTTCATATTCACAGTTCCCTGAGAGCTGCCACCCAGGAGGATAGAGTTGTTAAGAAGGCGTATGGTGTGTTAGCTTTCATTAATAGAGGGATTGAGTTCAAGAGCCATGAAGTTATGCTCCAGCTATACAAAAGCCTGGTTCGGCCACATCTGGAGTATTGTGTCCAGTTCTGGTCACCTCATTACAGGAAAGATGTGGAAGCATTGAAAAAGGTAGAGGAGATTTACCAGGATGTTGCCTGGAATGGAGGGAAGGTCTTATGAGGAAAGGTTGAGAGAGCTAGGGCTTTTCTCTTTAGAACGACGAAGGGTGAGCGGTCACTTGATAGAGGTGCACAAAATGATCAGAGGTATAGATAGAGGAGACAGCCAGAGACTTTTTCCTAGGGTAGAGATAGCTATTACGATGGGACATAGTTTTAAAGTGAAAGGAGGTAGATATCGGGGAGATGTCAGAGGTAGGTTCTTTACTCAGAGAGTGGTCGGGGCGTGGAATGCATTGCCAGAGAGGATAGTGGAGTCGGCCTCATTAGAGGCATTTAAGCGGCTATTAGATAGGCATATGGATGATAGTATAAGGTAGCAGTGGAGGTTAGATAGACCTTAGGTTTAGGGTAAAAGTTCGGCAAAACATCGTGGGCCGAAGGGCCTGTACTGTGCTGTACTGTTCTATGTTCTAAAACAGTGGTTTGGCTGCCACTTGGTTTATGTAGTCTGCAGTTTGTGAGACTAACTGGTTCAAAGTATAATCTATTTAATAAAGGGAGAGATTGTGCAAAGATAGAATGAATCGCAGCTAAGGGGAATAATCCAGGAGATGGCTGAAGAGATAGTGGAGGCATTAGTAGTGATCTTTCAGGAATCACTGAAGTCAGGGAGGGTCCCAGAGGACTGGAAAATCATGAATGTTTAAGAAGGGAGTAAGGCAAAAACGGGAAGTTACAACCTGATTAGCCTGACCTTGGTCGTTGGTAAGATTTTGGAGTCCATTGTGAAGGATGAGACTTCTGAATACTTGGAAGTGCATGGTAAAATAGGGCAAAGTCAGCATGGTTTGATCAAGGGGAGGTCATGCCTGACAAATTCTTGTTAGAATTCTTTGAGGAGTTAACGAGCAGGGTAGACCAAGGAGAGCCAATGGATGTTATCTACCTGGACTTCCAGAAGGCTGCTGAGTAAGATAAGGGCCCACGGTGTTAGAAGCAAGGTGCTAGCATGGATAGAAGATTGGCTGTCTGGCAGAAAGCAGAGAGTGGGGATAAAAGGGTACTTCTCGGGATGGCAGCCAGTGACAAGTGGTGTTCCGTAAGAGTCAATGCTAGGACCACTGCTTTTCACTTTATACATTAATGATCTAGATGAAGGAACTGAGAGCATTCTAGCTAAGTTTGCAGATGATACAAACATAGATGGAGGGACAGGTAGTATTGAGGAGGCGGGGAGGCTGCAGAAGGTTAGACAGGTTAGGAGAGTGGGCAAAGAAGTGGCAGATGGAATACAATGTGGGAAAGTGTGAGGTCATGCACTTTGGTAGGAAGAATAGAGGCATAGACTGTTTTCTAAATGGAGAGGAAATTCAGAAATCTAGAGTTCAAAGGGATTTGGGAGTCCTAGTTCAGGATTCTCTTAAGATAAACTTATATGTTGAAAGGGTAGTTCGGAAGGCAATGTTGGCATTTATTTCGAGAGAACTAGAATATAAAAGCAGGGATGTACTTCTGAGGCTTTATAAAGCTCCGGTCAGACCACATTTAGAGTACTGTGAACAATTTTGGGCCCCATACCTCAGGAAGGATGTGCTGGCCCTGGAACAGGTCCAGAGGATGCTCACGAGAATGATCCCAGGAATGAAATATGAGGAACGTTTGAGGACTTATGTCTATGCTCAATGAAGTTTAGAAGGATGAGGGGGAATCTAATTGGAACTTACAGATTGCTGAATGGCCTGGACAGAGTGGATGTTGAGAAGATGTTTCCATTGTTAGGAGAGACTAAGACCCGAAGGCACAGCCTTAGAGTAAAGGGAAGACCCTTTAGAGCAGAGATAAGGAGAAACTTTTTTAGCCAGAGAGTGATGAATCGATGGAATTCACTGCCACAGAAGGCTGAGGAGGCCAGGTCATTGAGTCTATTTAAGACGGAGATAGATAGGTTCTTGATTATCACGGGGATCAAGGATTACAGGGAGAAAGCAGGAGAATGGGGTTGAGAAATTTATCAGCAATGATTGAGTGGCAGAGCAGACTCGATGGGCCAAATGGCCCAATTTCTGCTCCTGTGTCTTATGGTCTTATGGAAACCACACAAACCATTCTTCATCCTGTCCTATCCCACGATACCTTCTTCAGTCCTCCAGGGAATCATTTGCAGTTGTGTTTACAGCAAAAACCCTCAAGTCTGTCACTGCCTGTCAACTGGGTGATCATGCATGAACAACGATCTAGTTGTTCATGTATCAAAGTCTCCAAAAGTTTGAGTACTGGGATCAAAAGGTAGTAAAAGGTACAATGGAGCACATCATGTGAAGTTAGTTGCAATAATGAATTTTATAAAACACTGGTTAGGGTACAATTAGAGACTGAATGCAGATCCAGGCCTCATTCTCGTTTAGTTTTACATTATTGCTGATTCTCACCTGCAGCTCATCCTTATGAGTTTCCAATTGGGAGCACAGCGTCATTTCAGCAAGGCATTATTGGTCGCACGCTCCTTGCTGCAATGGCAATCTGAAGATGTAGTTCTTCAAATTTCTGCGCTGTGCTGTGGACACTTCATTGTTGACTGCTTCAGTCATGTGTACACTGTCCTCAGTTATTGAATTCAATCTGGTGTGAAATGACATCTCACTTGTACAATGCTGGCATTTCAAATTTGGCGACCCAGCAGGAGTCTCAAGTTCTCCATACAGTGTTTCCTACGGTAGCATACCATCATCCCCTCTAACCACATGGCTCCCTTGTAGAAAAGATAGTCAAGCCATAAGGAATGTATTCTCCAGATTCATCAAGATGGTACCAAGAAAGGGCAGCATGGTGGTTCAATAGCGTGCACTGCTGCCTCAAAGTGCCAGAAATCTAGGTTTGATTCCACCCTCAGGCCCTTGTCAGTGTGGAGTTTGCATGTTCTCCTGCATCTATAGGTTTTTCTGCCGGGTGCTCTGGTGTCCTCCCACAGTCTGAACATGTGCAAATGAGATGGATTGGCCAATGGTGGTGCCGTTAGAATTGGGATGCACTAGACCCGGGGTTAGGGGAGACTCTAAAGATAGGGATTGTCATGTTACATCATACCTTTTCTTGTTCTTGGCTGCAATGATACTAAATGAATCCAACTGTCCAACTCTCCCTACATTTTCTTTTCATTATTGGACTTGGGCATTGCTGGCTGTGCCAAAATTTATTGTCGGTCCCCAATTAATATTGAGAAGGTGGTGGTGAGCTTCCTTCTTAAAACATTGCAGTCCATGTACTGCACATTTACCCATAATGCCCGTAGGGAGTTAGTTCCAGGATTTTGACCCAGCCACACTGAAGATAATAGCTAAAATAATTCCACAGAGGCTGGTATCCCATAACCAAGTCACCCTTTATTTACACGTGGAGAGTCCTTGACCCTGATCCAGATCTCAAAGTGAACAGGATGGCTGATACTCCTATTTTTGTCTGTCAGCCAGGGCTCACTGATTGGACCAGATTGATAGCCCCAATCAGGGAACTCATATTCTGTGAGGTCCAGGTGGCTGAACTCATTATAATCACTGTTACAGCAATAAATTTCCAAGTCAGGAACAATGTGTGGCTTGGAGGGGAACTTGCAGTGGACAGTGTTCCTTAAGATCTGCTGTCCTTCTTCCAGATGGAAGTGGTTGTGTGCTTGGAAGGTGCTGTATAAATTTCTGTAGTATTTCTAATAGATGGTACACACAGCTACTGCTGAACATTGGTGATGGAGGGACTGAATGTTGAGCAGGTGATGCTAGTCAAACATGCTTTGTCCTAGATGATGTCAAGCCCTTTGAGTTTTGTTGAAGTGAGCATATCTAGGCAAGTGGTGTTTATTCTAACACATTCCTGATGTGCACCATGTAGGATAATGGATAGGTTTTGAGAAGTCAGAAGGTGAGATGTTCGCCTCTAACCTGCTCTTGTAGTTACATACTTACATGGCGAGGCCAATTGAGTTTTTGGTCAATGGTAACCCTCAGAATGTTGATGGTGAGGGATTCAGTGATGGTACTGCCATTAATGTTAAGAGGTGATGGTTAGATTCTCTTGAAGGAGATGGTCATAGCCTGGCATTTGTGTGGTACAAATAGTACTTGCCACTTGTCAGCCCAAACCTAGATATTGTTCAGGTCTTGCTGCATTTGGACATGAACTGATTCAGTATCTGAGAAATTGAGAAATGGTGCTGAACATCGCGCAAACATTGGTGGACATCCCCACTTCTGATCTTATAATGGAGGAAAGGTTATTGATGGTGGAAGATGGTTGGACCTAGGACAATACCCTGAGGAACTCCTGCAGAGATATCCTAGAGCTGTGATGACTGACCTCCAACAACCACAACCATCTTCCTATTTGCCAGGTATGACTCCAAACAGTGAAATGTTTGCCTGGCCTCCTGTACATTGGGGAAACCAAACGGAGGCTTGGGGACCGCTTTGCGGAACACCTACGCTCGGTTTGCACCAAACAACTGCACCTCCCAGTCGCGAACCATTTCAACTCCCCCTCCCATTCCTCAGATGACATGTCCATCCTGGGCCTCCTGCAGTGCCACAACGATGCCACCCAAAGGTTGCAGGAACAGCATCTCATATTTTGCATCGGAACCCTGCAGCCCAATGGTATCAATGTGGACTTCACAAGCTTCAATATCTCCCCTCCCCCACCGCATCCCAAAACCAGCCCAGCTCGTACCCGTCTCCCAAACCTGTCCTCCCACCTATCCATTCCTCCCACCTCAAGCCCCACACCCATCTCCTACCTACTAACCTCACCCTGCCCCCTTGACCTGTCCGTCCTCCATTGACCAACCTATCCCCTCCCTACCTCCCCACCTACACTCACCTTTACTTGCTCTAATCCTGCTTCCTTGACCTGTCTGTCTCCTCTCCACCTATCTCCTCTTTTATCTATCTTCTATCCACCTCCCCTTCTCTCCCTATTTATTTCAGAATTCCCTTCCCCACCCCCATTTCTGAAGAAGGGTCTAGACCCGAAATGTCAGCTTTCCATCTCCTCTGATGCTGCTTGGCCTGCTGTGTTCATCCAGCTCTACACCTTGCTGTCTCAGTGAAACGTTTGTCCCTGATACCCACTGATTCCATTTTGCAGGGGCTCATTGATGCTACATTTGATGAAGCCTCTATGTTAAAGGCTTGTCAGCCTCACCTCACCTCTAGAATTCAGCTCCTTTGTCCATGTTTGAACTAAGATCAGGAGCTGAGTGGTCCTTGCGGAACCCAAGCTGGGTGTCACTGGACAGGTTACTGCTGAGCAGGTGCTGCTTGATAGCAGCACCATTGACTTTCCATCAATCTACTGATGATCGAGAGAAGATTGATGGAATGGTAATTGGCCAGGTTGGATTTGTCCTGCTTTGTATGTTCAGAACATGCCTGAGTGATTTGATACAGTGAGAAGTATTGTTTTGCGAACTAATCAGACAAATCATGTCTGACATAAGTACGTCAGGGTATTAGAACAGAATGCAGTGTCACTGCTACAGAGAAGGTGCAGAGAAAGATCAACTCTAATATACCAGAGGTTCTTTTAAAAGTCTGATAACAGTGTCATAGAGATGTACAGCACGGAAACAGACCCTTCGGTCCAATTCATCCATGCTGACCAGATATCCTAAATTAATCAAGTCCCATTTGCCAGCATTTGGCCTGTATCCCTCTAAGTCCTTCCTGCTCATATACCCATCTAGGTGCCTTTTAAATGTTGTAATTGTACCAGCCTCCACCACTTCTTCTGGCAGCTGATTCTATACACGCACTACCTTCTGCGTGAAAGAGTTGCCCCTCAGGTTCCTTTTATATCTTTCCCCTCTCACGTTAAATCTATGCCCTCTAGAGCTTTGGACTCCCACATCTCGGGAAAAGACCTTGGCTGTTCATGCTATCCATGCCCCTCATGGTTTTATAAACTTCTATCAAATCACCCCTTAACTTCTGACACTCCAGGGAAAATAGCCCCAGCCTATTCAGCCTCTCCCTACAGCTCAAACCCTGGCAACGTCCTTATAAATCTTTCTCTGCACCCTTTAACGTTTAACAATATCTTTTCTATAGCAGGGAGACCAGAATTAATGCAATATGCCAAAAGTGGCCTAACCAAAATCCTGTACAGCCGCAACACGAGATCCAAACTCCTGTACTCAATGCACTGACCAGTAAAGTGGTACTTGTTTTCAAACTTTTATATGTTTTTCCTATTGGAAGACGGTGGAAGAGAGTATAACCGCGGTGGGACGGGTCTTTGATTAGATGTGCTGCTTTCCCAAGGCAGCAGGAAGTGCAAACGGAGTCAATGAAGAAGGTTAGTTTGTGTGAAGGACTGGGCTGTGTTCACAACTCTTGTGTAACTTATTGTGGTCTTGGGCAGAGCAGTTGCTGTACCAAGCTGTGATGCATCCGGATAGGTGCAAATATTAGTTGTAGCTAAACTGGAACAGCTGGGTAGGGGAGCAGCAAATTCTGGAGCACAAGACATCATTACTATTACTGGAATGTCATCAGGGCCATGAAATAAGGAGTGAAATCCTGGCTTCTCACTTTCATATCTTCAGGAATCTGACCCTTCTCCAATATGTTACATTTTCCTTGTAACAGAGAACTGGATTTGTAATTTACATCTCTAAAGGAATCTCTCGATCATTGGCTTCACTAATGGGAACTGAAATAAAATTGTGGAGAGATGGAAAAATACCAGACTGACTATATTTCATTTTGCAATATTGTACAAAGATATTTCCACGACAAGGAAGTGAACAGATAAAATATGTTGGAATAGATTGATCACAATCATAAACTCTATAAGGAAACTCCAGCAACATCTTCTGATCCGAGTTCATATACACCACATGCAGCCGTCCTCAGCACTCGCACACTCATAAAACATTACCATCTGTAGCTTCTAAACTAAGGCTGCCTCCCTACAGAACACTTGCCCTCAGTATACGCACCCACCCATCCTGAAAACACCCACATTCCCCGAAAACGTGTGTACACACACATCTAAAAACTTCTATCTGCATTACACATTTAACATAATGAAAAATCCAAAAGCAATTGCATGTGTAATGTAAGACAAAACATGAGAGCGAGCCACATAAGGATGGCCAAAAAGCTTGGTCAAGCTAGCAGAGGTTTTAAGGAGTGTCTAAAGGAGGAAAGTGAAGCAGAGAGGTTTACGAAGGGAGTTTATAGAGTTTAGAGCTCAGGCTGCGTAACGCGGGGCCACAAGTTGTCGGGTAATTGCTCACGAGACCCGAATAAGAGGGGCGCAGTTCGCTGGGAAGGCCGTGATATTGAAGGAGAAAACCGAGATACGGAGGGGAAGACCACGGAGGAACTTGAAGACAAGGATGAGAATGTTTTTATTGAAACATTGCATGACTAGGAGCCTATGTAATTCAGTGAGCACAGGAGAGTATCAGGGAAACACACTGTATGGCACATATTCCTTAATACACACAATTAAACGCACATACAGCACATACCTGAAGGAGTGCCACCACTGTTATCAGAATAATGTAGTTCTCGGTCCACATTCCCAACACTGGGGAGACAGAACAGTAGAGCATACGACAGAAAGCGCCACAGAAACAAAGTGAGTTGGAACTGCTCTATGTGCTCTGCTGTCTCTGCAATGCCAAGTAACTGACAGCTGACGAGCTGCCCAGGCTCTAGGAAAACCAATTGACTGACGGCACATGTGCTTAGGAGAGAGAAAAGGCGGATTGAAATATTAGTGTCCTGACACTGAGCAACTGTGGAGGGAAAGACAGACAGAAAACAGCTGCTCTCATCAAAGTGCCCCTGGCCCGATCCACACCCTCCCCAATTCTAAACTCCCCACTGAATTCAGGATTAAGTCACTCACATCGTAGAATTTTAACTCGGTGAACAAAATTATAAATAATTATTAACGCACAGATGGATAGTGACACAGTTTCTGATGGTTAACTGTACAGTCATAGTGAGTTGACTGGGGGTAAAATACGAGATCATCATCTTATGTAAATTAATATATGGAAAGGATGTTACAGATGGATATCAGGCTTCACAAACCAAACAGGGAACTTCCGAAAATTGAGATAAAGAAAACATTTAGAATGAAATTTGGAAGCAAAACAAAACTGGAAAACAGAAGTGGCTAAAAGAGAGAGTTTTACAGAGACAAAGAGAACTTGTCCTTCGAGTTGAAAAGCTCAGAGTCAGCACAATGCAAGAGTGAAACAAAAAGCAACAATTTAAAGGACGAGATAACAAGGTGTGGAGCTGGATGAACACAACAGGCCAAGCAGCATCAGAGGGGCAGGAAGGCTGACGTTTCGGGCCGAGACTCTACTTCAGATGCTGCTCAGCCTGCTGTGTTCATCCAGCTCGACACCTTGTTATCTCAGATTCTCCAGCATCTGCAGTTCCTACTATCTCTGAAACAATTTAAAGGATGTTGGGCTGTGTCTAGTGTGGGCCAGGCCAGACCGTGACTGCTCACTGAGTTATTATTGCTGGACTCATGAAAGTTTACATAAAGCTGCACAGGCATTGGCCCTTTTGTACTGGACTTATCTGCACTTCATACTTGGTCTGGTCTACACTTCATGGAGTAATTCCCCAACACTTCACGCTGTAATTCCCCAGCACTTCACACAGTAATTCCCCAACACTTCACACAATAATTCCCCAACACTTCAC
>JAHRHZ010000287.1:21764-39651 GCA_024137785.1 Ginglymostoma cirratum
GGCCTAAACCTTTCTGATGAAGGGTTTAGGCCCGAAACGTCAAGTTTTCCTGCTCCTATGATGCTGCTTGACCTGCTGTGTTCATCCAGCCCCATGCTTGTTATCTCGGATTCTCCAGCATCTGCAGTACCTTTTATCTCAGAATTCAACAAACTTGGTCATTTGCCACCTCTGGAACAAATGATTGTCATACAAAGGGTTCACTGAAGTTTTCAGGGGATGGAGCCACTATCCTTACCCAGTATGGCCTCCATGTGACTGAAATCCCACACTGTTGATTCCAGTGGTTCTAGTAAGTTATGCCTTGCAATTATGCCAAATGCCAAGAACAGACTTTTAAACATTATGTTTGTACAACACAGTAGTGTTACTTCTATACCATCCTTTATATAGGGGTGGCATGGTGGATTGGTAGTTAGCACTACTGCCTCACAGTGCAATGGACCTGGGTTCAATTCTACCCGCGGGTGACTGTCTGTGTGGCTTTCTTCTGGGTGCTCTGGTTTCCTCCCATAGTCCAAAGATGTGCAGGCTAGGTAGATTAGCCATGGGGAATACAGGGATAGGATAGGATAGGATAGGGGGTGGGATGCTCTTTGGAGGGTCAGTGTGGGCTGAATGCCCTACTTCCATGCTGTAGGGATTCTATGAAAACAAATATATTTGAACAATTGCAATGGCACATGCAAAAAAGCCAGGAAATAGAAATATGTTTTGAACTGCTCAACAGACAATACAGAGAAAATTTAGTGACTGTTCCAACTTGAAGAACAGTTGGAAAGAGAAATCGTTAAACATATCCTGCAAGTGTAGCAAAGTGTTGTACCAACTACAGACCCCAACAAGAATAGGCTGTGAGATGGTCCTTTTGATGGCAATGTGTGTCAAAGATTCTAGTGGTGTGTTGATGAACTGATCTTTCTAAATGCATTTGCACTATATCAAACTGAGTGTCTGCAGATGGACAAATAAATCTTCAGCTTCAGAAGGTTATAGCAGGATGTGCAGAGTTCTGCAGTGACTGAATAGTCCAATCCTGGAGCTGAGACTCTGCTCCAGAGGGGGTAGAGATTTTGAGGATAGAGTTGAAGATTTCTACAGCTGTCCCATGTTTGAAGAAATGCTTCCTGGCATCACCCTTGAATCTGAATCACTCTAGCTTTAAGGGTAGTCCTTCTTGTTCTGATCTAACATTAATTCGATTTGTCTAATCTATACATAAATTAATACACTCGTGGAACAGTTGGACTCATTTTGCATGCATCTCTGATTTCTTGTTTGATGCCTTCCCTTACATCTCTGAGCCTACATGCTACAATGTTTTTTGTCCCTTAGTGTTTCTTATCTCCACCCGTTCAGATTCCACATCATGATTTTATAAGCCAATATCCTTCCTCACTATTACATTGATTTACTCCTTTACTAAACATGTTACTCCTGTTTGTTTCCCTTTTTGTCTGTCCTTCCTAAATAATGAATACCACTGGATATTCATTTCTCATCCTTGGTTACCCTGCAGCCATGACTTTGTGACCACAATATCATAACTATTTATATCTATCGATGCTGCTAATTCAGCTACCTCATTGAAAAATGCTCTGCACATTGAGACAAATAACTTCCCTTGTGTTACTTTTTATTACCTTATGTTGGCTCTAACTTTCTCAGTAAAATCCAAGTACAGCCATTTGTTTAAGAATGTGTTCTACAGCAAATTCGTATCCCTAATGGCAGTACTTGCTAACTAGTGGATTTAGTTTTTCTTCGTTTTTTTTTTATTCATTCATGAGATGAGGGCATCGCTGGCTAGGTAACATTTACTGTCCATCCCTAATTGCCCAGAAGGCAGGTAAGAGTCAACCACATTGCTGTGGGTCTGGAGTCACGTGTAGGCCAGACCAGGTAAGGATGGTAGTTTCCCTCCCTAAAGGACATTAGTGAACCGGATGGGTTTATCCAACAATCGACAATGGATTCACAGTCATTATTAGATTCTTAATTCCAGATATTTATTGAATTCAAATTCCACCATCTGCTGGGATTTGAATCCGGGTCCCCAGAAAGTTATGTGGGTCTCTGGATTAACAGTCCAGCGATAATACCACTACGCCATCGCTTCCCCGTCACCCCTAAGGATGTTACCCCTCTTTTTTTAAACTCTTTTTGAACTCAGCACGAGCTGCTTGCTTGCCGGGTCTTTAACTCCGATGATAAGTGGTTTAGGCCTCAGCCCAGACTTATAGCCTCTCAATTTGTGCAGCTCACTCCCAGCTCCACAAGTCCTGCTGCCTGACTCCCAGGGGGAGGTTTTGCACCAATCGGTTACTTCCAAACTCATGACATCATGTCACTGTTGGTTTCATTGCAGGTAAGACTCAATTTGTAGCATTTTTCCTCTCCAATTAACTCTCTGGAGATTTTATGACTGACAGTAAACCTTAACCAAAACACCTCTCTTCCCCTTTGCCCAGAATTCCCACTTTGCTCAATGTTCAGTTTCTCAATGTCCCAGTCTCACTACGGTTAAGTTTCCTCTTGTCATTTGAGCAAACCCATTTTGTATGGAGAATTCTGAAGAGTCACTTGTTTTTCCTAACTTCCTAATTCGCGAGGAATTTCAAGCATTTGATAGTTGCTTGTTTAACTTCTTAAAATTTCCTTAAATGCTATTGGTTCCAGATCTAATTCTGATTTTTCCATAATTAAACTTCCAAAAGGTTTACCAGTTAAATTCCCCATTTTGTCCCAGTTTGAGGTTACTCAGTCTTAAGTCTCACTCTGGCAAAGTCCTCCTCACTTCTGACAATGTGGCTCATTTTTGTGGGACAAAGTATACAAGAATATTGGTTTTTTATGTTAAAGGGATACCAATAATCCAATAAATAAAAGATGCCTTTTAAATGTTGTAATTGTACCAGCCTCCACCACTTTGTCTGGCTGATTGATCAGAATATAAAAAAAGCAGAGAATGACAAAAACATGAATGCGGAAGAAATTATGAAGGGAAGCTAACTGGGAATGTAAAAACAGCAAGAGGTTTCTGCAGGTATTTAAAAAGGAAAAGATTAAAAAACTTTGTCTTGATCCTCTAGAGAGTAATAATGGGAAGTTAAAAGGAAATGGTTGATGAAATGAAAAAATATTTTGCTTCCTTTTTCACTACACACAATATTAAAACTATTCCAGTAATAGCTTTAAACAGGAGGTGGAAGGGAGAGAGGAACTTGATGAAATTACAATCACCAGGAAATAGTACTGAGCAAACTGACGAATACAGTCTGAGTCTCTGCACTTCATCCTACTTCTTAGAAGTTAATGAAGTAGTAAAGGCATTGATGCGAACTTTCCAACATTTTATAGACACAGGAAAGGTAAAGCAGCAAAAAAAGCTATCTATTCAAAAAGGGAGGAGGCAATAAACAAGCAACTATAAGCAGGTATTTTATTATCTGTCAGGCAGCTTGTTAGAATCAATTATTCAAAGAATTATTGCTGCTCACTTCAAAACGCAATGTAATTGGGAAGAATCAGCATGTTTCGTGCACGGTAAAATCGTGTTTCACCAACTTATTGGAGGTCTTTGAAATAGTTACATGCTGTAGATAAAGGGGCACCTACAAATATACTATATTTTAAGAAGGCATTCAAGGTGCTATAATAAGGTTTGATGGTACTGTGTTTTTTTTAAGCAAGATGTGTTCTCTTTTTCTCTTGCAGAAAGGTATTGCCACGATGTGCCGAAATGTATCCTTTGGACAGGCAGTTGGTATAGTTATTGAGTTCTCCCTAGGTGTTTTTTTTAAATGAGATAAAAGAATCATGAGTGCATGGAGTCAGAGCTCACATAGACCAAGGAGGGCTTTTAATTTTGCTTTCAGTTAGATGGTTTTCTGCTGGCTGCTGAGCTAAAAGCTTGAGTTCCCAACTGCTAGAGTGAAGTCTTAGACAGTGAGGCTTACTCTTAAGAACAAAAAGGGGCAGATTGTTTATTTCTCCTGGACTGGAAAGAGACAGCACATGAGACTATAACTGTTTTACTGAATTACATTTTTGTCAAAGGGTGTGTTTACAGGATGCTGCCTATATTGCAACAGTTGATGATTAGTGTTTAAATAATATATTATCTTGTAATAAAGTTTTGCCTTTTTTGTATTTTAACTGTCCTAAGAATAAAGTGTGTATTTTGATTCAAGCTTAGTGGTGGACCAGTCAAATAATGACATCTGGAACACAGCATGTCATAATTGCCTTTAAATAGAGTCTAGGCTATCTCCTAGGCTATCTCATTGGGTGTGGGATCGTCCAGTTTGGTCCACAACAAACTGGGGGCTCTGGTCCAGGATCAAAATCTCTTATTCAAGGTTTGGTTTAGGATTATTGGACTCCCACAGTGAGTGGTGAGTGTTGGTGTTCTCTTTTTCATGTGTTGCACTCAGTTGGTTTATATAGGAGTGCCTTGTGTAATAATGGCTCTTTCAGAGGCTAAGAGTTTCCTTGGCCTGAAAGCAGTCACTTGGGGTGGTTTACAGAAGGTGAGGAAAGCAGAACTTTCGGAACTGATGGCCAAGTTGAAGTTGGTATTGCCTGTTTCCGTGAGGAAAGGCGAGCTAATTGCAGAGATAGCTCAGCATCCACAATTATCAGAAATGCAATTTGAATGAATGGAAATAGCTAAAATGCATGTGAAAATGAAGCAGCTTAAATTAGAGGCAAAAGAAAAAGAAGCAAGAGAGATCATTGGAGCAGAACAAACAGCAAAAGAACAAAAACAGCTTGAACCTGAAAAAGAAATGAAATGGCTTGAATTACAATTAAAACAGAAGAGAGGAAAAAGTCAGAAAGAAAGAATTTGGACTTCAGAGTAGGGCACTGAAAAGGGAAAGTCAACTTGAAATGGTGGAGGTAAAGGTAAATGTGGTGGGTGTAGTAATGAGGACAGTGATAATCAATCATAACCAAAGGCCTGGTGGGGATCAGTTTAAATATGTCCAAGCATTGCCAAGGTTTGAGAAGGACATAGAACATTACAGCGCAGTACAGGCCCTTCGGCCCTCGATGTTGCGCCAACCTGTGAAACCAATCTGAAGCCCATCTAACCTACACTATTCCATGATCATCCATATGTTTATCCAATGACCATTTAAATGCCCTTAAAGTTGGCGAGTCTACAACTGCTGCGGGCAAGGCATTCCACGCCCTGACTACTCTCTTGAGTAAAGAACCTGCCTCTGACATCTGTCCTATATCTATCACCCCTCAATTTAAAGCTATGTCCCCTCGTGCTAGCCGTCACCATCCGAGGAAAAAGGCTCTCACAGTCCACCCTATCTAATCCTCTGATCATCTTGTATGTCTCTATTAAGTCACCTCTTAACCTTCTTCTCTCTAACGAAAACAGCCTCCAGTCCCTCAGCCTTTCCTCATAAGACCTTCCCTCCATACCAGGCAACATCCTGGTAAATCTCCTCTGCACCCTTTCCAATGCTTCCACATCCTTCCTATAATGCGGCGACCAGAACTGTACGCAATACTCCAAGTGCGGCCGCACCAGAGTTTTGTAAAGCTGCAACATGACCTCACGGCTCCGAAACTCAATCCCTCTACCAATAAAACCTAACACACCGAACGCCTTCTTAACAACCCTAGAAGCCGGTTTCATTTGAGAACCCGGATAGACAGATGAAATGGCCATGTGGATATTGATTCAAATAACCTCAGTATGTACAGCTAGTGAGGTGTTTGTGTCATTTTCAGAGCCGGGGGGGGGGGGCGCTATCTGATAAGTATGATGTGAAAAAAGCCACGTTAAGGGCCAATGAACGAGTGCCAGAAGCTACAGACAATGTTTCAGAAATCTAAGAAAGGAACCCCATCAAACGTACATAGAAATTGAAGGGATCAAACAAAATAAAGGATAAAGGCATTGAAAATAGATCAAACATGTGACGCTGTTAGAGAGAGAATGTTCTTTGGCGGAGTTCAAAAAATCACTTCCTGAAACAGTGAAAACTCATGTGGAACAGCATAGAGTTGCTACTGCAAGTGTAGCAGCAGAGATGGCAGATGATTGAGTTAGTGGCGGCACGGTGGCTCAGAGGTTAGCACTGCTGCCTCACAGCGCCACGGACCCGCGTTCGATTCTACCCTTGGGCGACTGTCTGCGTGGAGTTTGCACATTCTCCCCGTGTCTATGTGGGTTTCCTCCCACAGTCCAAAGATGTGCAGGCTGGATGGACTGGCCATGCTAAATTGCACGTAGTGTTCAGGGGTGTGTAGATTAGGTGGGTTATAGTGGGGTGGGTGTGGGTGGGATGCTTTGAGGTTCGGTGTGGACTGGTTGGGCCGAAGGGCCTGTTTCCACACTGTAGGGATTCTATATTCTAATGTATAAATCATAGTTTGGCTTCCAACATCAATTTCTATCTGTGAGGGAAATCCTCAGGTGGTAAGAGAAAAGAAAATCTTGTTGAAGATAGCTTACCACAGGGTAAAAAAAGCAATCCAAGAAGGGGGAAGAGATGTTTCAAAAAAATTCAATGTTTTCACTGTGAAAGTCAGGTGCATGAAGTTAGTGGTGGTCTTTAAAAAAAAAGCACTGGGAAGATGGATCAGATAGCAAGAACTGCAGATGCAGAGAGCTGGAAGAACACAGCAGGCCAGGCAGCAGCAGAGGAACAGGAAGAAGGGTCCTGATCCAAAACGTCAGCTTTCCCGTTTCTCTGCTGCCTGGCCTTCTGTGTTCCTCCAGTTCCCCACTGTGTTATTTGGGAAGGATAAGTTAGTGGGATCTCTTAAACTGATAAATGAAAGCAGAGTTAAAACAAAAGAACAGCAAAACAGTATACAGCCTTATCAGGGATTGCTTGGTAAGAAAGTGCCCAGATCTCTTTAAAGAATTTGTAAAGAAATGCTGGAAAGTATGTAAAGAAATTAAGAACTTGAGATACGGGAGCAAGTCATTCTTTTGAGGAGACGTAACTCAGGAGTTTTGCCAGAAAAGGTGGTAATATGTGGAATTCATGGTCAAAAGAGTAGTCTCTCATTGTATAAGTTCAGGCTGGAGAATCCAGTGAACAGTGGTAGGAGGAGCAATAGAGAAATTCTCTGTCCCAGAAAGAGAGTTTAATATAGCTGAATGACAGGTGAGAGTGATACCTACTGTAATTGAAAAGTCAGTGGGAAAATTGGACAACTGAGGTGTTACTGGAAGTATATCCTAGGAATCTTCCTGATTATATGGTAACAAGGTCACCACAAAGCCACAGGCCTTTTAAATGTTGTAATTGTACCAGCTCCTCCCCTTTCTCTGGCAGTTCATGCCATACACACCACCCTGTGTTAGGAAAAAGTTGCCCCTTCAGTCCATGTTATATCTCTCCCTTCTCACTTTAAACCTATGCTCTCTAGTTGTGGATTCCCCTACCCTGGAGAGAAAAAAAATCTTGGCCTATCACCCTATCCATGTTTGAGAGAAAACAAGAACAGGTGGAGGACAAAGGGATAATAGGTACTGCAGATGCTGGAGAATCCGAGATAACAAGGTGTGGAGCTGGATGAACACAGCAGGCCAAGCAGCATCATAGGATACTGCTCCTATGATGCTGCTTGGCCTGTTGTGTTCGTCCAGCTCCACACCTTGTTATCTATGGAGGACAAAGGGGATATTTTTGGTTCAAACATGGACAAAGGAGCCGGACTCCGGAGGTGAGGTGAGAGTGACAGCCCTTGGCATCAAGGAGCCCTAGCAAAACTGGGGAAAAAATGGCTATCAGGGACAAACTCTCCAGTGGCTAGAGATATACCTGACACATAGGAAGATTGTTGTGGCTGATGGAAGTCAATCATCGCAGCTCCAGAACATCTCTACATGAGTTTCTTAGGTAGTGTTCTGAACCCAACCATCTTCAGCTGCTTCCTCAACGATCTTCCCTCCAGCTCACCACCTTCTCAAGGGCTATAGGGATGGGCAAGAAATGCTGGCCAGCCAGTGACACCCACATCCCACAAATGAATAGAGAAAACAATTTATACCCATACTCTGAACAGCAGTCACCAGGTCATGGATAAATGCTGTATACAGTAGGTGACTATGGTCCATGGACCAGGCCCTGTGGGACATCACAGATCTCCATGCCAAACTGCATTTGTTAGAATAGAAACACAGAGGATAGGAGCAGGAGGAGGCCATTCAGCCCTTCCAGCCTGCTCCACCATTCATCACGATCATGGCTGATTGTGCAACTCAGTAGTCTAATCCTGTTTTCTCCCCATAACCTTTGATCCCATTCGCCCCAAATGCTGTATCCAGTCGCCTCTTGAATACATTCAATGTTTTGGCATCAACTACTTCCTGTGGTAATGCAATCCACAGGGTCACCGCTCCTTGGGTGAAGAAATGTCTCCTCATCTCCGCCCGAAACGGTCTACCCCGAACCCTCAGACTGTGATCCCTGGTTCTAGACACACCCACTATCAGGAATATCCTCCCTGCACCTACCCTGTCCAGTCCCGTTAGAATTTTAATAAGTCTCTCTGAGATCCACCCCCCCGCCACCCCATCTGAACTCGGGCAAAAACAATCCCAACTTAGTCAATCTCTCCTCACACATCAGTCCCGCCATCCCCGGAATCAGCCTGGTAAACCTTCCCTGCACTCCCTCGAGCAAGAACATCCTTCCTTAGAAAAGGTGACCAAAACTGCACAATATTCCAGGTGTGGTCTCACCAAGGTCCTGTAAAACTGCAACAACACATCCCTGCTCCTGTACTTGAAACTTCTCACAATGAAGGCCAACATACCATTTGCCTTCTTTACCGCCTGCTGCACCTGCATGCTCACCTTCAGCGACTGGTGCACAAGGACACCCAGATCCCGCTGCACACTCCCCTCTCCCAATTTACAGCCGTTCAGGTAGTAACCTGCCTTCTTGCTTTTGCTTCCAAAGTGAATAGCCTCACATTTATCTATATTGCGTCTGCCATCAATTTGCTCACTCACCCGACTTGTCCAGATCATGCTGAAGGATGTCTGCATCCTCGTCACAGTTCACCCTCCCACCCAATTTGGTAACATCTGTAAACTTGGAGATGTTACATTTGGTTCCCTCATCCAAATCGTTATGTTGTGAATAGGTGGGTCTCAGCACCGATCCCTGTGGTACCCCACTAGTTACTTCCTGCCAATTTGGTAAGGACCCATTAATTCCTTTTCTTTGTTTCCACAACCAGTTTTCAAGCCAACTCAATACACTTCCCCCCCCAGTCCCATGTGCTGTAGTCTTGCACAATAATCTTTTATGTGTGACTTTGTCAAATACTTTCTACTATATCAACTAGCTCCCCCTTTTCAACTCTACTAGTTACTACTTCATAGAACGCCAACAGATTTGTCAAGAATGATTTCCCCTTCGTAAATCCACGCTGACTCTGTCTAATCCTGTTACTGCTTTCCAAATTCTCCGTTATAAAGTCCTTGATAATGGATTCGAGAATTTTCCCCACTACCAACGTTAGGCTCACTAGTCTATAATTCCCTGCTTTCTCTCTGCCTCCATTTTTGAATATTGGAGTGACATTCACTACCCTCCAATCTGCAGGGTCTGTTCCAGAGTCTATAGAATCTTGGAAGATGACCACCAATGCATCGACTATTTCTACAGCCTCTTCCTTAAGTACTCTGGGATGTAGATTATCAGGCCAGGAGATTTATCTGTCTTCAATCTCATCAATTTTCCCAGCACCATTTCTCTACTAATTTTTGATTTCCCTCTTACTAAATCTTGCATTCTCCAACAATTTTGGTGTCTGATTTATGTCCTCTTCTGTGAAGACAGAACCAAAGTATGTATTCAGTTGCTCAGCCATTTCTTTGTCCCCTATTATACATTCCCCCGTTTCTGTCTGTAGGGGATTTAAATCTGTCTTTACCAATCTCTTTTTCTTCATATACCAATAGAAACTCTTACTGTCAGTCTTTACGTTCCCTGCAAGCTTACTTTCGTACTGTATTTCCCCTCCTTAACCAATCCCTTGGTCCTTCTTTGCTGAATTCTAAACTGCTCCCAATCCTCAGACATATTATTTTTCTTGGCCAATCTGTATGCTTCTTCCTTGGATTGGATACGATCTCTCATTTCCTTCTAAGACTAGAATTTACTGGTTGCATGATTCCTAAACCAGCATTTCACATTATGACTATGGGACTCTGTCTTGTAAGATACTCATATTAAGGCTTGTTCTTCAGAGTTTCCAGAATGTCCAGAAGATTTTGTTTACCAAATTATTCTCATTCAGAACCCTAATGACATCCTCAAATAAAACTCTACAAATTTGTTAGTTACAAACTATTTCCTTGGAAGTCACACCATGAATTTGCTTCGATCAAAAATGTGGCATAGGAACCTCAACTCCTGCACTGAATGAAATGGAGTACTAATGTGCAATACTCTAGAAAGATTAATGGTAACAGTACGTATAAATAATTAACTCAACAAAACACTGCACATAGACACACTAAAGAGATCAGAGTAATCACAAGAGATTCAAATTTCTTTTTTAATGGTAAAAGTCTTTGTCCTGCTAGTTAGGCTACAATCCGATTTTGAACTGGTCAGCCAACAGATGACCAATAGACAGTGCTCCATTAGGATACCATTAAGGGCACCAAGTCTCTGTTCAACCACTCTGTCCCCAAATGATCCCATTCTGTTATTTGTTCCCTATCAATGATGACTGGAGAGGATTAGACCAAGATGGGATCTGAAAAGGTTCTGGATCTTCACTATGTTGTGACGCTGAGACAGCAAGATGCAGAAACTATGGCTTGGAGAAATCCAGCCTATTTGCTAGTTGTGGGATAAAAGCGTTTGAGCAGATCTTTCTTGTTCACTTTTCCCATATTGTTGTGAGGTATTTCCTCCACAAGGATCAACTCTGTGGGGAGACTGTAGGTGGCCAAATACTGCCTGTAAATCAAAATACAAATCAGTGACCACAATAACCAGATCTGCAGTTTTTAAGCCTCACAACCATCTGTCAAGCCAACCCACAAACCAGTCACCTCTCAAGTCATAAGAGACAAGCACAACCTCAGTACCCACTCACTAACCCCACTGAAACTATATCGCACTGACCTCCATCCCTGCAGCTTGTCCCTGCACACTGACCCCATTCCTTCACACAGCTACAGTCACCACAACACATACCCACCCACTGATCAGTAATATTTGAGGAGTACAGTTCTGATAACATTAATACTACTCACATGTGAACTCATTGTGGTTTCTGGTTTGATGGCTCTGTTGGGTTAGGATGTGCCACATGACCTTAAGACAGAGTCCGATCTGTCTGACAGTGAATGACATG
The DNA here is from genome assembly GCA_024137785.1 of Ginglymostoma cirratum. Lineage (NCBI taxonomy): Eukaryota > Metazoa > Chordata > Chondrichthyes > Orectolobiformes > Ginglymostomatidae > Ginglymostoma > Ginglymostoma cirratum. The sequence goes on from JAHRHZ010000287.1 coordinate 33,129, forward strand.
CCAGGGTGCCTGGCAATAGTGGGCCACCGGGTCTGGTGGCAGGAATCACAGAATCCCTACAGTGCAGAAAGGGGCCATTCCACCCATCCAGTCTGCACTGACCCACCAAAGAGCATCCCACCCAGACACAAACCTCACCCTATTCCTGAAATACTGCATGGGGATCCAGTGGCAGGCAGCCGGGAATCTGGTGGAAACATTGTAGCTCCCATTAGAGAAAGGTGGCTGTCAGCCTCTAAATGAGAACTCGAACTGAATTGATTATCTTCATATCCCTCCATCTTACCTGGCCCATTCCTTCAGCTCCTTCTGGGATAGTGAATATCCTTCCTTTAACTGTACAACCGCGACCACCTTCTGTCCCCAGGTCATATCAGGGGCACCAATAACTGCAACATCTGCAATGGCAAATAGTGTGCAAGAATAAGATGGGGGTGCTGCTGGGCAGTGGAAGAAGAGGGAAATGGAGAGGCAAAGGTAGGGAGGAAGCGGGGGGAGGCTGGGCTGGGGTGGGGTCCAGGGTTGTGATAGAGAGATAGCAGAGTTTTGGGGGTAGGGGGTGGTGGGGGGAGAAGGGGTCTCATTGTGTGCGTGCCTGCGTCTATGTATAGAAAGAAAGAAGACGAATGACAGCAGAGAAGTGCAACTGTGTGAATGACAGTTTAGGAAAAGAAATAGGCTATTCAGCCTCTCAAAACTGCTCTGTCATTCCAGATCTTGGCTGATCATCTTCTCAGTGTCACTTGCCAGTACAGGCCCCTTATCCCTAAAGTCATCAGTGTCCAGAAATCTATCAATTTCTGTCTTGAATCTAGTCAATAATTGAGCTTGTACAGTCCCCTGAAGCAGAGAATTTCAAAGATTCACCACCATCATAGAACAGTACAGCCCAGGAACAGGCCCTTTGGCCCACCATGTCCCTGCTGACCACGATGCCAAACTAAACTATTACCATCTGCCTGTACATGGTCCATATCCCTCTATTCCCTCTGTCAAAGAAATTGCTCCTCATCTCAGTTTTGAACGTCCTGTCCGTTACACTGAGATTATATCGCTGGCCCAAGATTCACCAACCCAGGGAAACATTCTTTTGCGCCCTGTAAGAATCTTGTAAGTTCCAATGAGATCACGCCTCATTCTTCAAAACTCTTCGGAATAAAGACCCAGCCTCAGCAATCTCTTCTCTTAAAATAATCTCACTATCTCAGAGATTAATCTGGTGAACTTCTACTGCACTTTTTCTATGGCAAGTATATTCCTCCTCAGAGGAGATCAAAACTACGCAAACACACTCTGTTCTGTTACCCTGATGCACTTATACTGTCTGATCTGCCTGCAAAGCATGTAAAACAACACTTTTCACTGTACTTCAGTTCATGTGATAGTGATAAATCAAATCAAAAGTGTGGTCTCACTCAGGCACTCTACAACCGCGGAAAGACATTTCTCCTGGATTCAAACTCACTTGCAATGAAGACTAACCTTTTCTTTATTCATTTGTGGAATGTGGGTGTTGCTGGCGGTTATGGCCTGTCCCTAATTACCCTGGAGAAGATAGTGGTAAGCTGCCTTCTTGAACGACCCACAATGCTGTTAGGGAGTGAATTCTAGAATTGTCTACATCTTCTGGTGGACACCCATCTACCTGACTGAACCTGCAGTGTGACCATCTCCCTGAAGCTACTATCTATCACACTCTCTGCCTCCTCTGTGCTCCTCAGTGCTTCCAACAGCCGCTCCAACCAATCCACGCTGTCTGAGAGGAGTGGCAGCCAGACAAACTTCCTGCAGACATAGTCACCAGGGACACTTGACTGCTCCCTGTTCTCCCACATCTGACAGGACGAGCACACCACTCCACCGACTGCCATCTCTGCCCCTTTAATAACAAGCAGACCTGGGTTTAAAAAAGGTCTTACTTTGCCCTTACCTTGTTGCTGCTCATCCTCCTCAATAAAACTAATATTCACACAGGCCCGCAATTAGATGTACAGCAGTACTCTGACTACAAAGCAGTCTTTCTCAAAAATAGTTGGAACAAGACACAGCAACGCCTCCCCTCCACTTCCTTAAACTCCCACACTTAGCTCAGTTGCCAACGGTTTCAAACTCTGCAGCTTGCACTCTGTATTGAGAGCACTTTAAGCTTGCCCTGCTTTAAGAACCAGATTAAACCAATTTTCTTGATTAGCTGCTCCCTGTATCCTAGACCACAATGAGAGTTTGTTTTAACTTTCCTTAGGGCTGAAAGAAGAGCAACCTTAAACGTTTACATTTCATTTACCCACAGTTTACTAGATTTTAAGACAGGAAAAGATTAAGATTTATACCCTTAATCTCCTACACTTTGCTCAACTCCCAGTGTTTTCTCTTTCTGCAGCCTGCATTTGAAGCTGAGACCAATTCTTCAGTATGCTTCCACGAAGGAGTTAAACAGGGTCTGACAATTCCCTACCGAGACAGCAGAGATTATATTAACATCTGCATACTGAAGATCCAAACAGATTCTGTCATAATACTGTCAGTGAGGACCATCTCCAACACTTTATTGTGGAGGAGATGTTGGATATTGACAAATTTCACTGGACAGTCAGCCATTGACAAGGTCTTTCATAGCACTTCACAACTGAGTCAAAGCCTTGGTCAGGTTGAAGGTGGCCATTTTAAGTGGTTGGTGTTGTTCCTGGCATTTCTCACAGAGTTGTAAAAATCATGTCCATAGTTAGAACGTAGAACATTACGGCACAGTACAGGCCCTTCGGCCCTCGATGTTGCGCCGACCTGTGAAACCAATCCGAATCCCATCTAACCTACACTATTCCATTATCATCCATATGTTTATCCAATGACCATTTAAATGCCCTTAAAGTTGGCGAGTCTACAACTGCTGCAGGCAAGGCATTCCACGCCCTGACTACTCTGAGTAAAGAACCTACCTCTGACATCTGTCCTATATCTATCACCCCTCAATTTAAAGCTATGTCCCCTCGTGCTAGCCGTCACCATCCGAGGAAAAAGGCTCACAGTGTCCACCCTACCTAATCCTCTGGTCATCTTGTATGTCTCTACTAAGTCACCTCTTAACCTTCTTCTCTCTAACGAAAACAGCCTCAAATCCCTCAGCCTTTCCTCATAAGACCTTCCCTCCATACCAGGCAACATCCTGGTAAATCTCCTCTGCACCCTTTCCAATGCTTCCACATCCTTCCTATAATGCGGCGACCAGAACTGTACGCAATACTCCAAGTGCGGCCGCACCAGAGTTTTGTACAGCTGCAACATGACCTCATGGCTCCGAAATGCAATCCCTCTACCAAGAAAACCTAATACACCGTACGCCTTCTTAACAACCCTATCAACCTGGGTGGCAACTTTGTGAGTTTCACAGTTTGGTTGGCTTTCAGGAAGGATTTCCTTAGAAACTGGGACAAAGCACCTTGCATGAATTCAGGCGATTACTTTCCCAGCGATGCAGAGTAAAGAGATTCCTCAGTTCACTTAGTATGCTTTCTTGAAGATAGCAGTGATGGCAGCATCAGAGAGATTGACAGGGATTTCTTCCTTGGCCCAGATTTTCAGGACAAGTTGATGGAGACGACAGGTAAGGTCTCATTTCTAACCAATTCCCGGTATGGGTTGAACAGAGTGGATTCAGAAGAGGGCTGCTCAGTTCTGAAGAAAGCTTCCAAAATGCTCTCCTGTTCCAATTCCAAAAGTGAAACAACTGCAGTCCAAAGCAAGGGACTTCCAGATCACACAATCCTGTCTTGGTCACCTGTCACTGATCGCTGCCAAGTTTGTATTGTATGTGGGGGTTTGAATTGTTCTAGGTAGACACCTCGTGTGTTAATCTTCTAACATGGGAATGCTGTTGTACATCGGCAAATACACGGCCCTTGAGAGAAGGTAGATCCAGTTCCAGTGGCATGGAAACCTCGACACTGGGAATATCCCTACTGCTCTGCCATTACAGCCATTGATATCAAATGAATACCTTCTGACTGGATCACTTGAGGACCTGTTTAAGATCGCACTCTGCCTGGCTCCTCCCCTATGACCTTACCATCATAAGTGGCCCTGCCAGGAGCTGAGAATTCCTGACGTCATCACTCTCAGGATCAATGGAACATTGAGCCCTCTCCAGCGCAGCAAGGTAGCAATCTATGGGAGGGGCTCTCAGCAGGATCCAAAATGGAAAGCCCATTTTTGAGTAAGCTTGTCTCCTGCACTACCCTGCTGCTTGTCTTGGACTACAGTCACCCATCCCCTATCTACCTGTGGACCCCTAAACTGTGGTGCGATCACCTTCCTATACAAGCTCTCCATAGTTTCCTGACTCGTGGATGCTCAATAGAGACTTCTGCTGCTGCTGCTCAAGTTTTAAACCCAGTGCTCAACATTGAAAACAGTCACATTTCCTGCAGCCGTGTTTGTCTTGACACATGGTGCTTCCCAGACTCCCTCTCTTCCACCTGGCTCAGCTGCCCCGTCACAACTGTATCAACTATTTCATATAACTAAAGTAGTTTACCAGTCCCTCATTAACTGCTGCTTCTGCTGCAAAGTAGGAGCAAAGTACTGGACTGTGAAGAAAATATATTAAAAAAGACAAGGGCAAAATCTCCCCAGTCCTTTCCTCTAAATCAGCATTAACCAAACTCATTCTACTTCAGAGCAGGGGGACTTATGTGTGAGTCTGTATGTGTTGAGGGAATGATGAGAGAGAGGAAGACAGCATGAAGTGAGGGGGTGTGGTGTGCGTGAGAACAGAGTGGCAGGGTACTGAGAGAGACAGGAAGAAAGCACAGAATGAGAGACGGGTGTGAGAGGGAGGATGAGGGGTGTGTGAGGGGGTGGTGTGAGAGAGAGTTGGGGAGAGTGAGTGAGAGGTGTTAGAGAATGTGAGGCTGTGTGGGGGAACAGAGAATGTGGAAGGTGAGAGGGAGCGGGTTGAGAGAGAGAGAGAGTGTGGACAAAGTCAGAACCAGGTTACAGTCCAACAGGTTTATTTTTATTAAAGTGATTTTAAATAAATCTGTTGGGTAATAATCTGGTGTTGTGACTTCTGATTTTGTCCATCACAGTCCAACACAGGCATCTGATTTGATTTATTGTCACATGTACCTTAGTACAGTGAAAAGCTTTGTTTGCAAGCAGTACAGGCAGATCATAGGGTGAAAAAAACTTTGACAGATTAAGGGCACATAGGTTACACTGCACAGGACGTGTGCGAAGTAAGATCAACATTATTTGAAGTTAGAGAGTCCATTCATCTGTCTAATAATGGCTGGGAAAAAACTGTTCTTGAACCTGATGATGTGTTCAAGCTTCTGTATCTTCTGCCAAACAGGAGAGGTTGTAGGAGAGCATTATCTGGGTAGGATTGGTCTTTGATGTTGGCCGCCTTTCCGCGGCAGCAAGCTGTGTAAATAGAGCTCTCAGATGGAAGGTTGGCTTCCGTGATGGTCTGGTCTGTGCACATCACCTTCTGTAGTTTCTTAACAGTCCTGGGCAGAGCAGTTGCCATACCAGGCCATTAAACACGGTATGCTTTCAGTGGTGCATCTGTAAAAGTTGGTGAGGGACCTTATGAACATGCTAAATTTCCTGAGCTGCCGGAGGAAGAAGGGGCGTTGTTGCGTCTTCTTGACTGTTGCATCTACGTGAGAATTCCAGGACAGGTCGTCAGTTATCGTCACTACGAGGAACTTGACGCTCTCAATGCTCTCAACCTTCGCTGTGTTGACGTAGATGGGGTCGTATTCTCTGCCTTTCTTCCTTAAGTCAATGATCAGTTCTTTAGTTTTGCCGACATTGAGAGGTTGTTATCATTGCACCACATCACCAAACGCTCTATCTCCTTTCTGTATTCTGACTCATTTGTTGCATGATACCCGTCCTACCACAGTGGTATCATGAGCAAACTCGTAGTTGACACTCATTTGGAGTTTGGCTGCACAGTCGTGGGTATACAGGAGTACAGTATGGGGCTGAGGATGCATCCTTCGAGAACTCTAATGTTGAGTGTTATGGTGGAGAAGGTGCAGTTGTCTATCTCCACATCAGAGGGATAGTGGGTAGAGTGCAAGAGGGTGTGAATGCATGTGTATTAGAGAGAGTGAAAAGGCCTATGAGAAAGAAACAAAGTGAGAGTGAGAGAGACATTGAGGGGGAAGTGGATGTGTGTGAGGCACAAAGGCAGGTGGTGGTGTTGACTGCACTGGAATGATAGACGGGAGTAGGTAACCAAGTGAAAAATATCAAATAGCAAAGACAGCTGCAATGAAAATCAGATTCATATTTTATACTGAAAATTCAAACCTGAAATATGCGGATGTCCCAGAAGGTGGCGCTCAACATCCAGGGCACTGATCTTGTACCCTCCGCTCTTAATGATATCGACAGAGCTGCGGCCCAGGATCCAATAGACCCCGTCCCTGTAACACACCGTGTCCCCTATAAACAAACACAGACATTAAACCCCGTCCCTGTAACACACCGTGTCCCCTATAAACAAACACAG
>JAHRHZ010000287.1:39661-65457 GCA_024137785.1 Ginglymostoma cirratum
GTCCCCTATAAACAAACACAGACAATAAACCCCGTCCCTATAACATACCGTGTCCCCAATAAACACACAGACAATAAACCCCGTCCCTATAACATACTGTGGCCCCTATAAACAAACAGACAATTAACCCTATTTCCCTATAAACAAACAAATACTGAAGCTATAAACAAACAGATGATAAACACTGTCCCTGCAAAATGCTATGTCATCTACAGAAAACAAGCACAGAGCCAGGGCACAGTCGCGGCATTGGGGTCTGCAATAAAATATTCATCCTTCCCTATGTTTGCATCTTTGTACATGTGTGGGCATGTATCTGCACAAATGCCCCTCTATGTCTGCAAATTACCAAGCAGCAGCATTTCAAGTAAGGCCAAGGCAGGGAACTGGGCACCGAACGATGCAATAAAACTATTTTCTTATCCTCTGCAGGATATGCTGTTGGTTTTCCCCGACCAGATGTGAGCTATTTGCTTCACCTTTGCATGAGGTTGAATCACAAACAACATTTATTGAATTTACAGTGGTTTGTTAATGCCAACTGAGAACAGGAAAAAGAGGTATCAGTTCCAAAAGCTGAATAGGAACAGCACAAAACACACAGGGACTCTCACAGAATAAACACAACCTAGCAGAGGTTGTGAAGCCTGGTTAGCTGGATTTATAGACCTTTCCAGGTGACAAGCAGATGAATTGGAGGCAGAGCCATTTGACCTGTTAATGGGAGATACTTGAATACAGAGCAGTCCAATATCACAGCTTAATGGGCGAAAAATGATAGAAACTTGTAATCGCCTCCCCCAAGCTCCTCAAATCATGTAAAAACAAGCCTAAGGGAATGCTCTAAACACTTCTGGTTTCCTATACATTTGATGCTAACAGTGTGAGAGAAATTCTGTAAATAGACCCATCTCAAGGAAGGGGATGGGGTCATGTTGTCATTGAAGTAAATGCCACTAGAACACAGCTGGTAGCTGAAAATTGATATTTTCTGAACTACAGCTGACTAGCTGGGTGATAATATATTTTGAAAGTGTCTTTATTAATGACACCTGTCTGTTTCAAACAAACTGAACTTACAACATCTCAGCAGCAGATTAATTAAACCCTTACTCCAGCTGAGAAAATAACTAACAAAAGTTGCTGTTGGTTCCGAACTGTAAGCTGGTCAATGCGGTACAGACTGCTGTTAACCCTCAGACAGGCAAAATGTTTGGCAGTTCGCTGTTATATTTTTAACATCAGCTCTTTGTTCTGTAGCGTGGTAAGGGGGTTACGATATGAGGTCAATAATTAGGAAATAGGAAAAGATTAGGACTGCACAATACAAAAGATATGTAGCTGACCATCCTACATGAAGACCAACAGTATAACATCCCAACTCATCAGACAGGAACAGATAGTAGGAACTGCCAATGCTGGAGAATCTGAGATAACAAGGTGTAGAGCTAGATGAACACAGCAGGCCAAGCAGCATCAGAGGAGCAGGAAAGCTGATGTTTCAGGTCTGATGTTTTGGAGCGGTCCCTCCAGGAGGCAGATAAGGATGGGGAGGGAAATATATCCTTGGTATATCCAACCAAACTATGGATAGGCTACGTAGACGATACCTTTGCCATCTTTAAATGGACCAAATTAGAGGAGACACACAAACTTATAAACAACACCCTCACCTTTATAAAATTCACCAGAGAGGAGGAGAAGAACAAACAGCTCCTATTCCTGGACATCATGGTAGAGCGCAAGACAAATGGGGAAGTCCAAATGAAAGTACACAGAAAAGCCACACACACAGGCCAGGTACTGAACTTCAACAATAACCATCCCAGCACACACAAACGAAGCTGCATGCGAACACTATTTAAACGGGCAACAACACACTGCAGCATCACAGAACTACGCCAAGAGGAAGAAGAATACCTCTTCCAGGTTTTCAAGGAGAATGGATATCCAAAAAACTGGGTCAGAAGATGCCTACACGAACAGCATCAGGAAGATACTACACGCCGTGACACACTCATCACACTACCCTACATCAGGAACACATCGGAACTAACCACAAGACTCCTATGAGCGCTGGGCATCAGAGTGGCGCACAAGCCCAGGTCAACCCTACAACAATGGCTCACCCGAACTAAAGACCCACTCCCTGCCATGGACAGGACCAATGTCATCTACAAGATCCCCTGCAGAGACTGTTAGAAACACTACATCGGACGAACAGGAAGGAATCTAACAACAAGAGTACATGAACACCAACTGGCTACAAAAAGACACGACCAATACTCACTCATCTCAATCCACATGGACAAGGAGAACCACGACTTCGACTGGGACAACACCAAGATCCTGGTACAGGCTAGGCAGTGACAAGCACAAGAATTCCTGGAAGCATGGCACTCCACAAAGCATGCTATTAACAAACATATTGAACTCGATCCCATATACATTCCACTATGAAGGAAAACTGGAAGTGAGGTAATCTATCTCAACGGACCCCACATTTTAAAAACCAGGTGGGAAAACACACCGACGCTTCATCGGACGCTGCACTGAAGGTGTTACCCAGCATGGTTACGAAACGTCTGCGAAACAAGATACCAGCTCGGCGAGCCAACCAACCTCAATGTGAGGTCAGACTGCAGGTGGCAGAAGTGGTGGAGAATGATGTGTTGAATCCGGAGGTTGATGGGGTGATACGTGAAGGACCGCTCTCTCCGTGACTCCCTTGTCCGCTTCCCACTAGGCCCACCACACCCAGCACTTTTCCCTGCAACCGCAGGAAGTGCTACACCTGCCCCTACACCACCCCCCTCAGCTCCATCCCAGGCCCCAAGAAGACCTTCCACATTAAACAGATGTTCATTTGCACATCTGCTAATGTGGTATATTGTATCTGCTGTTCCCAATGTGGCCTCCTCTACTTCAGGGAAACTAAGCGGAGGCTTGGAGACCGCTTTGTGGAACACCTGCGCTCAGTTCGTGACAAATGACAATGCCTTCCAGTTGCGAACCACTTCAACTCCCCCTCCTACTCCTTGGACAACATGTCTATCCTGGGCCTCCTCCAGTGCCACAACAATGCCACCCGAAGGCTGGAGGAACAGCACCTCATATTCTGCTTGGGAACCCTGCAGCCCAATGTTCTCAACGTGGACTTCACAAGCTTCAAAATCTCCCCTCCCCCAACCACATCCCAAAACCAGCCCATCTCATCCCCGCCTCCATGACCTGTCTGTTTTTTCCTCCCACCTACCCACCCCTCCCTCCTCACTGACCAAACCCCATCCCAACTCCCTACCTACTCTCACCTTTACTGGCGTCATCCCCGCCTCCTTGACCTGTCCGTCTTCTCTCCACCTACCTGCTCCTCTATCCACCTTCTATCATCACCTCCCTCTCTTTCTATTTATTTCAGAGCCCCCTTCCCCTCCCCCATTTCTGATGAAGGGTCCAGACCTGAAACGTCAGCTTTCCTGCTCCTCTGATGCTGCTTGGCCTGCTGTGTTCATCCAGCTGTACACCTTGTTATCTCAGACTCTAGCATCGGCAGTTCCTACAATCTCTGGCCTGTCCTGACGTTTTTTTGTCTCCTTCCATAAAGGTGTTGCTTTGGCAGTTTTCCAGTCCTCTGGGACATTCCCAAAATATAAGGAGTCCTGAAAGATTACAACTCGTGCATCCTTTATCTCTATACTTACTTCTTTTAATAGCCTAGGATGTATCCCATCAAGTTCGACATATTGGTCTTTAGCCCATCAGTTTTCCTGGCATTTTTTCTCTACTAACATAATGTATTCCCTCTCCTCCTTTTGACCCTTGAATATTTATTAATAAACATTTAGGAACAGTATTAAGAATTTTCTATTGGACTCAATTTACAATTATCGTTGCATTGGAAAGGCTGTCAACACCATCACAGACCTCTCCCACCCCAGTAATGCTCTCCTTCAATCTCTCCTGTCAAGAAGATACAGAAGCTTGAACAAATGCACCAACAAGTTCAATAACAGCTTCTTCCCTGCCGTTATTAGACTGAATGGATTCTCTAACTTCAAATAATGTTGATCTAGCTTTGCGCAACTCGTGTGCACTGTAACCTGTATGCCCCGTTCTGTGTAAGCACCCTATGATTTGTATGTCCTTGTTTGCCACAAACTACTTGCAAAACAAAGTTTTTCACTGTACTTAGGAATACGTGACTACAATAAATCAAAACAAATCAAATCACTGAGAGCTGAAGCTGTGTTCTCCAAAATGACCAGAAGATAATGCTTTATCTGAATAGTTATTCCTCCAGTGCTGTATACAATGTTGAACCAGCAACAAGGTACCAATTGTACTCATTTAAAGTGAGACCACAGGATGCCAGCTTTTCCCATGTTAAGGTGGATTTGAGTTCCTGCTGAAGAGATTTCACAGTGTCAGTCTCAAGCACTTCCAGTTAAGATCCAGCACAGCGTCCTGCACTTTCACAAGCACTGAGCACTTCAGAAATGTACCTTAGTACTCGTGTGCATCATTACATTTCCCAAACTAGCAAAACTTGAGCTGAGATCAAAAACAAAAGTTGCAGGAAAAGCTCAGCAGGTCTGGCAGCATCTGTGGAGAAAATATCAGAGTTAATGTTTCAGGTCTGGTAACTGAGTTCTGCGGAAAGGTCATCAGACCCGAAACACTAACTCTGATTTTTTTCTTCACAGATGATGCCTGACCTGCTGAGCTTTTCCAGCAAGTTCTGTTTTTGCCCTCATTTACAGCATCTGCAGTTCTTTTGGTTTTTAAAACTTGAGCTAGAACTGACAATTCTGGTCTGAAATTGTATTTCGTGCAGTTACATGCATTTGAAAAATCTTAGATCATGATTAATAAGTAACAATTTCCTAAATTAATAATCACCGACTGCAAGGTAACTGAGCATATATTATAGAAAGTCACAGTATAATTCAGTTATATTTCAAATTATCCATAATCTCCATCATTAGTTCACATGCATTTAGCTTTAACTGCTCCATGATTAAATCAATTAAATTAAAGGATTTGCTCCGATTGATTGGTTACAAAATACCTTTGTTCTGATTAATGATTCAGTCTGATCCAGTCAATGTGAAATAATGATACAAATTACAAAAAACCTTTCCAAAAAAAATGTCATTAAACTAATCAATACATTTCCGGAAGCAGAGCAATGAAAGGGAGGTCATCCACAAATTTTACACAATTTGTTAAATGAGTGCGTCAGCTCTGGATGAACATAAAACCTGATTTAGGGGCTCTTGTGGCACAGTGGTAGTGTCCCTACCTCTGAGTCAGAAGGCCTAGGTTCAAGTCACATTTGCTCCATCACTGAACAGGTTGATTAAAAATGTTTGAAACCTGATTAATTCTCAAGCCCAGAAACAATTCTTACATCCCAGACTAATCAGAATAATTTTGGCATTGCGTGCAGTGATTTGGGTAAACTGCAGCTGTTTTAAAGGTTTTTAAAATTTTGACTTCACCTTATTTGCATATTGCCACATGTAAAATCTGCCAGTGCAATTAGGCAGTGTTTTAAAGCAATATTTGAACAAATTGCCTTATTAAATATTCCTTTACGTTTAGAGTGATAATTTGGTTCAGTTGATTATTACTGTTGGAAATGAGTTTTTTTTCACCAAAATGTCATGTTTTTAGTCAGTATTCATCTACGGCCTGAGAATAACCCAGAGGAGGACTTTCAGCCCTCTTTGAGATAAGGAAGTGAGTGGCAGACTGGACCCTCCATTCTACCCTGCTCCAGGATCATTTTCCACGTTGATTTAAATATTAAGGGCTTATCTGAGGCATCAGGCTCCTGGAGATAGCTTCCTGGTGTTGATGTCAGAAGCAGTACTGCAGGCAGGCTTTTTGGCATCAGCTACAGCCACTGGCTGGTGTCTGGAGGCATTCTCCTCCTTCCCTCCGCCACAGTGTTGGTCTTGCTGTTTTGGTCATTTTTATTTCAAATTTAGCAAACCAAAAGGTTGGAGATTGGGCAGCTTCCTTCCTCATCTACTTCCAAAGCCATCTGTCTGCAGTTTCTGAGGGGAAGGGCCTCCTACTGGCTCTCGATCTCTGAGACCCCACCCAAATGTGAGTTTGACCTCTAGTTCCTAATTGACCAAAGCAGGGAAAATTGCCCATAAGTGGATTATTTTACATCCCCACAACAAGCAATGTGGGCATCTGACACACACTGACTGGGATGGAGCAACTCAGCTACAGGGAGAGACTAGTTGGCTTGGATTATTTCCTTTAGAGCAGAGAAGACTGAGTGGGGGTCATGATTGAGGTGGCTAAGATTGAAAAGTATTTACAGGGTGAATAGAGAGCAGCTGTTCCCCTTGGTTGAGGGGTCAATCACGAGAGGGCACAGTTTTAGGGTAAGGGGCAGGAGATTTGGGGAAAAAAACTTTTCACTAAGTGGGTGGTGGGAATCTGGAATGCATTGTCTGGGAAGGTGGAGGAGGCTGAAAACCTTACAACCTTTACAAAGACTTGGATGAGCACTTCAAATATTTTAACATTAAAGGACATGGGACAAGTGCACCTTTAGTGGTAGTTATTGTTGGTGAAGACTCGATGGGCTGAAGTACTTTTACTATGCTGTATCACACTATGCCACCTCAGCCTGATGGCAGGCTTCTGAAGTACATTGATAAAAATCTGGCCTAACTATAAATTATTCAAAAGAACTTTTGAAATATATACACACCCAAAGGGTAGTGAAATTGTGATACAGTTTTCTCATTTTCCATTTTCCTCAACTTTTGAAAGATGTATTGAAAACATTTTCCAAATGAGCCCATTGGTGTCCTTGGGCCAAATGAGCCATCTTCAGTTTAGACACCACCTCTAAGGCTAACAGAGGAGTAGTATTGTATTTGCTTCTTCCTAGGTCTGTGACCTGTTTGTGGTTGGGGCTGGCTTCTTTGACAGTATCTTTAAAAATCAGCTCCAAAAATAAAAATCACTCAAAACTCAATTTGTGTTTTGTGTGATTTGTGCTTAAAATTCAGCAAAATTTTCTGTTAATACTGTGAGCATTCCACTAAAATTCATTTTGGAAGGTTGAATATGCAGAATATAGGGTTAATGGCAGGATTCTTGGCAGTGTGGAGGAACAGAGGGATCTTGGGGTCCTCGTCCATAGATCCCTCAAAGTTGCTACCCAAGTTGATAGGGTTGTAAAGAAGACGTATGGTATGTTAGCTTTCATTGGCAGGGGAATTGAGTTTAAGAGCCATGAGGTTATGCTGCAGCTCTATAAAACTCTGGTTAGACCACACTTGGAATATTGTGTTCAGTTCTGGTCACCTCATTATAGGAAAGATGTGGAAGCTTTAGACAGGGTACAGAGGAGATTTACCAGGATGCTGCCTAGACTAGAGGGCAGGTCTTATGAGGAAAGGTTGAGGGAGCTAGGGCTTTTTTCATTGGAGTGAAGAAGGATAAGAGGTGACTTGATAGAGGTGTACAAGATGATGAGAGGCATAAATAGGGGAGATGTCAGAGGTAGGTTCTTCACACAGAGAGTGGCGGGCGTGTGGAATGCGCTGCCGACAGTGGTAGTGGAGTCAGATAATTTAGAGACTTTTAAGTGACTCTTGGATAGGCACGTGGAAGATAGTAAAATGTAGGGTATGCAGGGCAGATTGATCTTAGAGTAGGATAAAATGTCAGCACAACATCATGGGCCAAAGGGCCTGTACTGTTCTATGTTCTAAAATGCCATTGTCAAGTGGAATCCACCACCACCACCTTCCCTGCCCAACTGGCACTTAATATTCTTACTGCCAATAACTTTACTTCCAAGATTTGAACATGACTTATTACCTGAATTTTATCTGATCTGATTTAACATGCTGGAGCTTCAGTCATTAGGTAGTTTCTTCTGGAATGACATTATCCTGAAGTTTGAGAGATTGTGTTATGACCCAGTTCAGAAGGGGTGGAGCAGTTCACCAATTTTTCAACCTCCTGGGCTTGTTGGTTGGTCTCAACTAAGATTTTAGCACTAGGCTTTATATTTCTTGAAATAAAATCCATCAATTACTTCTACTGTAAGTAATTAACCAGTTACAGGTTTTTCTTGAATTAAAGTTGATTTGCTAATGTTGAAAGTAATAAGGGTGCTATGTCAAACATGTGGCCCTCATGCTGTCAACGGAGCTCACTCTCTCAGAAACAACAGGCACCATTAGCAGTTGCGAATATTGTAGTTATCTTCCTGATGTCTCTTTCCAGTCACTGTTATAATTGAGCTCTTTCTATTATAAGAGCCTTCTTTGGCTCTGTTCAGTTTTGTAACTGCTTCTACTTCAAAAGAGAAAATGTTCTTGAAATAGCAACTCTTTTCTAAATTCAGTCTCCTGAAGTTTATTTTTCCTTGCTTATTGATTGTTGAAAATGTTTCATCTTCAACAAGTGGAGATTCTCATAGTGGTGTAATTCAAAATGGAAGTAAGGACTTTTTGCCAACTTCTGGGGGAGGGGGCTGACTGTCTAGTTTCTTTTACCCTTAGCAAAACATTAATTTCAGTGCAGTGTCTTTTTTTTTGTTTAATACATGCCAATTTCATGATATTTGGCCAATCTACATGGATCAGGTGATTTCCTGTGTCCAAACTTAAATAAGTGACTTTGGTCATTTTTTAAAACAGGTTCAGTCCAATAATGTGCAGGTATTAAATCAAGCAATGAATTCAAAGATTATTCATCCACATTTTATACCATCATAACACAGTTTATATGGTATTTTCCTGGCAAACTATAAATGTAGCTTAAATAGATGGAATTGTAGCTCAAGTTCTTCAGTGGGTGCCAGCTAATTTGTAACAAAATACCACATTTTATAAATTAACATGGATGGAAGTGACAATTACATTGATTTAAATATCATTTGCAATTATTAAATTGTTAGTGTGACATCTATTATAATAGTTTAACATTGTACAATTATGATTTTGAAGGAAGGGCCAAATCATTAAACAGCAATTTGAGATTCTGGCTTGGATGACTAATCGTATACTTTTTAATCTTTCTGAAGATAACTAATTATAGAACACTTTCATACACGAAGGATTAATTGTACTTCATGAGAAAATCTATTAGTATCACCTGTCACACTATTCCATTTAAGGTGCAAGTATTCTCAGAAATAGAATGTGGTTTCTGTGGATGAAAGAATCACTCAATAACCATTGGGAGTTAACTAGTAGAGCTTTGAGTCTCCAAAAGCTGGCATTGTTTGTTTTGGCATAAGGATGCTATACGCACATTGTTAAAGATTCTAAATGCACTTATTAACATGTACAAAGAATCTGCCAACTGTATCCAATTTCATTAATAATCGTTTCTGATGATTTAATGCTAACATTGAATGAATTGCTATATACATTTAATGATCAAAAGCACTCATTTTACTGAGCATGTCTGATATGGCAGCAGCAACAATCATGAAAGATTTAGAGGGACATGGCCAAATGCAGGCACATCGGACTAGTTCGGTTTATGAATCTAGTCAGCATGGACACGTTGGGCCAAAGGGCCTGTTTCCATGCTCTGTGATTCTGAGAATGATTACTTATCACACATAATTAGACAGCAGCTACAAGTAAACAAATATAAACCACTGGCTTATAACACAACTAACTAAAAGTCTAATACCCTTACAAACACACAGACAAATGGCAGAAAAATATATTACTGGCATAGGTAGAAAAAACTGGAAAGTCAGTTCAATGGTCTCTGCTTCCTAGTTTCAATTCTGAGATGGTCCTTCTTCACCCTTTGGTATTCTACTGTATTTTTCTGAAAGCTTCTAGTGGTTTGTAAGTAGCACAGAGTAACTGATTCACTTCAACAGTGTCTCTGAATTATCAATTTGGAAGTCACAGCTCACAGCAACTGCTGTAGGAAAGATAACATTTTTTCAGGTTTAAAATGAGTTTTTGACTGAGAGAACAGGCAGTTTCTGGTGTGAAAAAAAAATCTACACATTGTCACTGTCTCTCTCTCCGTCTCAGTCTTACTAACTTGTTTCCTGCTCAAGTAGCTGAGCCAACCAAGAACCAATCTCACAATTGTTGGCAAGCAAAAAGTCTCAATGTTAACTGTCCCTAGTCCACAGGCCAATCAACATCTTGTTGCCAACAACAGCTGCATCAGTACATAGCCTCGGCTCCAATATTACCTGGAATCTAAACCTTCGGTTACCATTTATTCAATTGCGATCAGGTCACTAGCTTTCAAAACTGCAGCTACTCTTTCAAACACTGATGTTTAAAACTGTTCTTTCTCATTTCAGTCTCCAGTTTTTAAAAACTCAAAAATAAACAGGTTCTCACAAGTTGCAGCATATTAATCTGTATTCCACTTTCCTACATGTGACAGATGATTCAGAATCAGTGGCTTATGCTGGAATTCAGCTCCTGCAACCAATCCTTCAGATATGAACAGCCTCATTTAATTGAATATTAGATTGGCCAGAGTCAGAGAGTTAAAAGGTATCCTAATAGATTGAACCACTGAATCACACAATGGAGGCCTTACAGCCCACTGAGTCTGTTGCCCCAAGACTATGCTAAATCTACACTGCTCCCACTTTCCTGAATGCTATGATATTTTAAGTGTTCACCCAAAAACTTCTTAAAAGGTTGAGGTCGCAAGCTTAAACTACCCTGCCCAGGCAGAGCACTCCAAATTCCACCAACCTGGGGGTGAAAACATTTTTCTTCAAATCCCCTCTAAACCTCCTGCCTTCCACCTTAAAAGTGTGCTCTTGTTACCAGCCCTTAAACTAAAGGGGAACAGCTGCTTCCAATTCACCCTGTCCACAGTTTTCAATCTCATACATCTCTGTTAGCAAACACCACACCCTCCCCCCCACTAATCCGGCCTCTCTTCAAAGAGCTCTATTCTTATGGATCACAGCAAACAAGGGTGTGGGTTCAGCATATAATCAGGAAGGCAATGAAATTCTGGAACAAAAACAAAGTTGCTGGAAAAGCTCAGCAAGTTCTGAGGAAGGGTCACTGGACCCGAAACGTTAACTCTGTTTTCTCCTTCACAGATGCTGCCAGACCTGCTGAGCTTTTCCAGCAACTTTGTTTTTGTTCCTGATTTACAGCCTCCGCAGTTCTTTTGGTTTTTAATGAAGTTCTGCAGCTTCTTGCTAAATGAACAGAGTATAAGAGCCAGGCTGTGGTGCTGCAGTTGTATAAGGCATTAGTGATACATTGAAAGATTATGGAGAGTAGGCAGGAAAGTGGAGTTGATGCTGAGATGCGTGATCGAATTAAATGGCAGAGTAGGCTCGAGAGACTGAATTGCTTCCTCCTGCTCCATGTTCTTATGTTCTATTGCAGGCAATAATCTCTCCTGCACCTCCTCCAGTTAAGTCACATCCTTCACAAAATGTGGTGATCAGAACTGCACACAGTACTCCAGCTGTGGCCTTATCAAAGATCCAAACAGGTCAACATCATCTCCCTACTCTTACAATCTGAGCTTCAACTGATGAAGGCAAGTGTCCCTACACCTTCTTAACTACTCTACTGATTTGCCCTGCTACCTTCAGGGATTTGTGGACAGGCACTCCAAGGTCCTTCTAATTCCTCTCTTCTGCGTAAGTTAGGTGATGCAAATGTTTCTTTATTCATTAAAGGCATGAGGGCGTATCTGGCCAGGCAGCATTTATTGCCCATCCCTAATTGCCCAGAGGGCAGTTAAGAGCCAACCACATTGTTGTGGGTCTGGAGTCACATGTAGGCCAGACCAGGTAAGGATGGCAGTTTCCTTCCCTAAAGGGCATTAGTGAACCAGGTGGTTTTTCCAACAATCAACAATGGATTCACGGTCATCATTAGATTCCCAATTCCAGATATTTTTATTGAATTCAAATTCCATTATCTGCCAAACCTGGGTCCCCAGAATGTTATGTGAGTCTCTGGATTAACAGTCCAGCGATAATACCACTAGGCCATCGCCTCCCCCTCAGCTACAGTATGTGTCTCGATGAGAATCAGACTTGGGCGACTTGGGTGTAGAGCTGGATGAACACAGCAGGCCAAGCAGCATCAGAGGAGCAGGAAACCTGATGTTTCGGGTCTAGACCCTTCTTCAGAAATGGGGGAGGGGAAGGGGATTCTGAAATAAATAGGGAGACGGGGGAGGCAGATACAAGATGGATAAAGGAGAAGATAGGTGTAGAGGAGACAGACAGGTCAAGGAGGCGGAGATGGAGCCAGTAAAGGTGAGTGTAGATTGGGAGTTAGGGAGGGGATGGGTCGGTCCAGGGAGGACGGACAGGTCCAGGAGGCGGGATGAGGCTAGTAGGTGGGAGATGGACGTGGGGCTTGAGGTGGGAGGAGGGGATAGGTGGGAGGACATGTTAGGGAGGCGGGTACGAGCTGGGCTGGTTTTGGGATGCGGTCGGGGGAGGGGAGATTTTGACGCTTGTGAAGTCCACCTTGATACCACTGGGCTGCAGGGCTTCCAAGCGAAATATGAGGTGCTGTTCCTGCAACCTTTGGGTGGCATCGTTGTGGCACTACAGGACGCCCAGGATGGACATGTCGTCCAAGGAGTGGGAGGGAGAGTTGAAATGCTTCCCGAATGGGAGGTGCAGTTGTTTGGTGCAAACCAAGCGTAGAAGTTCTGCAAAATCTCCCCTCCCCCGACCGCATCCCAAAACCAGCCCAGCCCGTCCCCGCCTCCCTAGCCTGTCCTTCCTCCCACCTACCCCCTCCTCCCACCTCATGCCCCACTCCAATCTCCTACTTACTAGCCTCATCCCATCTCCTTGACCTGTCCATCCTCCATGGACTGACCTATCCCCTCCCTAATTCCCCACCTACGCTCACCTTTACTGGCTCCAACCCCGGCTCCTTGACCTGTCTGTCTCCTCTCCACCTATCTTCTCCTTTATCCATCTTCTATCCGCCTCCCCCTCTCTCTCCCCATTTATTTCAGAATCCCCTTGCCCTCCCCCATTTCTGAAGGAGGGTCTAGGCCCGAAATGTAAGCATTCCCGCTCTTCTGATGCTGCTTGGCCTGCTGTGTTCACCCAGCTCTACGCCTTGTTGTCTGGGAGAATACAGAGATGAGTTTTCCTGCATTCCTCATTTCTGAATCTTTTAACAGTTCCATTATTAATAGTCTGTGACAAAAGGCTGTTATTACACAGCCCTTCCTCCTGGGAGACAATTAAACACAGTCTCTGCCTGCACAGTATGAAAAACATTTGCTTCATGCCCTCTGCGATAGTAAGAACTGCCGATGGGGGTGGGGCTTGAGAGGAGACCCTTCTTCAGAAAGAAGGGTCCCAACCCGAAATGTCAGCTTTCCTGCTCCTCTGATGCTGCCTGGCCTGCTGTGTTCCTCCGGCTCCACACTGTATTATCTCTACTTCATGACCACAGCTATTTTAAATAATTAATGTATCCATACAAATGCTGCTCACCATTTGAATCAAACTGAAAATCACCTAAACTTCTGTGTCCTCATAGCTCTTATATCATTGAAGTATCTTCTCCCTCAGGACTGAAATTCCAGCATTCTGACGTTTTAAACACATGGATAGAAAAACAAGTTTTGCTCATGCTGGTAATCCAAAATACTGGAAATGTTCAACAGGTTACACAGTAACATCTGAAAGAGAAATCAAACACAGGGAAAGCTGGAGAAACTCAGCCGATCTGGCAGCATCTGTGGGGAGAGAACCAGAGTTGGATTGAGTCCGATATGACTTTTTTTTTGTCAGAACTTCAGAATCAAATTAGACTCGAAATGTTATCTCTGGTTGTTTCTCCACAGGATGCTGCCAGACCTGCTGAGTTTCTCCAGCTTTCTGTTTTTGTTTCAGATCTTCAGTAATGACAGTATTTGACCTTTATTCTTCTGAAAGAGAAACAGGGTTAAAGTTTACGATCAAAAAACACCTGACCTGCTCAATATTTCTGTATTGGGATAAAAAATGTGCTCAGACAAAAGGTTTGCCTCCAACTGATTGTCAGTGCAGAGCCTGTGGACATCAACAATAACTACTTGCATTTATATAGTGCTATACAAGTTATAAAACATTTCAGCACATATCATAATCACGCAAGTGGCCAGGCCACACAAGGGGGTGTTAGGACAGGAGCCCAAGAGATAGGTTTTATGGAGAATCGTAAAGAAGGAGACAGAGGTAAGGAGGTGCAAAGATTTAGGCAGGGATTCCAGAGCAATAGGCTTTGGCAGCTGAAAGAATAACTCTCAATGGTGGAGTGATCAAATGTGGGGATGTGCAAGAGTCCAAAATTGGAGCAGTACGAAATCTCGGAGGGTTGTGCGGCTCGAGGAGCTTACTGGAAAGAGGTGGGGGGGGGGGTTCGGTGGGATCTATGCCATGGAGGCATTTGAATTCAGAGATGAGAACTTTAAAATCATGGCATTGCCAAACTATAAATTAATGTCGGACAAACACAGTGACAACAGAGGCACTGGAGGGGTTTAGAAAGGTAGTCATGAGGTAGGTTGGGTCTAAACTTTCATTTAGAACCTGAAGCTACATTTCCCCATGATATCAAAGATCAGTCCTTGGGGGACTCCAAAAGTAAACTTCAAGGAATGTCAAGGTGAGTCAGACCCTGCTATCAGCCTCCTTCATCTGAAATTAGCATGATATCCACACATTCATGCACCAACTTACAAATCAACTCACATCCAAGGTGATGCAAGTGTATACGACCATACATATAGCAGACTTGACAGAACCCCACAGGCTCACCCCACTCGCCAACCCCCAATTCTCTTCCTTGAAGTGAGAATACAAACATTGGCTACTGGTTCACGGGAACCACAGGCCTGTGCCTTCAGTGAGCTGTTCTGTGTGAGCATGACACAGGCTTTGGGAAATAATGGTCTGTTTGGTGCTTCTCTCAGCCTCAGTGCAAGCAATATATGCTAATACATTCTGCTGTTTTCCCTGACTGTGGAGTCAACAGTGAAGGAACAGTCTCAGGATATAGAATAGACTATTTAGGCCAGAAAAGGAGAATGTCTTCACTGAAATGGTAGTAACCTGTTGAATTCTCTAACACAGAAGGTTGCGGAGGCTAAGTCATTGAATATATTTTAAGAAACAATCAGTTCATAAGATCACCTACATTCTCCTCCAAATCATCATATATTTCAAACAACAAGGATTCCAGCACTGATCCCTGAAGAACACCACTGGTCACAAATCTCCAGTCAGAGAAACACCCTTCCAACACTACTCAGTCTTCTATGATTAAGCCAGTTCTGTATCCATCTTACCAACTCACTGCAGATCCTATGTGATTTCACCTTTTATTCCAGCTTGCCATGACAGACCTTGTCAAAGGGCTTGCTAAAGTCCTTTTAGGTAATATCTATCACCTGCCCTCATCAATCATAATTGTCACTTCCTTGAAACCTCAATCAAGTTTGAGAGGCATTACCTTCCCCACTCAAAGGCATACTGCCTATCGTTAAGTCCATATTGTTCCAAATGTGAATAAATCCTAACCCTAAAAATCTTCTCCAATAACTTTCCTACCACTGAATGTAAGGCTCACCAGCCTGTAATTTCCTAGATTATCCCTACTGCCCTTCTTAAATAATGGAACAACATTGGCTATTCTCCAGTCCTCTGGGATCTCTCCTGTGATAAAGAAGATACAAAGATTTTGCACAAGGTGTTGCAAAGTTGTGAAGTATTTGTGAATTGGAAGGCAGGAAGTTGAATTTGTTGGTAAAAATGATAGCAGGGAAGTGCGTAGTCCTTTAAGGGGTGAGTTTTTTTTGTGCTCAGAAACTTAGTAAATATGTATGTCTGTGAACAGTATCTCGAGATTGCCAGTAGTGAAAGTCTCAAAAAGTGAAACAAGTGTATCAAAGAAAAGCCTTACAGGCAAAACAGCAATCTTGTTTTGATATTGTGACAATAAGTTTGAATTTGGCCAATTAATTTTAAAAAAACACCTAGATACAGAAAGCCAATTGAATTTAAATCTGATGGTGCTGACAACATCGAATCAATCCTACATAAGACATTCTATTATGTCATTATGGGTATAAGGATAATGGCATTTTTGAAAATCAGGGGAGAGCCAACTGCCATCCAAAGGAATAAACCAACATTCAGCTGTAGCGAAAAGAAGTTTAAGCCTGCGTCTTACAAACTCTGCAAGCCTCTGAAAAGACCCATCAAAAGGATCACAGCAGCTTATGTTAAAGATCTCACCAATGAAATTGCAGAGAACCCCTTCTAACAGGAAACTTGGCAAAAGAAAGGCATTAGCACAGAGAGTTCCAGAGGTCTCACGGTGTGTGAGTTTGGAAAGATTAAGTTTCAACTTGTTGTTTTCTTATTAATTGGGTTTATATGAGTGGGACTTGTGTTTATTTGAACAGTTTTCCAATAGAATTTAGTTCTATTAGGGAATAGTTAGTACTCATGGGGAAATTGTTTGGTTTGTTAGTATTTCTCTTAATTTGTTCATTGTTACGGTTATACAAATAAATTGTTTCTCATTATTTGTAAAGTGGAGATCATGGATTTTCTTTCTTGTAACCAGATTATGAGGTGAAAGGCGAGCTTCTCTGGGTGTTTTGGGGGTAATTATTAGAAGGGAACGTCTATTCATATAGGCACCAATGATATAGGTAATAAACGGGATGAGGTCCTACAAGCAGAATTCAGGGAGTTAGGAGCCAAGGGAAAAAGTAGGACCTCAGAGGAAGTAATCTCAGGATTGCTACCAGTGCCACGTGCTAGTCAGAGCAGAAATGAAAGAATAGGCAGGATAAATGGGTGGCTTGAGAGATGGTGCAGGAGGGAGGGGTTCAGATTTTTGGGACATTGGGACCGGTTCTGGGGGAGGTGGGACTATTACAAATCGGACGGTCTACACCTGGGCAGGACTGGAACAATGTCCTAGGGGGTGCTTTTGCTGTTGGGGAGGGTTTAAACTAATGCGGCAGGGGGATGGGAACCAAATGAGGTGGTTAGTGGACAGTAAGGAGGTAGTAACTAAAGCCTGTAAGGAACTAGATAATGAAGTCAGTGCAACTAAGAGGAAGAGTAGGCAGAGAGCAGATGATGAACGCAAAGGCGCAGGTGGTCTGAGGTGCATTTGTTTTAATGCGAGAAGTGTAGTAGGTAAGGCAGGTGAATTTAGGGCTTGGATTAGTACCTAGGAGTATGACATTATTGCTATTACTGAGACTTGGTTGAGGGAAGGGCAAGATTGGCAACTAAATATCCCAGGATACAAATGCTTCAGGCAGGACAGAGAGGGAGGTAAAAGGGGTGGAGGAGTTGCATTACTGGTCAAAGAGGATAATATCACAGCTGTGCCGAAGGAGGGCACTATGGAGGATTCTAGCAGTGAGGCAATATGGGCAGAGCTCAGAAATAGGAAGGGTGCGGTAACAATGTTGGGGCTGTACTACAGGGCTCGCAACAGCGAGCGTGAGATAGAGATACAAATATGTAGACAGATTATGGAAAGATGTAGGAGCAACAGGGCGGTGGTGATGGGAGATTGTAATTTTCGCAACATTGACGGGGATTCACTTAGTGTTAAGAGTTTAGATGGAGCAGAATTTGTAAGGAGCATCCAGCAGGGTTTTCTAGAGCAGTATGTAAATAGTCCAAATCAGGAAGGGGCCATAATGGACCTGGTGTTGGGGAATGAGCCCGGCCAGGTGGTTGAAGTTTCAGTAGGGGTTTACTTTGGGAATAGTGACCACAATTCCATAAGTTTTAGAATACCCATGGACAAAGATGAGAGTGGTCCTAAAGGAAGAGTGCTAAATGGGGGGGAAGGCCAACCATAGCAAGATTCGACAGGAGCTGGGGAATGTGGATTGGGAGCAGCTGTTCGAGGGTAAATCCACACTTGATATGTGGGAGGCTTTTAAAGAGAGGTTGATTAGAGTGCAGGACAGGCATGTCCCTGTGAAAATGAGGGATAGAAAGGGCAAGATTAGGGAACCATGGATAACAGGTGAAATTGTGAGACTAGCAAAGAGGAAAAAGGAAGCATACATAAGGTCTAGGCGACTGAAAACAGATGAAGCTTTGGAAGAATATCAGGAAAGTAGGACCAATCTGAAACGAGGAATTACGAGGGCTAAAAGGGGTCATGAAATAGCTTTAGCAAACAGGGTTAAGGACAATCCCAAAGCCTTCTATTCATACATAAGGAGCAAGAGGGTGACGAGAGAAAGGGTTGGCCCACTCAAGGACAAAGGAAGGAAGTCATGTGAGGAGTCAGAGAAAATGAGTGAGATTCTTAATGAGTACCTTGTTTCAGCATTCACTGAACAGAGGGACATGACGGATGTTGAGGTTAGGGATAGATGTTTGATTACTCCAGGTCAAGTTGGCATAAGGAGCGGGGAAGTGTTGGGTATTCTAAAAGGCATTAGGGTCGACAAGTCCCCTGGTCCGGATGGGATCTATCCCAGGTTACTAAGAGAAGTGAGAGAAGAAATAGCTGGGGCCTTAACAGATATCTTTGCAGCATCCTTGAGCACAGGTGAGGTCCCGGAGGACTGGACAATTGCTCATGTTGTCCCCTTGTTTAAGAAGGGTGGCAAGGATAATCCAGGTAATTATAGACCGGTGAACCTGACATCAGTGGTGGGGAAGCTGCTGGAGAAGACACTGAGGAATAGGATCTATTTACATCTGGAAGAAAATGGGCTTATTAGTGATCGGCAGCATGGTTTTGTGCAGGGAAGGTCATGTCTTACCAACTTGATAGAATTCTTTGAGGAAGTCACAAAGTTGATAGATGAGGAAAGGGCTGTGGATGTCATATACATGGACTACAGTAAGGTATTTGATAAGGTTCCCCATGGTAGGCTGATGGAGAAAGTGAAGGCGCATGGGGTCCAGGGTGGACTAGCTAGATGGATTGAGAACTGGCTGGGCAACAGGAGACAGAGAGTTGCAGTGGAAGGGAGTTTCTCAAAATGGAGAACTGTGACCCGCGGTGTTCCACAAGGATCCATGTTGGGACCACTGTGGTTTGTGATATACATAAATGATCTGGAGGAAGGTACAGATGGTCTAATTAGTAAGTTTGCAGATAACACTAAGATTGGTGGAGTCGCAGATAGTGAAGGGGACTGTCGGAGAATGCAGCAGACTATAGATAGTTTGGGGAGTTGGGCAGAGAAATGGCAGATGAAGTTCAATCCAGGCAAATGCGAGGTGATGCATTTTGGAAGATCCAATTCAAGAGTGAACTATATGGTAAATGGAAAAGCCCTGGGGAAAATTGATGCACAGAGAGATCTGGATGTTCAGGTCCATTATACCCTGAAGGTGGCAATGCAGGTCGATACAGTGGTCAAGAAGGCATACGGCATGCTTTCACTCATCGGACGGGGTATTGAGTACAAGAGTTGGCAGGTCATGTTACAGTTGTATAGGACTTTGGTTCGACCACATTTGGAATACTGCGTACAGTTCTGGTCGCCACATTACCAAAAGGATGTGGATGCTTCAGTGAGGGTGCAGAGGAGGTTCACCAGTATGTTGCCTGGTATGGAGGGCGCTAGCTATGAAGAGAGGTTGAGTAGATTACGATTAATAACATTAGAATGATGGAGGTTGAGGGGGGACCTGATTGAGGTCTACAAAATCATGAGAGGTATAGACAGGGTGGATAGCAAGAAGCTTTTTCCCCAGAGTGGGGGACTCAATTACAAGGGGTCACAATTTCAAGGTGAGAGGGGAAAAGTTTAAGGGAGATATGCGTGGAAAGTTCTTTACACAGAGAGTGGTGGATGCCTGGAATGCATTGCCAGCAGAGGTGGTAGAGGCGGGCACGATAGCATCATTTAAGATGTATCAAGACAGACACATGAATGGGCAGGGAGCAGAGGGATACAGATCCTTGCAAAATAGGCGACAGGTTTAGGTAGAGAATCTGGATTGGTGCAGGCTTGGAGGGCCGAAGGGCCTGTTCCTGTGCTGTAATTTTCTTTGTTCTATTCCTGTCATAACACGTTGGAGCTTGTGTTCTGGTTTAACTATCAGAGGGGTTCGGACATTCCCCCCCCCCCACCCCCAACAAAGGTCTCAGCAATTTCCTCGCCTGTCTCCCTCAACATCCTGGGATAGATCCATCAAGTCCTGGGGACTTGACTGAATTAATGCTTTTCAAAACACCCTACACCACCTTCTTTTGTTATATTGACATGCCCTAGAATATCAACACAGCCGTTCCACACCCACTCCCATTACAATAACCCTGCTGTTCTTACATTTTCCCATTATCTGTCCACATATCAGTTCCTCTATCACCTGCTGGCTATTACGAGGCCTGTAGTACAAGCCCAAAACGACTGCACCCTTCCTTTTCCTGAGCTCTATCCATATGGCCTTGCTGGATGAGCCCTCCAAAGTGTCCTCTCTCAGTGTACAGCAACTCCCCCATCTCTTTTACATCCCTCTTTATCTTGCCAGGATATTACACTGCTCATCTTGTCCCTCTCACAACCGAGTCTCTGTAATAGCTAAAACATTCTCGTTGTCTGTATTAATCCAAGCTCTTAAGTTCGTCTGCCTTACTTGTCATACCTGAACCCCTCCCTCACACACCAGCTCTTTAGCCATGTATTTGACTGTACTATCTTCTGTACTACTGGCACGTGGCACAGGCAGTAATCCCAAGATTAAAACCCTAGAAGTCCTGATTTTCAACTTCCTACCTAACTCCTTGAGCTCCCCTTTCAGGACCTTATCTCTCTTTCTGCCTATTTTGTTAATACCGATGTGAACCACAACCTCTGGCTACCCACCTCCGTCTTCAGAATATCCTGTGCCCACTCAGAGACAAGCTTGACCCTGGCACCAGAGAGGTAACTCACCATCCTGGAGTCTTGCCCGCAGCTACAGAAACACCTATCTGAGCCCCTGACTATCCAGTCCCCAATCACTATTGGTCAACTACCCTTGGGCCCTCTCTGCCACACAACTGTACTAGTTGTGGTGCCACTAATCTGGCTGCTGCTTTCTCCTGAGAGGCCATCCCCAACAGTATCTAAAGTGGTATATTTGTTTGAGAGAGAAATGGCCACAGGGGACCCCTGCACTGCCTGCCCACATTTACTCATCTTCCTGGTGGTCACCCAACTCTTCCCCATTTGTGTAGCCCTTACTGGTGCTGTGGCCAGCTCACTAAACATGCTATCCACGACATTCTCGGTCTCTTCGGTGCTCCATAGTGAGTCTATCCACAGCTCCTGGAATTGCAGCTGATATGTAAACATGGTAACTACAAACAGTGGAAGTGTCCCTGATTTCCGACAAATTGGAGGAGCAGCATTCCATGGGACTGCGGTCTTCTGCAAACACTACCCACTGGTCACTAAACTCCAGTCTGTCACGCTGGCTTTGTTCCCAGCAGAATGGAACTATAAAAATTAAGTATTTTATCTCTCTCCAGACACAGTCACTCAGTTTGCAGACCTGGGTCATGAGCAGCCAAGTCTATGTCACTTTTTGAGTCATTATGTCACCTCTGGAGCTGCACCTGAGATTCACCCCCAGGTTCACTCCAACTGACCCCGCTCCTCAGGTATTTATCCTGCTGCTGTTCAACCCCAGCATCATTCTGACTGACCTTGCTCCTCAGGTATTTATCCTGCTGCCACTATTGACCCTCAGGTTCACTGTCCTTCGCTCTGTTGCTGCTGTTCAGTCCAGGTCTCACTCCTCCGGTATTTATCCTGCTGCTGCTATCGCTTTGACTAGAGCCTAGTTTTAGATTCTCCCACAAGAAGAGACATCCTTTCAACATCTATCCAGTCAATTCCCTCAGGATTTATATTTGTTTCAATTAAGCTACCCCAACTCATCTAAACTCCAGAGGATACGGGCAGGCTTAGCCTGTCTCGCCTTTCCTCAGCAGGTAATCCGCTCATTCCAGGTATTAGACTCATAAAACTTCTCTGCACTGGTTCCAACACATTAACATCCTTCTGTATGTACACAGTACTCCAGATAATCTCACCTGAATCATAACCACCCTTCTCTTGCATTCAATTCCCCTCACAATAAAACATAATACTTTTTACTTTCCTGATTACTTGTGGTACGTGCATTCTAATCTTCTGTAATTCATGCACTAAGACACCCAGATCTCTCTGCACCTCAGATCTCAGCAGCCTCTCACTATTCAGATAATATGTTTTTTGTAAGTGGCTATGCACACACTGCCAAAATGGACAATTTTAAAGTTTCCCACATTGTACTCCATTTGCCAGATCTTTGTCCACTCAGTTAACCTATCTGTATCTCTTTGTAGGCTCCTTATGTTCTCTACACAACACACTTTCCCACCTATCCTTCTATCAGCAGCAGCAAGATACAGTTGCACTGGGAAAACTCAGTGACAGATGGTCACACAGGAAGAATTCAGTGAGATACAGTTGCACAGAGAGCTGAGATTACATGATTGTAAAGATAACACAAGATGTGTTTTACCTGTATTGCTACCAGATTTGTATTCATTCTCAATCAGGCACTTCTTATTTTATTACTGACTGATCTTGTGCTCTAACTACTTTCCCAGAGCACCATTTGAGCAGATTTGGGCAACCGGACTAGACAGTACCAAGCCAGCACTGTGTATTCTGTTAGCCTACAGTTAGTTAACACAAGGTCACAACTGGTACCTGGGTGGAGAAGTCAGCTTTCTGAACTTTTGCTCTGTGTGACCAGGGCAATGCAGATATTGAATTAATTTCTGTTCAGCTGAAGGTGAAAGAGGTGTGTGCTGGAATGGAGTTAGGAAAGCAAAGGAATCTAAGGAGCACATCAGGTATTTTATTCTCAGAGCCTGTGTCACAGGCCAAGAGTTCCACAATTAAATGATAAAGCTTTTTCTCAGCCTAAGATGTGCCAAAAACATTCCTCACATTTCACCTGTCAAATCAGCCACACTATGTGACTAAAAATCTCATGGTTCTCACGTCTCCAATCAATGCGGCTTCAAGGTAAGTCTCACAACTGAAACAATACATATCTCAGCAAAAATTATGGAGGGAACCCTGATATATTGTAAACCAGTGTATGCATAATCACGTACATATTCCACAATACGGTCCATACTATCCACAGTAATGGTCTGATAGATTCCACACCCCTCACTGTAACATTCTGATAGATCCCAGACCACTCACTATAAGAAGTTGATATACCTCACTCATCTCCCTGTAACACTGACAGTCCCCATATCACGCACTGTGACACTCTGACAGACCCCACATCCCTTACTGTAACACCCCATATACCCTACATCGTTCAATACTGCACTGATATACTCCACAATCCTCACTGTAGCACATTGATATTTCCTCATTCACTTCACTGTAACACTGATTTACCTCCTCACTGTAATTCTCTGACAAACTTAATTCACCTCACTGTAACACACTGATGTACAACACCACACCCCGCTCTGTAACATACTGATGTACCCCACACCGTCACTGTAGCACAATGATACATTGTAATGCTGTGATAAACTTCACTATAACACTCTGACACCTGCTGGTACTTTATAGATGACATTATGTATGTCTCCTGAGCTACTATTGTAATCAATATCTGGTTCTCCTTTCCATGCTGAGTTCTAGATGATCTATGTCAGTTGAATGATCAATGGAAGGTTTACATAGCAAGGTGGCACTACATGGTACCTGTCTTGAACCAGCCATCCGATGTAAATGAGTCCTGTGTTTCTTTTGTTCTGTTCCAATATTCTCGAAACACTGACTTTCCTTTAACCAGCAGCTCTCCATCCTTGCCTTCCATTCCAGGTTTCACCTATCAACACAAAACCGTGGATTCAGCACCACCCAGATATTCAATACCAGTATGTTCCATGGAGTGTCATTGCTGAAAACACACCTGTTACTGCACGAGAGGCATATCCGTCTCATCAATGCACCTACACGTGGAGCCTTTAACATTGTTAAATGACAAAGGCCCTTCATGGGTAGGTGAGTAAATAATATTTGACATAGGGACATATTAGGACTGGTGACTAAATGCTTTGTCAAAGAGATTGATTTTTGGAAGTCTGAAAGAAGTGAGGTAGAGAGGATTAGGAAAGAAATTCCAGAGTCTAGAAAAATTCCAAAAGTCTTCAGCAGCTGAAAGCACAGCTGTCAATGGTGGAGTGATTAAAATTGAGGATGTACATCACAGACATCTCAACTAGGAGCAGGCACAGGCCATGTGGCCCTTTGAACCTGCTCTGCTGTTAAATAGTTACTTTTAATCAAACTGCTTGGACATATGACATACATCAGTACAATTTGGATTTGAACCCAGGCCTTCTGGCACACAGGTAGGAGCACTACAATTGTGCCACAAGAACCCTCTCCACTCTTAAATAAAATCACGGCTGAACAGATTACAATCTGAATTCCAATTTCCCGCCTATCTCTGATATGCTCTGTTGTATCAGTTGCTGACAGCTGCAGAGTTTATCCCCCAATAAAAAGGAAATTATTTGCAGCATATTCTGATCTTATTACACTGAATCACTTTAACAGTGAATCATTTTAACAGCTCATCTGCTACAGGTAGAGATGGTGCAGAATTTGACATTTACCACAGATCATTTTAAGAACTCACTTACATTAAATATGAATAACTCATGTTTGGGGAAGGACATCTAGCTCATTGAGTCTTTACAACATCTCCTGAGAAGAGACATACTCCTTCATCTAGATGTTATACAGACCCTGTACACAAATGGTCCTATCATACAGACCCAGTACATAAGCCTGTGTCTTTGTAAAGACTGTCAGCTTGGCCTATAGCAACACTCTTTCATTTGACTGAGACAGTGATGGTTTCAAGGCCCAATCAAGAAACTACACATAAGACCATAAGATATAGCAGCAGAATTAGGCCATTCGGTCTGTCAGGTCTGCTCCACTATTCAATCATGGCTGATATGTTTCTCAACTCCATTCTTTTGCCTTCTCCCCATAACCTTTGATCCCCTTACTAATCAAGAACTTATCTCTGTCTTAAATACACTCAATGACTTAACCTCCACAGCCTTGTGTGGCAATGAGTTCCACAGATTTGCCACCTTCTGGCTAAAGAAATTCCTCATCTCAGTTCTAAACAGTCAATCTTTCACTGTTTCTGTGCCTTCAGATCCTTGTCTTTCCCGCTTGTGGTAATATATCTTCCACATCTACGCTATCCAGGACTCCCAGTATTCTATATGTTTCAATGAAAATAGAGGATGATTTCGAATGCACTACATGGGAGTGCTGCATTGTTGAAGAAGCTGTCTTTGAGATTACATCCTAAACCATGGCCTAATCTGTCAACTCAGATAAATGGAATAGATTCCACAGCACTAGATGAAAAATAGCAAATGAGTGTACTTGGCTGGTATTTAGCTGTGCCACTTAAACCCCTCTGAATCACCGGACTTGAAATGTAAACTCAGCTTTCTTCCCACAGATGCTGCCAGACCTGCTGAGTTTCACCAGCAATTTCTGTTTTGATATTAAATGGTAATTTCTCTGATTGCTGTGCGGCTTCATTTGCTTATATAATGAGCTAAACTTCAAAAATAATTTATTTCCTGCAGTAATGTGCTATGTAGCTGACAAGTCAAATGCACAATATAAATGATCATGGGGCTGGATGAACACAGCAGGCCAAGCAGCATCATAGGAGCAGGAAAACCCGACGTTTCGGGCCTAAACCC
>JAHRHZ010000287.1:65857-99546 GCA_024137785.1 Ginglymostoma cirratum
GGGTTTAGGCCCGAAACGTCGGGTTTTCCTGCTCCTATGATGCTGCTTGGCCTGCTGTGTTCATCCAGCCCCATGCTTGTTATCTCGGATTCTCCAGCATCTGCAGTACCTTTTATCTCTGCACAATATAAATGTAAGCTTTTTAAATTCCTGTATCATCTAAAGGACTGAATATTTGATTACAAGTTACAACAATCCAAAACATTCTTTATTATAAAACATTATCCTACAGAAGAGGTGGTGCTGGAGCTCTTAAAACGCATAAATGTAGATAAATCCCCAGCACCTGATCATATGTATCCCAGAACTTTATGGGAAGCTAGGGAAGAGACTGCTGGGCCCTTGCTGAGATATTTGTATCATCGACATTTGGATCACCAGTAAGGTGCCAGAAGACTGGAGGGTGGCTAATGTGGTGCCAGTATTTAAGAAAGGCTGTAAGGAAAAGCCAAGGAACTATAGACCAGTGAGCCTGACGTCAGTGGTGGGTAATTTGTTGGAAGGGATTCAGAGGGACAGGATTTACATATATTTGGAAAGGCAAGGACTGATTAGGGATAGTCAACATAGCTTTGTGCATGGGAAACTGTGTCTCACTAACTTGATTGACTTTTTTTGAAGAGGTGACAAAGAAGGTTATTGAAGACAGAGCAACTAACATTGTCTACGTGCCCAGGAAGACATTCAACAAGGTTCTGCAGGGTGGACTGGTTAGCAATGTTAGATCACATGAAATTTAGGGCGAACTTGCCATTTGGAGACAGAGGTAGGTGGTGAACAGTTGTTTTTCGGACTGAAGGCCTATGACCAGCTGTGTGATGCAAGGATCGTTGCTGGGTCTGCTGCTTTTTATCATTTATATAAACGATTTGACTGTGAATATAGGAGGCGGTGTCAGTAAGTTTGCAGATAACGCCAAAATTAGCAGTGTAGCGGACAAAGTGGTTATCTCCTGCTTTGATCGGATGGGCTAATGGGCCGAGAAATGGCACATAGAGCTTAATTTAGGTAAATGTGAGGGTGCTGCATTTTCATAAGGCAAACTAGGGCAGGACTTATACAGTTAATGGTAGGGCCCCGGGGAGTTTGCCAAACAAAGAGTCTTAGGGGTGCAGGTGCAGAATTCCTTGAAAGTGGAGTCACAAGTAGACAGGGTGGTGAAGAAGACATTTGGTACACCTCCCTTATTGGTCAGTGCATTCAGTACAGGAGTTGGGATGTCATTATGCGTCTGTACAGGACAATGGTGAGGCCACTTTTAGAATACCGCATTCAATTCTGGTCTCGCTGCTGCATGTATGGAATGAGCTGCCAGAGTTGGTGCTGGACAATGGGTACAATTACAACATTTAAAAGGCATCAGGATGGGAAAGGTTTAAAGAGATATGGGCCGAATGCAGGTAAATGGGACTAGATCAGTTTAGGACGTCAGCATGGGTGAGTTGGACTGAAGGGTCTGTTTCTGTGCTGTATAACTCTATGACTCTATGAATGGCTTGGCAGGCCATTTCAGGGGGCAGCTGAAAGTTAACCACATTGCTGTGGGGCTGGAGTCACATGTAGACCACACTAAGCCTGGATGGCAAAATTCCTTCCCACTGGACATTCATGAACCAGATAGGTTTTTCTGACAATCAGAAGGTCAGAATTGGGGATATTCACTGATGATTGCACAACATTCAGCACCATTCGTGACTCCTCAGATACTGAAGCAGTCCATGACCAAATGGAAAAAGATCTGAACAATATCCAGGTTTGGCTGACAAATGACAAGTAACATCTACACCACACAAATGCCAGGCAAAGAACATTTTCAACATTCAATGGTATCACCACCACTGAATACCCGATGATTAACATCCTGAGAGTTACCATTGACCAGAAACACAACTGCACTAGTCATACGAGTACTGTTACAAAAGTAGGTGAAAGACTAATAATCATTCAATTAACCTCCTGACTCCCCAAAGTCTAGCCACCATCTTGAAGACACATGTCAGGAATGTGATAGAATACTTCCCTCTTGCCTGGATGGGTGCAGCTCGGAAAAACACTTAAGAAGCTTGATATCATTCAGTACAAAGCAGCCAACTTGACTGGCACCATATCCACAAACATTCAGTCCCTCCACCACCAAAGCTCAATAACAGCAGGTGTGTGGAGGAAAGTTTAGGGGAGAAGTACAGGGAAAGTTCTTCACACCAAGGGTGGTGGGTGCCTGGAACACACTGCCAATGGAGGTGGTGGAAGCAGGCATTTTAGCAATGTTTAAAGTGTATTTTGATAGACACATGAATGGAAGGCGAACAGAGGGATATAAACCATGCATGGGCAATAAGTAGCAGGTCTAAATAAGGATCAGAATCAATGCAGCCTTGGTGGCCTGTTCCTGTGCTGTATTAGATTGTGTTGTATCGATGAATTTTGGTCAGAAGAACACAGAGCCACATACTGCTTGGATATGAATCTAAATGGCTTACAGCAGCAGGAGAATTTAGGGATATGGATACAAATATTCTACAAAGTAGGTTAGTAAGGCCAACAAATTTCTTGAGGGTAAAATTGAAAAGCAGAGAATTTATGTTAAACATGTGCAAAACTTTGGGTGTATCACTTTGAGCACTGTACTCTGGCATGGCCTTCATGTTGTAAAATACAATAGGACTAACTGATTGTTCTTGTAAAATGCTAAATGGCTTCCTTCTGTACTGTACATCACAATGATTGGAAAACACACAGAACGTGGAAAGGTTAAAAGAAATCAATTAAGAGAAACAATATCAGAAATGACATTGTGTAAATATCATGAAGGATTAAAAAGAAGGCTGTTTCTCACAAAAAAGAGAGGCTGAGTGATCACTTGAAAGAGATCTTTAAGATCTGATAGGACAGATGTGGAGAAAACACTGCCGCTGTAGGCAGTCCAAAACTAGACGTCATGTATACAAGATACCCAACTATAAATTCAGTGAAAAATTCAGCATAAACCTCTTTATGCAGAGTGTGAAATTAATGTAAAGAGAATAAAGGTTGCAGAGATAAATTGTGTCAAATGGGCCCAGTTCTGCACATATAAATGCACCATAACAAAAACCAAACCCCAGATCCAGTCATCACTAGATGCACAGCACAGAATTATACAGTGATTATACAGATATACTAGGCATATGTAAAGATCTACATATTAATTAGAACTATCCAATTTTAAACATTCACAAGTTGGGGCAGCTCTGACAAAACTGGAAAAGTGACAATGTTTACCAACTTGTACACACTGTGTGTATACCTCACAGCCTTACTGTAAGCTTATATTGTCCTCACCTTAGTTTCTCTACTGTTCCCCTCAGCGATGACAGTGTAGGAAGAATGATTCCTTGTAGGGTTTTCCATCACAATGCGCACCTCTGTCCCAGGCAAAGGGGTCCCAACAGCTCCTAGGTTCAAATCAAACACTGTGATAGAAAAGGCAGTGAGAGTTCCCTGTTACCCTCTCCTGACAGTAAGGTCCTGCCAAAACAATTGACAGTAAATACCACATTGTAACATTTTAATAAAAAAAAAAGAACACCCATACGGTCCTAGATAAATAGGGAAAAAACCCTTATAGTGCCCGAGATTTCAAAAAAAGGCAGTGAGAACACCATATAAATACGCCTTCTCAAGATATAATAGGTATAAATCCATACAAATACTCTTTCAGATACATTAGGCAGTTAGAAAGACTGCTGCAAATACCCTTCCAAGATACAAGAAAAGCCCAAATAAATGTTAAACTGAAATATAATAGATAGCAATAAGTGTGGTTAAAATCCTAATCCATCACCCCTTAGAGAGTCACAGAGTCCTACAGCACAGAGACAGGTCCTTCAGCTCAGACTGGTCCATGCCGAACAAAATGTCCATCCGTGCTAACCCCATTTCCCTGCACTTGGCCCATATCCTCCTAAAACTTTCCTATCCATGTATTCGTCCAAATGCCTTTTAAATGTAGTTAATGTACCCGCCTCAACGACTTTCGCTGGCAGCTCATTCCATATGCGCCCCACCCTCTGAGTAAAAAGGTTGCCCCTCAGGTTCCCATCACACTTATCTATATTAAACCCCATTTGCCATTTAAGGAAGAGGGTGTCAATGTTTTGGTCAAAAACCTTTCGTCAGGACTGGAGAGGGGGAAGGGAGCCCGGAAATAAATAGGGGTTGGGGGGACAGTAAGTGGGATGGAGATAGGTGGATGAAGGTAGGGGGTTATCGTGGTTGGTCAGTGGGAAGGGTGGAGCGGATAGATAAGTCAGAAGATGGACAGTGTGGGGTGGAGAAATTTTGAAGCTGGTGAAGATAATATTCAGGCCAATGGGCTGTAAACTCCGCTCCACCCTTTCTACTTGAAACATTAGTGCTGTTTCTCTTTGCACAGATACAGCCAGACCTGCTGAATTTCTCCAGCATCTTTTGTGTTTGTTTCAGATTTCCAGTAGCAGCAGTATTTCGCTTTGATCATCTTCAATTCAAATATATTGTAATCACTGCTACCAAGTGGAACCTTCACTTTGAGATCATTAATTCACCCTGTCACTTTACACAATCCCAAGTCCAGTATAACTTAACCCTCTGGTTGGTTCTGGAATGTGCTGCTCTAAGAAACTCTCTCAAACACATTCTATTAACTTCTCATCCAGGCTACCATTGCCAATTAATTTTTCAAGGTTGTATGTAGATTAAAATAACTTGTGATAAAGGGTCAGCAATAATCATAAGCAACCAATATTCTTCCTGCATACTTCATCCCACATTGTGGTCACTGTCAGGGACCCTACAGATTACTCCAACAGTGACTTCTTTCTCCTACTATTCCTCATCCTCACTCAAGCTACGTCCTG
The DNA here is from genome assembly GCA_024137785.1 of Ginglymostoma cirratum. Lineage (NCBI taxonomy): Eukaryota > Metazoa > Chordata > Chondrichthyes > Orectolobiformes > Ginglymostomatidae > Ginglymostoma > Ginglymostoma cirratum. The sequence goes on from JAHRHZ010000287.1 coordinate 70,735, forward strand.
ATCTTCTGAAACAACGCCATCTCTAAATTCAAGGACTCTACTTCCACCTCCTCTTCAATTAAAGAGTTCCAAAGATTCACCATACTGTCTATAAGGTTTTAGAGTAGATTTGTAGCTCAGGTTGTGGACATTGTAGTTGGTTAGCTCGCCGAGCTGGTTTGTTGTTTCGCAGACATTTCGTTAGCCTGATGGGTAACATCATCAGTGCAGCCTCTGATGAAGCGCCGTTGTGTCTCCCACTGTCTGGAGTCCGTTAAGCTGGATTACCTCACTTCCGGTTTTCCTTCGCAGTGGAGTGGAGACAGGGTCAAGCTCCATGTGTTTGTTGACGGCTTTCTTCGTGAAGTACCAGGCTTCTACGAATTCGGATCAACCTTGGTTCAATGGAGAGTGCAGGAGGGCATGCCAGGAGCAGCACCAGGCATACCTGAAGATGAGGTATCAACCAGGTGAAGCCACCAAACAGGACTACTTGCGCACCAAACAGCATAAGCAGCAAGTGACAGACAGAGCTAAGTGATCCCACAACCAAGACATCAGATCTAAGATCTGCAGTCCGGCCACATCCAGTCGTGAATGGTGGTGGACAATTAAACAACCCACTGGAGGAGGCAGCTCCACAAATATCCCCTTCCTCAATGATGGAAGAACGCAGCACATCAGTGCAAAAGATAAGGCTGAAGCTTTTGCAGCAATCGTCAGCCAGAAGTGCCGAGTGGATGATCCAACTCGGCCACCTGCAATAGTCCCCAGCATTACAGATCCCAGTCTTCAGCAAATTCAATTCACTCCACGTGATGTCAAGAAAGGGTTGGAGACACTGGATACTGCAAAGGTTACGGGCCTTGACAACATTCCGGCAATAGTACTGAAGACTTGTGTTCCAGAACTTGCCAATTCCCTAGCAAGCTGTCCCAGTACAGTTACAACACTGGTAACAAACCGACGATGTGGAAAATTGTCCATGTATGTCCTGTACATAAAATGCAGAACAAATCCAACCCGGTCAATTACCATTCCATTAGTCTACTCTCAATCATCAGTAAAGTGATGGAAGGTCTTATCAACAGTGCTATCAAGCAGCACCTACTCAGAAATAACCTGCTCAGTGACGCCCAGTTTGGGATCCGCCAGGGCCACTCTGCTCCCGACCTCATTACAGCCTTGGTTCAAACATGAGCAAAAGAGCTGAATTCCAGAGGTAAGGTGGGAGTGACAGCTCTTGACATCAAGGCTGCAGTCAACTGATAGTGGCATCAAGGAGCCCTAGCAAAAGTGGAATCAATGGGTACTGGGGGCAAACTCTCCGCTGGTTGCAGTCATACCTGGCACAAAGGAAGATGGTCGTGGTTGTTGGAGGTCAATCATCTCAGCTCCAGGACATTTCTGCAGGAGTTCCTTAGAGCAGAGTCCTAGGCCCAGCCATCTTCAGCTGCTTCGTCAACGACCTTTCGTCCATCATAAGGTCAGAAGTGGAGATGTTCGCCGATGATTGCACAGTGTTCAGCACCATTCGTGACTCCTCAGATACTGAAGCAGTCCCTGTTCAAATGCAACAAGATCTGGACAATATCCAGGCTTGGGCTGACAAGTGGCAAGTGACATTCGTGCCACACAAGTGCCAGGCTATGACCATCACCAGTAACAGACAATCTAACCACCGTCTGTTGACATTCAATGGTGTTACCATCACTGAATCCCCCACTATCAACATCCTGGGGGTTACCATTGACCAGAAACTCAACTGGACTCACCACATAAACACAGTGGCTACAAGAACAGGCCAAAAGCTCGGAATACTGCGGCAAGTGACTCATCTCCTGACTCCTCAAAGCCTGTCCACCATTTACGAGGCACTAGTCAAGATGGATTACTCCCCACTTGCCTGGATGAGTGAGCCCCAGCAACACTCAAGAAGCTTGACACCATCCAGGACAAAGCAGCCCGCTTTACTGGCACCACATCCACAAGCATCCACTCCCTCCACCACCAAGGCTCAGTAGCAGCAGTGTGTACTATACACAAGATGCACTGTAGAAATTTACCAAAGATCCTCAGACAGCACCATCTAAACCCACGGCCACTTCCATCCAGAAGGACAAAGGCACCAGACATGTGGGAACACCACCACCTCCAAGTTCCCCTCCAAGCCACTCACCATGCTGACTTGGAAATATATCACCATTCGTTCACTGTCACTGGGTCAAAATCCTGGAATTCCTTCCCAAACAGCATTATGGGTCAACCCACAGCAGGAGGACTGCAGCTGTCCAAGAAGGCAGCTCACCAACACCTTCTCAAGGGCAACTAGGGATGGGCATGAAATGCTAGCCAGCCATCGATGCCCACATCCCACAAATGAATATAAAAAAAAATTGTGAGAGGCATAGATAGAATGGATAGTTAGCATCTTTTTCCCAAGGTAGAAATGTCAATTACTAGCAGACATAGGTTTAAGGTGAAAGCAGGAATATTTAAAGGAGACACTTTTTTTTTACACAGAAGGTGTAGAAGGTGTAGAAGGTGTAAGTGCCTGGAATGCGCTGCCAGAGGTGGTGGTGAAACCTGATACAATAGCAACATTTTACAGGCAGCTTGACAATGCATGGATAGACAGGGAAGATAGAGATATGGACTGCATGGGGCAAAAAGGTTTTTAGTTTAGAAAGGCACGTGTTGACGCAGGCTTGGTGAGCCAAAAGGCCTGTTCCTATGTTGTACTGTTCTTTGTTAAAGATAATATACTGTTGTTGGTAAAGCTTTGCACTTTCTTCAATAATCTCCACTACAAGACTTAGAGACATAATCTAAACTGGCATTTCAGTTCCAAATTGAGGGAATGCTGAATTGTTGGATCTTTTGTATTTCCTTTCTGCTAGGTATGACTCCAATCAAGTGAAGAGCATCCCCCTGAGGTACACTTTCCTGACTGAACTAGAAATTCTCTAGTAATAGTTGTTGTCTTCCACTCTCTTTTCTCTGCAAATCCTTTGATAGGAATAAAGCACATTTAAAGGTGAAGGGATGACTTCTCACCCAGTGAATGAAAGAGAGCATCTGCATGCAAACAAACTTAAGTCAATGGAAAAAAATAAAAATGAATGAAAAAGAGAAAGAAATCTGGATCGGCGCAGGCTTGGATGGCCAAAGGGCCTGTTCCTGTGCTGTAATTTTCTTTGTTCTTTGTTCTTTAGAACAACTCATCAAATCCTCTGGTCCAGCCTGGTGTTATTGAACTGCATTTCACTGATCTTTGTTTCTTTATCCATTCTTAACATCCATGTCTTGTCTTTGTGTTTCTGCCTGTTTTGTGAAGATGGGAGTTTATTCGATAGAGTTTAAATTGTCGTGTTATAAGTTAGCAATTCATACTTCCTAACTACCATTGGTTAAAGACAATTTGTTTCCAACAAATGGTTATTTTGCTAAGCACAGAAATCTGATGAGTTTTTTTCTTTTAACCTGAACTCTTGAATCAGGTAAATTGGAGACTTAGGATAGTCTGACTAAATCTTTTCATATTTGTGACAACTCAGCGAATAGTAGGGTTTGATTTTCAGCACCCAGTGAGTACTCTGGCTGAAGACTGTTGCACTAATGCGCCGAGCTCTTCTATCATTGCGGGTGAGGATATTAGTGGAGCCTCCTCCTCCATGGTTAGATGTGGGTATTATCCCTTCTGCCGGCCCTTGGTCCATATCGCCCCATTGCATGTTCATGTGCTTATTTAAAAACCTTTTAAACACCCCAATTGCATCTGCCTCCACCATCACCCCTGGCGGTGCATTCCACACTCCTACCACTGTCTGCGTAAAAAAAACTGCTTAGCCCTGTCAATCACTTGCTGCTTATGCTGTTTGGCATGCCAGTAGTCCTGTTTTGTAGGTTCACCAGGTTGATGTGTCATTTGTTTGAAACAGGATAAAAAGAAAAACCTCTCAGTACTTCCTGAGGACCTAAATTCCTGGGCTGTCATGACAGTGTGTTAGTGGCTGGGCATATTAATGGGTGGATTAGTGTCCTGCAAAGCTCCCAGCCAAAAAACAGCCCATTACACACTCCTACACTGCGAGTAAAAGAACTCAAGACACATACTCTCACTTTGAGTACTTCCGGCCAATCACTGTCCTAAGGAACCAGGACAAAAGATTTCAATCGACCTGGAAAATCAAGAATCTCAAAATGAACTGCTCAACTACTGACATGAACGCTACTGCACCATACAATTTAACAACTGCACCATTCTACTAATTACTTCACAAATGACTCAGTTTGATCTGTATATCATTTTACAATGTTTACCTGACTTTAGACTCACTTCCTTCTCCTAAACTTTGTGTATGTGTGTTGTCTTATTATTTCTTCCAGCATTTATGAATCATAGAATCCCTACAGTGTGGAAACAGGCCCTTCGACCCAACAAATCCACACCAACCGTTGGAGCATCCCACCCAGACCCAACCCCCTGTAATCCACCTAAGCTACACATCCCTGAACACTACAGGCAATTTAGCATGGCCAATCCATCTAACCTGCACATCGTTGGACTGTGGGAGGAAACCGGAGCAGCCGGAGGAAACCCACGCAGACACGGGGAGAATGTGCAAACTCCACACAGACAGTCGCCCGAGGGTGGAATTGAACCTGGGGCCCTGGCGCTGTGAGGCAGCAGTGCTAACCACTGAGCCACCATGCTGCCTGAAATATTTACTAACTAATAAACTCGAATCTTTCGTAAACACAAAACCTGGATAAATTAGCTCCTCTTAAAATATAAATTTGTTTGTTCAGGAAAAAGATATCCAGAGAAGGTGACATCCATTTTAATTCAACATTCCTCCGACCAACCAAGGGAGCAGGTGAATAGAGTTCATCACTCCTGACCCAGAAGCTTAAGGATTTGGGGTACCAATCTGTAACTTTAACAAATTGGGGAATGTTGCCTGGGAACTGGTCATAACACAGGCACTCACATGCTCACATGCTTTTTATACATTACTCTGTGCTTACCTGGGATACGGACTCCATGGACTGGATTGGAGAGAACCATTCCTATTTCAGTCATTCCATATCGCTCTAACAATGTGTGGCCACTAATTTCTTTCCACTTCTTCAGTATTGGTTCAGGAAGAGCAGCAGATCCTGAAACCATTAACCTAAAAAGATACATATACAGCAAACAACTATCAGACAGCAACACCTCATGGTGTGATGTGATGTAATGTAATTGAAAGCCAGGAGATTAAAAGGGGCAGAAACAGCATAAAAATAAAATTGATTAAGGGATAGAAATAGAGAGTTGCGGTGAATGGCTGTGTTTCAGACCAGATATATGGTGGAGTTTCCCAAAATCCAGTACTAGGTCCATTGCTATATCTTGTGTACATTATTTAATTAGGCATAGTGATATACAGAGCACAATTTCCAAATTTGCATACAACATAAAATTTGGAAATGCAGTCAACAGTGAGACAGATATGTTAAAATCACAAGTATAAGGAGCAGATGAATATTGGTTAAAATCTGGTTTAGTTGACCATAAACATTTGAATATAATACATGGAAGCACCAAGAGTAAGATGGCAGCAGGATTCCAGGCTTGAATTGCAATGTCAAAAAATCTTTTATTATGCAAAGTTGAACCTGAAACATTCACGAGTAACCATAGAAACAGTACAGCATAGAAGGCACCATCCAGCCCACCTCGTTCATGCTGACCCAAAGACACCAGATGCCCTTTCTAATCCCATCTCCCTGTACGCGGCCTGGGGCCCTGCAGCTTCAGCACTAAAGTTGCAGATCCAGGTATTTTAGTTTAGGGTCCTTGCCTCCACCACCAATTCTGGCAGCAAATTCCAGACACCCACCACCCTGCATGTAAAAATGTTTTTCCTCACATCCTCTATAATTCTTCTGTCACTAACTCAACGCATTGACCAATAAAAGAAAGTGTACCAATCGCCTTCTTCACTATCCTGTCTACCTGTGACTCCACCTTCAAGGAACTATGAATCTGTATCCCAAGGTCTCTTTGTTCAGCAAAATGGCCCTTCCATTAATCGTACAGGTCCTGCCCTGATTTGCCTTACCAAAATGCAACACCTCATATTTATCTAATTTAAACGCTATCTGCCACTCCTCGGCCCATTAGCCGACCTGATCAAGATCCCGTTGTACAATGAGGTAACCTTCACTGTCCACTACACCACCAATTTTGGTGTCATCTGCAAACATACTAACCATACCTCCTATGTTCACATCCAAATCATTTCTATAAATGACAAAAAGCAGTGGATCCAGCACTGATCCTTGCAATACATTAAGGTCCTGAATGAATACTTTACATCGGTATTCACCAAGGAGCAGGGCATGGAAGATGGTAACGGAACACTCATGTTAGGGAGGTGGTGGTGCTGGGTTTCTTGAAAATCATTAAGGTAGACAAGTCTGCAGGGCCTCTTGGGATTTATCCCAGGATACTGAAGAAGGCAAGGGAGGAGATTGCTGGGGTTTTGACAGAGATCTTTGTATCCACTGTAGTCAAGGTGAGGTCCCAGAAGATTGGAGAATAGCCAATATTGTTCCTTTATTTAAGAAGGGCAACAGAAATAATCCAGGAAATGTTAGGCCTGTGAGCCTTACGTATGTGGTAGGGAAATTATTGGAGACGCTTGCTGGGGACACAATTCACTCGCAATTGGAAAAGAATGGACTTATTAGGAATAGTCAGCATGGCTTTGTCCAGGGAAGGTCTTGGCTCTCAAATTTGATTTAAGTTTTCTGAGGAAGTGACGAAGATGATTAATGAGGATAGGGCAATAGATGTTGTCCGCATGGACTTTACTGAAGCAATTGACAAGGTCCCCCATGGTAGTCTAGTCCAGAAGATTAAGTCACATGGGATCCATGGTGAGTTGGTAAATTGGAAACAAAATTGGCTTGGTCATCGAAGACAGAGGGTAGCTGTGGAGGGATGTTTCTCATACTGAAGGTCTGTAACTGATTGGGGGTGTTCCATAAAGATCACAGCTGTAATTGATAGGAATGATTTGGGTGCAAAGTTTTGGTGAAGAAATTTCAGATGCAGATTAATCTAGGTAAGTGTGAAGTGACGCATTTTGGGAGGTGACTGAGATTATTCATTTACCTGATGTTGCTCTGGCACATACTGTATATAAAGTCCTTTACGTGGCTCTGTCTGAAGTACTTGGTATGGTACTCAATGAGTTTGGCATATATAGTAGGCACTGCCATGAACATGTTGATCCGAGGAATTTCTGTGCAATCGGTTTTCAACAGGTACTCCCAAACCTCAAAAGAAAATAACTAAATTAGAAACATGATTCGTTTATCAGCAGTTTTGTTTTATTTATCCTTCCATAGTAACAGTAAGAGTGTCCATGAAGGGACTCCTTCCTACTTCTGCTGCCATACCATTCAGTTGGACTCTAGGATGTGAAAAGGAATGCATCAACAATGTCACACTTTCAGCACCGAGCATCATAATCAGCCAATGCTGTTTCACAGAGACACACAGGAAATGCACATGCTTCAAATGAACTAATCTTAAAATTATGTAACAAAATAAAAGTTAAATGAATAAAAGCAGCACGTTGAACCACATATTTACACTCAACTGCTGGACAAAGCCTAAGCAGATCTATTGGACAGGCAGTGCTGACAAAGGGGTGCACTATTGGAGGGTCAGAGTGGAGGGATGTGCTGCATTATGAGAAGGTTAGCAATGAGGGAGCACTGCAGTGTCGGAGGGCCAATACTAAGTAAGTGCCAGACTGTCAGAGAGTGCCACACTGTGGGAGGGGTAGTTATTGAGGGTCTGTACTGAGGGAGTACTGCAATAACAGAAGGGCAGTTATAAAGGCAGCACTGCAGTATTGGAGCAGCACTACTGAGGAAGTGCTTCTCCTCAGCAAGTCACTGAACCAAGGCCCAATTTGCTGATTTAATGGAGACAGCAAGGACTGCAGATGCTGGAAGCCAGAGTCAATACATGTGAAGGCGGAAAAGCACATCAGGTCAGACAGCATCCAAAAAGCAGGAAAGTCAACGTATTGGGCTAAAACCCTTCGTCAGGATTGGGGAGGGCAGGGGAGCCCAGAACTAAATAAAGCGAGGGGAATAGGGCTGGGGGAAGCATAAGTGGGATAGTGGTAGGTGGATGCAGGTAGGGGGTTAAGAGATAACGAGGTGTAGAGCTGGATGAACACAGCAAGCCAAGCAGCATCAGAGGAGCAGGAAAGCTGACGATTCGGGTCTGGACGCTTCTTCGGAAGATGTTGTGATTGGTTGGTGGGAAGGGTAGAGTGGATAGGTTAGTAGGAAGACAGTCAAGTCAGGGAGGTGAAGAGAAGGGGGAGGGGTAGACATGGGTAAGGCTGAGGTGGAGGGATTTTGAAGCCGGTGAAGTCAATATTAAGACAATGGTGCTGTAAGGTCCCAAGGTGAAATATCAGGTGTTGTTCCTCCAGTTTACATTTGGCTTCACTCTGACAGTGGAGGAGGCCAAGGATGGACGTGTCACCGGGGGAGTGGAAGGGGGAATTAAAATGGATGGCAACTGGAAGGTTGAGTTGGTTAGCGCATACAGAGCACAAATGGTCCTCGAGTCTGTGTTTGATCTCCCCAATATAGATGAGACCACACTAGGAGCAACAGATACAACTGATTAGTTTGGATGAATAGAGGTGAATCTCTGCCAGATCTGGAAGGATTTTTTGGGGCCTTGGGCGCTGGTGACAGAGCAGGTCTATGAGCAGGTGTTGCATCTCTTGTGTTTGCAGGAAAAGGTACTGGGTGCAGTGGAGAAGTTGGTGGTGAGTGTAGAGCTGATGAGGGAGTCATGGAATGAACGGTCCCTGTGGAAATTGGACAGCGGTGGGGAAGAAAATATCTTTTTGGTGGTCTGATTGTAGGTGGCAGAAATGTCAGAGGATGATGCATTGGATTCTGATGTTGGTGGGGTGGTACGTGAAATCTAAGGGGTCTCTATCCTTAATGTAGTTTTGGGGAGAGGGTTTGAGGGCAGAAGTATGGGAAATGGAAGAGATGTGGTTGAGGGCATCCTTAATTACAGAGAAGGGGAAATTCCAATCCACAAAGTCGGAGGATATCTGGGATGTCCTGGAGTAAAACGCCTTAACCTGGGTGCAGATGCGGCAGAGATGGAGGAATTGAGATGCACCTGATTTAACGTTTAATTACACATTAAAGTACCCATTGTACCGTAGAAAGAGGAACACGGCAGGTTTCCCAGTGTCCTGTTTCACATTTTGCAATTTCTCAATGCCACCTAAAATGGATTAAATTGTCATTTATGTCATTGTTGTTTGTGTATTTTACAATGGGCATATGCATTGCTCTCATTTACATAACAAGAATAACATTATTGCTTAAATAAGCAGTTGCAGATGTTTCCAAGAGATCTGATAAAGGCTAATCCTTTCAAACATCCTTTCTTGGATTTATCAATATAAGAAGCAATGAATCAATCAACAGGACTAAGTTGAAGACCTTTAAACTGTAAAAATTCACAAATGCATCAAGTGTTCAAATTATCTCAGTCTCAACTCCCAAATATTCTTGCACACTGTAAATCTGTACTTTAATATACAGTAGTCACAGAGGATGTAAGGTAATAGCCCGCAACAGTCAACACAAACCCACCAAGGTACAATGGATTGTCAAAATTTGTTTTTCTATTTTCCTTCCACTTGAAGTATCTGCCGGACATTTCTGGCTCCTGGAAGAAACTGTTAGAAAGTCCGGAGCCACTTCAAGGCTGGCTTAGTGATTCAACATAAAAAACAGATTCCCAAGGGCTTCACAGACACATGCAACGTCAATGCACATCATCCTCTATTGCATTCTCTGTTCCCCTTCCTGTCAACCAACCCACTGGCTTTAAATAATGTGCAGCAACTGTGACACAGCCTCATTTCTCACTGAGCTTGGACAAAAAGGGCAATCGATCATCCACCTCCAACACATGGAGTACAGCCACATGCTCTCATGCCACTCTGTCCCTCACTATTAGTAATTCCAGTCATAAGTCACCACAGAGGGAGCCGGACAGTCATCACAGGAGGAGGCGATGGCCTACTGGTGTTATCATTGGTCTGTTAATCCAGAGACCCAGATAATGTTCTGGGGACCCAGGTTCAAATCCTGCCATGGCAGATGGTGCAATTTGAATTCAATAAATATCTGGAATTAAGAATCTAATGATGACTGTGAATCTGTGGTCAATTGTCGGAAAAACCCACCTGGTTCACTAATGCCCTTTAGAGAAGGCAAGTGCCATCCTCACCTGGTCTGGCCTACAGGTGACTCCAGACCCACAGCATTGTGGTTGACTCAACTGCCCTCTGGGCAATTAGGGATGGGCAATAAATGCTGCCTGGCCAGTGATGCCCTCATCCTGTGAATGTATAGAGAGGGAAAAAAAAAGTCTGGGAGACATCACCACTGTCATCACGACTGTACAGGGGGTCAGAGGGAATATGGTGTCAAGGTGTACTGCTGTCGGGGGGATGGCCTTTCAGGGGCTAGCAGCAGCAGTCAGGTCAGTGGCACTGTGACCGGCTCTGAAGCTCAGAGGGAAAGGGTGCTGTCAGACAGAGCGATACTGATAGGAGACTCAGTTGTAGCGGGTGCAAAGAGGAGATTCTGTGGCTGCAGAAGAGACACCACGATGGTGTGTCGCCTTCCTGGGTGCCAGGGTCAAGGATGTCTGAGTGGTTGTATAACATTCTGAAGGGGGAGGGTAAAACAGCCAGAGGTCATCGTACACATCAGTATATATGACATAGGTAGACAAAGGGATGGGGTCCTGTGAAATGAATATAGGGACTTAGGTAAGAAGTTGAAAAGCAGGACCTCAAGGGTAGTGATCTCTGGATTACTCCCAGTGCTACGCACCAGTGAGGATAGAAATAGAAAGATAGGCCAAATGAATGCATGGCTGAGGAGCTGGTGTAGGGGGCAGAGTTTCTTGAATCATTGGGATCTCTCTTGGGGTAGAGGTGATCCGTACAAGAGGGATGGGTTGCACTTGAACTGGAGGGGGTCCAATATCCTTATGGGGAAATTTGCCAGTGTTACCTGGGAGGATTTAAACTAGTTTGTCAGCATGGTGTGGCACTCTGAATAAGAGAGGGGAAGTCAGGGAAAATACATTAGCCATTGAGAGCAAGTTTACTGTTCAGGATAGCCAGGGGCACAGTACAGGGAGGGAAAAGGCTTCTGATGCAAAGTGCATTTATTCCAATGCACGAGGCCTGACTGGTAAAGCAGATGAGCTCAGAGCATGGATTGGCTCTGGGGGCTGGGATATTGCATCCATAACAGAAACATGGCTGAGAGAAGGGCAGGACTGGCAGTTCAATGTTCCAGGATACAGAAGCTACAGGCGTGATAGAAGTACAAATAAGCGAGGGGGGGGAGCTGCCCTTTTGATAACAGAGGACATAACAACCATGCTTAGAGACAATATTCTTAAGGGGCCATAAAATGAGGACGTATGGTTAGAGCTTAGAAACAAGAAGGGATGATCACTCTGTTGGACTGTATTATAGATCCCCACATAGCCAGCGGGTATGCAAGTACCTGTAGGAATAATAGAGTAGTATTGGTGGAAGATTTTAAATTCCTCTGTGTTGACTGAGCCACCCTGGCCACACAGTTATAGAAAGAGATAGGACAGGTCCACAGGTTAGGGTGCTGAACTGGAGCAGAGCCCAATTTTGGGGCCATTAGGCAGGATCCAGCAGAGGTTGATTGGGTGAGTCTGTTTGAAGGAAAAGAACAAACGGCAATTGGGAGGCTTTTAAAAGTGTGAAATCAAGAGTCCAGGGACGGTATGTCCCTGTTAGGGTGAAGGGAAAAGCTGGCAGGTTTAGGGATCCCTGGCTGAAGAGAGATATTGAGGCTCTGGACAGGAAAAAGAAGGCGGCATACATTGGGTTTAAGCTACTGGGCTCAAGTAAATCCCTAGATGACTATAAAAATTGTAAGAACACACTGAAGAGGGAATTCAGAAGAGCAAAAAGAGGGTATGAGATGGACCTGACAGGTAAGGTTAAAGATAATCCTAAGAGGTTCTATAGCTTTATTAAGAGCAAAAGGGTGGCTAGGGAGAGAACAGGGCCCTTAAAGATCAGCATAGCCATCTATATGTGGAGCAACAGGAGATGGGGGAGATTTTTAACTAATATTTCTTCGAAGTGTTTACTGAGGAAAGAATCATGGACGCTAAGGAAATAAGGGAAACAAGTAGGAGTGTTTTGGAGCTCATACATATTACTAGAGAGGACGTATTTGCAACCTGAAAGAGCTTTAAGGTGGATAAGTCCCCTGGGCCTGAGCAAGTCCATCCTCAAACATTGTGGGAGGCTAGGGAAGAAATTGCAGAGGCCCTTGCAGAGATTTTTGCTTCATCTTTAGCCACTGGCGAAGTTTCAGGAGACTGGAGGATGGCTAATGTTGTTCCATTGTTTACGAAAGTGAGCAAAGTCAAGCCAGGGAACTACAGACCAGTGAGCCTTCTTTTTTAATTCATTTGTGGGACATGGGCGTTGCTGTCTGGCCAGAATGTCTTGCCCGTTCCTAACTGCTCCTTGAGAAGGTAGTGAGCTGCCTTCTTGAACCACTGCAGTCCACCAGCTGTAGGTTGGCCCACAATGCCATCAGGGAGGGAATTCCAGCAACAGTGAAGGAACGGCGATATTTTTACAAATTAGGATAGTAAGTGACTTGGAGGGGAACTTGAAGGTGATGGTATTCCCATATGTCCGATGACTTTGTCCTTCTGGATGGAGGTGGTAGTCTGGTGCTGTGAGGATCTTTGGTGAATTTCTGCAATGCACCTTGTAGCTAGTAGGTAAGGCGGTTTCTGATTCTCCCTGTATAAAAACTTACCTCGTGCAGCAAGCGGCCCTCTTGTTTTCAGCGGCAGCAGCGCGAGCCAGAGTACCGACGGGAAGGTAAGGCGGTTTTTGTTTCTCCCCGTCTAAAAACTTACCTCGTGCAGCAAGCGGCCCTCTTGTTTTCAGCAGCGGGTGTGTGGAGGGAACGTGAGCCAGGAAGAAACAGATAAATTGAGGCATTGGCTAAACCCAAAACACTACACGTGTAGTGTCTCCCACCCGTCCTCCTCCTCTAACCAAAATAGACTGTGTGGAGGTTCGGTAAGGTAAGGCTTTTTGTTTTATTCTTCTTCTGAAAATCTTGAGTCGAGGGAATTGGAAGCTACGGCAGTTGCATGCTCCTCTTGCAGAATGTGGGAGGTAAGGGTCACTGCTGGTGTCCCCTCTGACTTCACCTGAGAGAAGTGCACCCAACCCCAGCTCTTCAAAAACAGCATTAGGGAACTGGAGCTGGAGCTGGATGAACTACGGATCATTCGGGAGGCTGAGGGGGTAATAGAGAGGAGTTATAAGGAGGTGGTCACTCCTAAGGTACAGGAGAAAGGTAGCTGGGTGACTGTCAGGAAGCGGAAAGGGAATAGGCAGACAGTGCATGGATCCCCTGTGGCTGTTCCCTTCAATAATAAGTATACCATTTTGGATACAGTTGGGGTGGGATGAACTACCAGGGGAAGGCCGTAGCAGACAGGTCTCTGGCACTGAACCTGACCCTGTGGCAAAGAAGGGAAGGGGGGGAGAACAGGAGAGCAATTGTAGTGGGGGATTCAATAGTAGGAGGCACAGAGAGGAGGTTCTGTGGACGCGAACAAGATGAACGGATGGTATGTTGCCTCCCGGGTGCCAGGGTCCATGATGTCTCGGATCGTGTCTTCAAGATCCTTAAGGGGGAGGATCAGCAACCAGCAGTCATGGTACACATCTGTACCAATGACATAGGTAGAAAAAAGACTGAGAATCTGAAAAATGAATACAGGGAGTTAGGTTGAAAGCTGAAGTCCAGGACAAATAGGGTAGTTATCTCTGGATTACTACCAGTGCCACATGATAACGAGGTAAGAAATAGGGAGAGAGTGCAGCTAAACACATGGCTACAGGGCTGGTGTAGGAGGGAGGGCTTCCATTATGTGGATAATTGGTGCACATTCTGGAGAAGGTGGGACCTGTACAGTAAGGACGGGTTGCACCTGAACCAGAAGGGCACAAATATCCTGGGAGGGAGGTTTACTAGAGCTGTACGGGATGGTTTAAACTAGATTGGTAGGGGGTGGGGAATCGGATTTATGATTCAGAGGATGAGGTATTCGGCCTTCCAACAGACACAACAGGGAGTGAGGTAGTTTATAAAGAAATGTGGTCAATGGAGCATAATTGTGGACACAGGGATGGTTTGAACTGTGTATACTTCAATGCTAGAAGTGTCAGAAATAAAGCGGATGAACTTAGAGCATGGGTCGGCACTTGGAACTACGATGTTGTGGCCAATACAGAAACTTGGGTAACTCAAGGAGAGGAATGGTTGTTGGAAGTTCCAGGATTTAGATGCTTGAAAAGAAATAGGGAGGGTGGAAAAAGAGGCAGGGAAGTGGCATTGCTAGTCTAGGCGAGTATAGCAGCTACTGAAAGGCAGTTCAAGAATGATATGTCTACAGAGTCAGTTTGGGTTGAGGTCAGGAACAAGAAAGGAGCAGTCACTTTGTTGGGGGTTTTTTACAGACCCTCTAATAGTTGAAGAGACATAGAGGAGCGGATTGGGAGGCAGATACTGGAAAAGTGCAGAAGTCACAGGGTTGTAGTCATGGGTGACTTCAACTTTCCAAACATTGATTGGAAACATTTTAGTTGGAATAGTTGAGATGGAGCAGATTTTGTCCAGTGCATTCAGGAAGGATTCCTGACACAGTATGTAGATAGACCAACACGAGGAGAGGCCACTTTGGATTTGGTGCTGGGCAACAAACTGGGTCAAATGTTAGACCTGTTGGTAGGACAGCATTTTGGCGGTAGCGATCATAACTCCGTTTCTTTCATGATAGTCATGGATAAGGATAGGTACATACAGCAGGGTAAGGTTTATAATTGGGGGAAGGGTAATTACAATTCAGTTAGGCAAGAACTGGGTAACATAAATTGGGAACAGATGCTGTCAGGAAAGAGCACCACAGGAATGTGGAGATTGTTGAAGGAATGCGGAGATTGTTTAAGGAATGCATACTGCATGTGCTCAATATGTTTGTCCCTAGCAGGCAGAGAAGATGCAGTCGAGTGAGGGAGCCATGGTTATCGAGAGAGGTCAAACCACTGGTTAAGAAGAAGAAGGAGGCTTATGTAAGGTTCAGGAAAAGAGGAACGGAAAAGGCTCTAGAGGGATACAAGTTATCCAGGAAGGAGCTGAAGAAAGAGCTTAGGAGAGCTATAACGGGGCATGAGAAAACCTTAGCAGATAAGATCAAGGAAAACTCCAAGGCTTTTTACACATATGTGCAGGACAAGAGAATGACCAGAGAAAGGGTAGGGCCAATCAACGATTGTAAAGGGAATTTGTGCACACAGCCTAAAGAGATAGGAGAGGTCCTTAATGAATACTTTTCTTCAGTATTCACAACTGAGAGGGACCTAGTCGTAGAGGAGGACAGTGTGAAACAGGCTGGTAGGCTCGAGGAGATGGATGTTAGTAAAGAAGATGTGCTAGGAATTCTGAGGAAGTTGAAGACAGATACGTCCCCCGGGCCTGATGGGATTTATCCAAGGATTCTACGGAAAGCGAGGGACGAGATCGCAGGGCCTTTGGCGATGATCTTTTCATCCTCACTGTCCATGGGTATAGTGCCCGAAGACTGGAAAGAGGCAAACGTCATTCCCTTGTTCAAAAAAGGGAACAGGGATAACCCCGGAAATTACAGGCCAGTTAGTCTTACGTCAGTGGTGGGCAAATTATTGGAAAGGGCTCTGAGAGACAGGATTTATGATCACTTGGAAAGGCACAGTTTGATTTGTGATAGTCAGCATGGATTTGTGAGGGGTAGATCATGCCTCACAAACCTTACTGAATTCTTTGAAGAGGTGACCAAACACAAGGATGAAGGTAGAGCAGTGGATGTGGTATACATGGATTTAAGTAAGGCATTTGATAAGGTTCCCCATGGTAGGCTCATGCAGAAGATAAGGAGGCATGGGATAGGGGGAAATGTGGCAGATTGGATTCAGAATTGGCTGACCCTTAGAAGACAAAGGGTGGTAGTGGATGAAAAATATTCAACATGATGCTCAGTTACGAGTGGTGTACCACAAGGATCTGTTCTGGGTCCTCTTTTATTTGTGATTTTTCTAAATGATTTGGATGAAGGAATGGAAGGGTGGATTAGCAAGTTTGCGGATGATACGAAGGTGGGTCACGTTGAGGACACTGCGGAGGGCTGTTCTAGGTTACAAAGGGACATTGACAGAATGCAGAGCTGGGCTGAGAAGTGGCCGATAGAGTTTAACCGTGAAAAGTGTGAGGTTATTCATTTTGGAAGGACAAACTTGAAAGCAGAATACAGGGTTAACGGAAAGATTACTGGCAGTGTGGATGAGCAGAGGGATCTTGGGGTTCACGTTCACAGTTCCCTGAGAGCTGCCACCCAGGTGGATAGAGTTGTTAAGAAGGCATATGGTGTGTTAGCTTTCATTAGTAGAGGGATTGAGTTCAAGAGCTGTGAAGTTATGCTCCAGCTATACAAAAGCCTAGATCGGCCACATCTGGAGTATTGTGTCCAGTTCTGGTCACCTCATTACAGGAAAGATGTGGAAGCGTTGGAAAAGGTGCAGAGGAGATTTACCAGGATGTTGCCTGGAATGGAGGGAAGGCCTTACGAGGAAAGGTTGAGAGAGCTAGGGCTTTTCTCTTTAGAACGACAAAGGATGAGAGGTAACTTGATAGAGGTGTACAAAATGATCAGAGGTAGAGATAGAGTAGACAGCCAGAGACTTTTTCCTAGGGTGGAGGTAGCTTTTACGAGGGGACATAGTTTTAAAGTGAAAGGAGGTAGATATCGGGGAGACATCAGAGGTAGGTTCTTTACTCAGACAGTGGTCGGGGTGTGGAATGCATTGCCGGAGAGGGTAGTGGAGTTGGCCTCATGAGGGGCATTTAAGCGGCTATTAGATAGGCATATGGATGATAGTATCAGGTAGCGGAGGTTAGACAGACCTTAGGTTTAAGGTAAAAGTTTGGCACAACATCATGGGCCGAAGGGCCTGTACTGTGCTGTACTGTTCTATGTTCTATGTAGTGATTGTAATAATGAAACAAACCTTTTGATCAGAGTTGGTGTGAATGTGGGAATATGAACACCTCTACCTGGAGACAACAACCTGAAAACATACTTTCAGACTAACACCTGACTGTGAATAGAATCAGAAGGTGGGGGATCTCCTCATGGGACTGAGGAAGAGATTTTTGATCATTAGGGAAAGGGAAGGAAAGTGGACATGAGAAATGTCAGATCAGCCAATGTCCTAACAAATGGTGGAGATGCTTCAGAGGCCAAATGGCCTATTCCTGTTCCTATTTGTTATGGTCTTATAAAACAGGTCTGAACTTATGGATGTCAATGTTGAATGCAGCAAATTGTAAGATGCCTGATTGGAAGATGAGTTGCTGTTACTTCAGTTTGCACAGCCTCACTGGAGTAATGCAGCAGCCAAGAACAGAAATGTAAGCGTTAAGAATAAAGTGGTGAATTAAATGGTAAGCAGCAGAGGCCCTGGGTCATGCTTGCAGTTTAATTTGTAGTTTTTCCTCTGTAAAATTATTACTACCAGCCAAGGATGGCTGGCTGACAATGTAACCCAAGCAGAAAAAGGTTAACATTATCCCTAGAGGCAGTCAAACATATTAGTCGTCAGCCAGATGAACCTCCTTTCCCTTCCTGGACAATAACTGAGGCAATTGGCAAAACATCACGTTTCACGCTCTAACCTTCTGAAGGTTAGAGATACAGATTGAACCCACACTCCATATATTGTATAACATGCATTGCACAGTTTGAGAGTTCAAGGTAGCTAGGTCATGATCCAAGCAAGTAAATTAATAAAGCAAACGATTTCTTTTTAACCATTAGTGAATCCAATGATAGGAGGTTTTTTCAACAAATGTACACTGCGCTTCGCTCTTAGAATTGTGCTGGTGTTGTTCCTAACTTACCCGTTGGGGATTGAATTCTGGCAGCATCACACAGGTCGCACCCACCCAGAGAGGACATAGCAGTTTATTGAGAATTCCGTGGAGATGATGTAGCGGTAAAACATGGAGAATAACATCGTCTTTGCTCCATTCCCATTGTTTCACAAGGCTGGTAATCTGCAGATTGATATTGTTAGCACTCCAGAGCACAGCAACTTATATTTATGTAGCAATTTCATCATCACGAAATATCGAAAGGCCGTTCCTAGGAATGTTATAAGATCTAGTATAACACAAAATCTCATTAGGAGATACTGAAACAAAAACAAGAATTGCTGGAGAAACTCAGCAGGTCTGGCAGCATCTGTAAATAGAAAGCAAAGTCAATGTTTCAAGCCCAGTGGTGCATCATTAGAGCTAGTAATCAATAGGAAAGGTGGTATATACACTGAAAACAGGGGTTAGGAAGTAAAAGAGTAAGCAATAGTGGAAACGGAGCCCAGAGGGAGAGAAGGACAATTAGGTTGACAAAGGGATGGATAATGGCAAACGAGGGGGCAAGAAAAGCTGATAATAGGGACTATTACTGGGAGAAAATGGGTGTTGGCTGTCCTGAAAGAAGCCCATGTCATAACAGGGCCTGGGGTGTGGGGCTGGGTAAAGGACATGGAAGGAGGTGTTCAGATTCTAAAATTATTGATCTCAATATTGAGTCCTGAAGGGTCCACAAGCAGAAAACGTGATGTTGTTCTTCCAGTTTACGCTGAGCTTTGCTGCAGCTCTTCAGCAGTTGAAACAGATACTGGCCAGGGAACACGATAGTGTGTTTGGTGTGGTAGGCAACTGGAAGCTTGGGGTCATTTTTGCAGACGGACATTGGTTGTTCCCCTCACTGGGGTAGCGCACTGGAAATCAAGCCCTGCTATTCCCAGTCATCATTAAATGTAAAGATTTTATCAAAGTATGCAAGTTCCCCAAGCCACCTACGCGATAGGACTCAGGCTAACAGAAAACACAGACCAGGTTTCTGCACTTACTTATTACAAATAAATAAATCCTAACTACAGATAATCAATTATGAACTGTCCACTTATAATTGTACCAATTAAAACTCTAATTTCCTTCTAAACCCCACCTACACACACACACAGATAAAAGAATGGTGTTATGGGTGATAGGCAAAAAAACAGCAGGAAACCACTCAATAGCACCAATCTTTAGGATTCACTGGAATGATCTTTTTGTTCTCCACACCCTCCTCTGATCTTTTCCTTCAGGTTTTCTCACTTCTCCACAAGAAACACAGACTGACTGGTTCAAAAAAGGTAAAATCTTTGACTTCTTGGTTAAAAACTACAGCTTACTGAAACCTTTACTGGAGAAGCACACCACTTGTTCTTTCAGTTGTTCAAAGGCTTCTGTCAATATCATTCACACTCAAACTGTTCAGCTACCCAGGAGGCATTTCAGAAAATTCAGGCTGATGGCCTTTCCCATCCACAACAGGTCAGAACTCCACAAACCAATCAGCAACCTGTTGCTAGCCAAATCTCATTTTGTACACAGACTCCTGGAGTCAAGGCGTCCACAAACACCTTCTTCCCCACGTGTGAACAAAGCAATAGTATAAACACAGACAATGGATTTCAGTAACTTACTTGCTGAAAGTACAGCAATTCCTTCGTCAGCCCTTTGCTGTAAAATAGTTCTTTTCCCAGTTCAGTCCACCATCAAAAATAAAGAAAAATAAAATGTACAGTCTTTACATGGTCAGATGACCAAAAGCTTAATCAAAAAGATACATTTTAAGAAATAGTTTAAAAGAAGAAAGCAAGGTTGAGAGGTGGCGAGGTGTGGACTGAAATTTCAGAAATTGCAGTGAGACAAATGAATACATGGCCACTGATGACGATGCAATAATAATTGACACAAGAGGCCAGAATTACAGGATTACAGATTTTTTTATTCTTCCATGAGATGAGCGTGTCACTGGCAAGGCCAACATTTGGCACCCATCCCCAATTGCCCTGAACTGAGTGGACTCCTAAGATATTTCGGACGCTAGTTAAGAATCCATCACATTTTTGACCTGGAAGCACACGTAGGCCAGACTAGAAAAGGATGGCAGACTTCCTTCCCTAAAGGACATCAGAGAACCAACAATGATAACATGGTCACTGTTAAACTAGCAGTTTCTAACCCTAGGTTTCATTAAATTCAAATTTCACCATCTGCCATGGTGGACTCAAACCCATATCCTCAGAGAATTAAAAACCAAAAGAACTGCTGATGCTGTAAGTCAGGAACAAAAACAGAAGTTGCTGGAAAAGCTCAGCAGGTCTGGTAGCATCTGTCAAAAAAAAAAATCAGGGTTAACATTTCAGGTCTGGTGGCCTTTCTCAGAACTGATAGTTGCTAGGAAAATGTCAGTATATAAGCAGAAGATAGGGTGGGGGGGAAGGGGTAAGAAGGAAACAGTAGCTGGCGATAAAGCCCAAAGAAAGAGAAGAACAGTTACACAGGCAAGGGAGTTTATAACAATCTGGCTACATGGATGAATAGCTGTTAATGGTAAAAACCAAAAGAACTGCAGATGTTGTAAATCAGGAACAAAAACAAAGTTGCTGAAAAGCTCAGCAGGTCTGGCAGCATCTGTGGAGGAGAAAACAGAGTTAATGTTTCAGGTCCGGTGACCCTTCCTCAGAACTGATGGTGGCTGGGAAAACGTCAGTTTACATGCAGAAAATAGGAAGGTGGGTGGGGTAGGGAGTAAGCGATAGGATAGAGCCCAAAGAGAGAAAGACAGTTGGACAGACAAAGGAGTTGCTAACCATCAGGCTGGGAGGGTGAGTAGTTGTTAATGGCGACTGTTAGTGACTAACAACAGGGGGTGTGTAGTGGCAGGCTATGTGGTAACAAGGCCTGGTGTGTGGGGTGGGGGGCTGGGACATGGGAGAGTTTAGGCCCCAAAATTATTGAACTCAGTACTGAGTCCGGAGGGCTGTAGGGTCCCCAAGTGGAAAATGAGGTGTTGTTCCTCCAGCTTGCGTTGGGCTTCACTGGAACACTGTAGCAAGCCAGAGACAGAGATGTTGGCCAGGGAGCAAGGTGGTGCATTGAAGTGGCAAGCAACAGGTAGTTCAGGGTCTTTTTTGCGACCATCAGTTCTGAGGAAGGGTCACCGGACCCGAAACATTAACTCGGTTTTCTCCTCCACAGATGCTGCCAGACCTGCTGAGCTTTTCCAGCAACTTTGTTTTTGTAGCTGTTAATGGTGACTGTTAGTGGCTAACAATAGGTAATGTGTCATGGTAGGCTATGGGATAACAAGGCCTAGTGTGTGGGGTATGGCTCTTTGGGCTCTATCCCTCGCTATTGTTTACTCATTACCCCCTCCCCCCACCCTATCTTCTGCATATAAACTGACATTTTCCTCCCTACCATCAGTTCTAAGGAAGGGTCACCGGACCCGAAACATTAACTCCAATTTCTCTTCACAGATGCTGCCAGACCTGCTGAGCTTTTCCAGAAACTTCTGTTTTTGTTCCTCACAGAATTAATGTGGCCTCTGGATTGCTGGCCCAATGATATTACATTACCCCGACCTTGTAGGATTGTGGGATTAGAGGACATTACAATGACAAGGATGGGTGAGACAACAGAGGAATTTAAAAACAAGAATTTGAATTGTAAAATCACAACATTGGTCCCAATGTAGCGATTTTAAACAATGTAAATCAACGTGGTGACCCTCGGGTCAAAGCACCTCGAGCCGTTTCTCTCTATTGAGAGAGCAGCCTATGGCCCATTAGGACTCTGACAACTTTACTTTTATAGGAGTGATAAAGGAATGCGACTTTCTGGCAGTTAAGACATGGATAGCAGAATTTTGGATAGTCTCAAATTTACAGAGGGTAGAATGTGAGGAACTAGCTGGGGTAAATTGGATTAGACAAGTTTAACATTAACAAAGGCATAGATCAGGGTTTCTGCAGCATTCAAGCTAAAACAGTGCCAAAGCCAACACTGTAATAAAGGCAGATCTGGCGGCCTTCGGGACAGTGCAAACAGGGTTCAATGTTCACCTTAGTAACAATATCACACTAAGGTTTCAAAAAGACTGGCTTAATGTTAGACTACTGGGTAGAGAAATTGTGTCAGTTCCGGAGCAGAGTTTGAATCAGAGACTGAAAACAATGTTTTAGCTTGCTTAATTGGAGATAATATATGCTCATCCAGTCCGCACATAGTGAGGGCTACCTCTACACATGCATACAGTCATACAATATGTGCAAAAATGTGTTTCCAATCTTTACAGCATCACCTCATGTACACCATTTCTTTGACACCAGCTAGTTTAACCAGCTCTGTAATACCAGCTCACATGTAGTGTGTCTAGTACCAGTTGATGTACACTATTATTTGAGTATATATATTGGATCACATACACGTCTCCACAATGCTGGCCCATATGCACATTAGTATGCAGCTCTTGTGCATAGCTTCCAGTTTCCAGTTTCCCAGTACGTGCAACACAAAGGCTGCATCTTTTAATTTTTCTCTTGTTTTACAGATGGCACAATGCCTCAGTGGTTAGCACTGCTGCCTCACTGTGCTAAGGACCCAGGTTCAGTTCCAGCTTCAGGTGACTGAGTGTGGAATTTGCACATTCTCCCAATGACTATTTGGGTTTCTGCTGGGTGCTCCAGTTTCCTCCCACAGTCCAAAGATGTGCACGTTAGATGGATTAGCCATGCTAAATTACCCATCGTGTTCAAGGATATGTAGATTAGATGCATTAACCATGGGAAATGCAGGGTTCCAAGGATCGGGTAGGGGGATGGGTCTGGGTGGGATGCTTTTCAATGAGTTAGTGTGGACTTATGGGCCAATTGGCCTGTTCCCACACTGTGGGAATTCTATAAAGTTTAGGTTGTGGACCAAGGCAGAAAAATGGTTGGTTTAAACCACTGTGGAAGGATTTGCTCCACTTTTAAAAACAAGTGAGTAGCGTTTATCTGTGGAGAGAAAGCTGAGTTAACATTTCAGGTCCAGTGACTCTTCTTCAGAATGGACTGTAGCTAGGAAAGGTTGGTATAGATGCCGAAGATGGGTAATGAGAAGTGTGGAGGTGTAAATTATAGGTGGAATGGAGCCCAGAGAGCAAGAAAAACAGGTGGGCAGAGAAAGGAATGAGTAAAGATCATCCTGGGAGAGTGAACAGCCGCTAATGGAGATCATTAGTGGCTGACAATGGGATGTTTGTGGTATCAGCTCGTGTGATGACAGGGCCTGGGGTAAGCATATGAGAGAAGGTGCTCCAGCCCTAAAATTGATGAACTCAATATTGAGTCCTGAAGGCTTTGTAAGCGGAAAATGAGATGCTGAGCTTTGCTGGGGCACTGCAGCAAGCCAGAGACAGAGATGTTGGCCAAGGCACATGATGGTGCGTTAAGTGAAAACTCAAGGTCATTTCTGTGGACAGAACAAGCAGTCGCCCATACAGTGTTTCATCTCCCCATTGTAGAGGAGAGCACACTGTAAGCAGCAAATACAGTAGACTAGATTGAATGAAGTGCAGGTAAACTGCTGCTTCACCTGGAAGGTGTATCTGGGACCCTGGATAGTGAGGAAGGAAAGTAAATGGGCAGATATTGTACGTTCTGCAATTGCAAGGCTCTGTGGGGATGTGGAGAGGTGTTGAGAGTGGAGGACGAGTTTTTTTTAATTCATTCACAGGATGAGGGCATCGCTGGATAGGCAGCATTTATTGCCCATCCCAAGAGTCAACCACATTGCTGCTGGTGTGGAGTCACATGTAGCCAGACCAGGTAAGGATGGCAGTTTTCTTCCCTAAAGGGCGTTAGTGAACTAGATGGGTTTTTCTGACAATCGACAATGGATTCACAGTCAGCACTAGATTCTTAACTCCAGATATTCATTGAATTCAAATTCCACCATCTCCTATGGCAGGATTCAAACCCGTGTCCCCAGAACATTATCTGAGTCTCTGGATTAACAGTTCAGTGATTATACCATTAGGCTACTGCCTCCCCCAGGGTGTCCCTGCAGAAGGCTGACAAGGGAGGACACTGAAATATGTGTCTAAAGGTGGCATCCCACTGGAGGTGGTGGAAATGAGAGCTAATGATCCTTTGGATGTAGATGCTGGTGGGATGGGTAGGTGAGGACTAGGGGGAGCCTATCGCTGTTGTCGGAGGGAAGAGAGGTGCTGAGGGATGAAGTTTGGGAGATGCGTCAGACACAGCTGAGAGCCCTGTCAACCATGATGGTGTGGAATCTTCAACTGAGAAAGGAGGTGGCCATTTCAGAGGCCACCCCCACCTCCCCGCACCTTGTTGAAGTTAGCATCATTGATATGAGGGAGACAGAGAAACTGGGAAAATGGAATATAGTCTTTATTGGAAGCAGCGTTAGAGGATGTATAGTCGAGGTAACTGTGGGAGTCTGTGGGTTTGTAGCGGATATTAGTGGCCAGCCTATCCCAGATATGGAAACAGGGATGTCGTAGAAGGGAAGGGAGGAGTCTGAGATGGACCACCAGAAGGTGACAGCAGGGTGAAACCTGGAAGCATAACTGATAAAATTTTCCAATTCCGCATGAGAGAAGCAGCACCAATGATGTCATCAATGTACCAGAGAAAGAGTTATGGGTGGGGGCCAGAATAGGACTGGAACAAGGAATGTCTCACAGAGAGCTCCTCCCTTTTTGTTAATGCCCTTAAATCCAATAATTTCTCCAATGCCATTTCCATACTAATATTGGTTTTCCTTTAGTTCCTCACTCTTACATTTTCTGGTCCTCCTTTGTAAACACAGAACTGAGGTATGTATTTAGTTGGCCAGACATTTCTTTATTCCCCATTATAACTTATCCTGTTTCTGACTGTTACAGACTTAACATTTGTCTTTTTCTCCTACATACCTATAGAAGCTTTTACAATTGAGTTGTATGTGTCCCGCAAGCTTACTCTCGTACCCTATCATCCCCTCTTAATCATTATCTTTGCTGAAATCTAAATTGTTCCCTATCCTCAGGTCTGCTGCTTTTGTTGAGCTAATTTGTCTGCCCCTTACTTGGACCTAACACTGTCCCTAATTTTCATTCTTAGCATTTCAGTGTTATGTCACATTTTGTGACCATTGCCACAAGAGAAATGGTGTTGGGGAAATCAATGAGATTAAAGGCTAATAAATCCCAGGGCCTGATAATCTACATCCCAGAGTATTCAAGGAAGTGGCCCTAGAAAGAATAGATCTTCCAAGATTCTTTAGACTCTCAAACCAGTCCTACAAATTGGAGGATAGCTAACATAACCCCACTATTTAAAAAGGAAAGTAGAGGGAAAACACAACTACAGACCAGGGAATCTGACGTTAGGAGTGTGGAAGATGCTAGATAACAGTGGTAGAATCAGGTACAGTCAGCATGGATT
This sequence comes from Ginglymostoma cirratum, assembly GCA_024137785.1. NCBI lineage: Eukaryota > Metazoa > Chordata > Chondrichthyes > Orectolobiformes > Ginglymostomatidae > Ginglymostoma > Ginglymostoma cirratum. Next base: position 96,300 of record JAHRHZ010000287.1, read on the forward strand.
TACAAAAGGGAAACCATGTTTGACAAATCTACTGGCTGTCTTCGAGGATGTAACTAGTACAGTTGTTCGGGGAACCAGTGGGTGTAATTTATTTGAATTTTCAGAAGGCTTTTGACTAAGTCCACGTAAGAGATTAATGTGTAAAATTAAATGTGTTATTAAATTAAATGTAAAATTGGGGATATTGTGTTGAGATGGATAGAAAATTGGTTAGCAGACAGGAAAAAAAGGTAGGAATATTTTTGTTTTCTGAATAGCAGACACTGACTAGTGGGGTACCACACGTCCTTTTCACTGACACTGGGAAAACTCACGCAAAAATGTAATATTTAGAAGTGGCATCTGATTGCAGAGTGAGGGTCTGAATTATTAGGTCAACAAAGTGCCTTCCTTCTGCACACCAGTATGCTTGGAGGCTTCAGAATACATTGTCCTGATCTCAGTAACAGCCGTAACCATGGTAGATCAAGTCACAATCCTCCATTATTCACTTTCACCCTCTCCCGCAGCAACATTAGCAGTGAATTCCACGTGAATATAACTCCAGGTAACCAGCACAAACCAAGTTGGTAGACAGCAAAGGAAGGTTACCTGATGGCATAGTATTCCATGGGTGGTGAGGACTCCTTTAGGGCGCCCTGTTGTCCCACTCGTGTACAGTATCATGGCTCCCCTATCTTTCCAGTCTGTGACAACAAAACCAGCATCTGGCACAGGAGCAGCACCATATTTTTCCACGTGTCCATTATCAGAAGGTTCTTGGAACTGACTGTAATCCAGTAACTGAAGGCACTTCACACCTAGTCTGTCAGCAACTGGTGTCATTAACTCTAAATAATTCTTTTCCACAATAATTAATGCGCTCTGAGAGTCCTGAACAACATACTCAAGTTCTCGAGCTGGATGTTTTTTGCACAGGGGCACAGCCACCCCACCACTCATCCAAGATGCCCACTGAGCAACAACATATGAGACATCATTAGGGCACAGGATTGAAATTCTTTCCTCCTTGATGTCACCATCAAGACATCCTAGTGCAGAATGAATCTTTCTTGCAAGGGCTAGACTGTACAGATACAGGTCTCTGTATGTGTAACGACCATTATCATCCACAATTGCAAGTCTTTCTGCAAAATTTCCAGCTCTGGTGAAAACCTGTTCGGTTTTTATTAATAAGGATGTTGTAGTGGTCAGCTTCTTTTTTAAGACCTTATGGGTCTTTACAATCCAAACAGCACACACACGTTGACTCCAGCAATTGGCACAGTAAATAACTGGCCCAGCAGTACATCTCAGGAAACTAGACAACATCCTCCAACTCATGATCCTCCGTTATCTTGGCTGATATCCTCTTTCTGCTGATCTAGAGAAAAGGCAACAGTCAGATTTAAAGAAAAACAACTTGAACCTGCCAGTTCACACAGACACCTGAGCTTAAATCACTCCTGAGATTTCCGTTCGTATTTCATTTCACATCACTTCAAATCTATACCGTCTCGTTCTTATTTCTTTACCACCAGAAACAGCCTGTCCCTTTCCTCTCAATCCATCCCCACATGATTTTGAAAATTGATCGGCTTCCCTGATATGGATAGGAAGATGTTGACATGGATAAATTAACCGGCGGCGTGACTTCTACTTTACGGGGCGCCCTGAAACTTAAATGTGTCCGTGACACTCAGTCGGATTGTGGAGTGGGCTTGTAATTGTAGCGGGAGGTCTAGCCGTGCCCATGATCTGGGTGAAGATTGCGGTGGGGGCCGGACCGAGCTGGCCCGGCTCGGACTGAACCTCCCCACCTTGACCTCTCCCGCTCTCCTCGTCCCTCACTTTACCTCGACCTCCGGCAGCCCGGAAATGGAGCCGCCGCTGAGAGTCCGGCTACAACGAGCAACCAGAGAAACAGTCCGAGGGGAACCAAATCTGAGGGAGCGGAGATTGGGGAACTCGAAGCTGGTCAGTACCTGGAATGGGGTGGGGTCTGATCGGTGGGCCGTGCCGGACGTTCCAGGGGAAGGACGGGGTTAAAATTGTATCAGAGATAAAAGGTACTGCAGATGCTGGAGAATCCGAGATAACAAGGTGTGGGGCTGGATGGACACAGCAGGTCAAGCAGCATCATAGGAGCAGGAAAACTTGACGTTTGAAGGGTTTAGGCCCGAAACGTCGAGTTTTCCCGCTCCTCTGATGCTGCTTGACCTGCTGTGTTCATCCAGCCCCACACCTTGTTATCAGGGGAAGGACGGGGCGGGTCTATGGGCGGAGCTCCCCATGGCCGGGGGCGGGGCCTGTTCTCGCGGCTGGATGGGCACTGCGCGTGGAGCCCCGCCCCATGGGCGGTTTCTGCCTTCGGGGGGGTGCAGGGAACGGCGCGTGTGTGGGCGGTGCATGTGGTTGGATCCCCGCCCCAGGAGCGGCGTCTGTGGATGGCGCCCCGCCCCATGGGCAGAGTCTGTCCTGACGGGGAGGAGGCGGTGTCAGCTGATGGAGCCCCGCCCCAGGGGCGGTGTCAGCTGATGGAGCCCCGCCCCAGGGGCGGTGTCTGTGGAGGGAGCCCCGCCCCAGGGGCGGTGTCTGTGGAGGGAGCCCCGCCCCAGGGGCGGTGTCCGTCCTGATGGGGAGGGGGCGGTGTCAGCGGGTGGAGCCCCGCCCCAGGGGCGGTGTCTGTCCTGGGGGCGGGGCGGCCCTACATGATGTTGATGTATTGGAGTGGATCCATCTGCCTGTATTTTTTTATGAGGGAGACTTCAGCTCCTTTATTTTTAATTCATTCACGGGCTTTGGCTGTCAACGGCAAAGAAATTAATTGTCAACTCAGTGTCACCTTTGAGAGGGTAGTGGTCAACTGCTTCTCTGAGTTGCAGTAGTCTATGTGATAGTCTCACCAAAACCATAAAGTAGATGGTCCAAGAATGTGACCCAGCAATTGTGAAGAAAATATTATGTATCAAAATTGAACTAGTGTGTAATTTGAAGGTAATAGCATTCCCAAATTCGTTCTGAACTCATTCTTCTGGGCAGCAGATGTCATGGGCTTGGGAGGTGCTGCTGAATAAGTCTTGGCAAGGACATCCCTGCTGCAACACACCCTGGCTCACTCCAAACTGTTCAGATCTCTGACTACCCCAGAGTGAAGTGTTGAAGGAGTTAATTGCAGCAGATATGAAAAACACAAGACTTTACTCTTAGAGATAAAAGGTACTGCAGATGCTGGAGAATCCGAGATAACAAGCATGGGGCTGGATGA
>JAHRHZ010000287.1:99946-116087 GCA_024137785.1 Ginglymostoma cirratum
CCCCCTCTCTCCCTATTTATTTCAGAACCCTCTTCCCCTCCCCCATTTCTGATGAAGGGTTTAGGCCCGAAACGTCAAGTTTTCCTGCTCCTATGATGCTGCTTGACCTGCTGTGTTCATCCAGCCCCAGACTTTACTCTTAGTCTCTTTCTCACCTTGCTGAGTCTTAAGCATCATTAAGAATTAATGAGTTTAATCACTAAAGGTCCAAAGCTTTGTATTTATAGAACATGTTCACCCAGAAGATGCAAGGAGGAAAACTATTAAGACTGTGATGGGTGGAATGTGTTTGTAATCAGACCCCATTACTGCAGAATTCACACCATGAATGTAAATGTCTCAGTTCAATCATCAAAATGACCAATTATTTCCTCTTTGTACTACTGTCCAGAATAAGATAGATGTTGACCGGTTCTGTTTAGTGAACTGGAAAAAAAGTTCATTTATCATCATAAAACTTATTTCTTAAAGCAAATGGAATATTTTGTTATGATCCAAGCTATATTCAGGTTAAAAGCTATATAAAACAGACAATGCTGGAGAAAATCAGTTCTAAAGAAGAGATAAAGTGGACCTGAAATGATAATTTTTTCTTTACAGATGCTGCCAGACCTGCTGAGTTTCTCCAGCATTGTCTGGTTTTATCTTAGATTTCCATCATGCGCAGTATTTTGCTTTTATGTAGAACTAAATCTCCTTTCAATCCCTAAACAGATACAGAACACTGCAGAGATGATCTTTTACAAGGGGCAAAAGAAAAGCACCCTATTGGCCAATGGCCCAAAAAACAAAGGATAAAAGTTGCTGAATTCTCAAAGAAGACCAAGTTTTTGTATTTAACCTATTTTTCCCCTAATCATCCTGTCCAGTGATGTTATTGCATAACTTTGGAGCAGGTGGGACTTGAACACAGGCCTCCTGGTCCAGGGGTAGGGACACGACCTTTGCATTATAGAGCCCTAAGAATCTGCTTTATAAAGGGCTCAAGTGATAAGGTACAGTTTGGCAGGCCATCACCCGTACCAGGGGATCTCATACTCATATGAGCTTCGCAGAGAGATTCATTAGTGATTCCCCATGAACCTTGTAGACATTATCACAATTATGCAAAAGAAAGCAAAAGAAAATCAGATGAACCAAGCCATCTACATATATGCAGTTAAAAGATTTTAAACACCCAGCAGAGCAAAATCCCATTTACTCCCCAACACCATCATTTTACAATTAATCAAAATCCAAAGTAATTCTCCTTCCCCAATCAGATCTGCAGATTGATGCAACTGCTTCTGTTCAGTTCTAGTCTTGCCGTGATCTTTGAAGACTTTTTCTTTGACTCACACACAACTGAGATTTTAGACTTTCTCAGCTTTCAATAATCAATTGCAAATATCTAATTCAGCACTTCTGGTCTGACAGTTTCCACAAACTGAAACCCTTACAACTTACCTCACTGCTCTACACAAACCCCTCTGTCTTTTGGGAGAAATCAATCTTGCATTGAATTTAAATCAGATCTCTTTCAAACTGAATTCAAAGCATTTAACTATATTAAAAATAATTTGCTCATCTTGGTTTCTACTAAATTAATAACAACTTTTTGTTCTCTTTCCTGCTGTAAATTCCACAATATAAATAATTATGTTAACTGTCTAAGTTACCTTATCATCTGTATTGCAGATAAACTGAACCAGTTAATTATTAAACCTCTTCACACAAATAGATCAAACCAATGTGCCATTAGTTTAAAATAATAACTCTAAACAAAATCATATATATAATTGACATAGCTTTCATCACACCGGTCTTTTAGGACTGAGATGAGAAGGAATTTCTTCAAGTGGAGAGTGGTGAATCTTTAGAATTCTCAATCCCAATGGGCTGTGGAAGCTTAATCATTAAATAAATTAAAGCGAGAGATTGATAAATTAAGTTACTGTTGACATTAAGGAGTATGGAGATAGAGCAGGAATATGGCATTGAGGTAGCTGATCCCTCATGATCTAGAATGGTGGAGCAGATTCTTGGGGCTGAATGAGCTATTCCTACTCCTATGACAAGCAGCCCTCCTTCCCATCACCTCTCTCTCTCAATTCCTCCATGCTCACTGAGTTAATCTGATCCCAGTTAAGCAACGTCTTGGTTTTAAAAATTCTCATCATGCTTTCAACTTCCTCTACGGCCTTGCCCATCTCCATTCCTGTAATTCTCTCCAACCCCCAACCCTTGTGTCTTCCTCTAATTCTGAACTTTTGAGCGTCCTAAACTTATTTGCTGTGCCATTCACTGTCGTTGGGTCAAAATCCTGGAATTCCCTCCCTGAGGGCATTGTGGGATGACCCATAGCACAGGGACTGCAGTGGCTCAAGAAGGCAGCTCACCCCGACCTTCTCAAGGGGAAACCAGGGACGTGCAATAAATGCTGGACCCAGCCAGTGACACCCACATCCCACAAATAAATAAAAAAATTGATTCACAGCCACACCTTCACGACCAAGGTGATATGTTCTACAGTACCTTCCCTATATCTCTCTGCCTCTGGCCTCATATTTTGCTTTTAAAAGATTCCCTAAAACCTGCCTCCTTGATGAAGCTGTTCTGATAAAAGGTCATCAACCTGGAATGTTGACGTTTTCTCTCTCTCTATCTCACAATGATGCCTGACTTGCTGAGTATTTCCAGTATTTTTGGCTTTTATTTCAGATTTCCAGCATCTGTAGCATGTACCTTTTTTATTAATTCTTGATCAGGCTTTTTGGTCCATAAGTTAATATCTCCTTACATGATTTGGTGTCATATTTTGTTTTAAATCTGCTACACCTTATCCTAAAACTTTGATCGTTTTTTCTGTATTTCCTCTAAGGAGGAGGCATCTGCTCTCTGTTTACTTTGTCAATCTCCTTTAGCATCTTTTAAACATTAAAGTAGACAAGTACCCAGGGTCTGAGATAACGAGGTGTAGAGCTGGATGAACACAGCAGGCCAAGCAGCATCATAGGAGCAGGAAAGCTTGATGTTTCGGGCCTAGACCCTTCATCAGAAAAAAGCTCAAGTACCCAGGGTCTGAGAGGATCTATCCCAGGATACTGAAGGAGGGAAGGGAGAAGATTGCTGGCCCTTGACAAAGATTTTTTTATCCTCTGTAGCCACAGGTGAGGTTGCTGAAGACTGGAGAATAACCAATGGTGTTCCTTTGTTTAAGAAGGGCAAGAGGGATAATCCTGGAAGTTACAGACCAGTGAGCCGTATGGCAGTGGTAGAGAAATTATTGGAGAAGATTTTTAGGGACAGGACTTACTTGCATTTGGTAAAGAATGGACTTATTAGGGATAGTCAGCGTGGTTTTGTGGGGAGGTCTTGTCTCAGATTTGATTGAGTTTTTGGAGAAAGCGATGAGGATGATTGATGAGGGTAGGACAGTGGATGTTGTCTGCACAGACTTTACTGAAGCATTTGATAAGGTCCCTCTGGGCAGGTTGGTCCAGAAGATTAAGTCACATGGAATCCGTGGTGCATTGATATATTAGATACAAAATTGACAGAATGTAGTCATGAAGGATGTTTTTCTGACTAGTTCTGCGACTTGTGGTGTCCATAAGAATCAGTGCTGGGACCTCTGTTGTTTGCTGTTTTAAAATGTATTCACAGGATGAGGGTGTCACTGGCCAACATTTATTGCCCATCCCTAATTGCCCAGAGGGCAGTTGAAGAGTCAACCACATTGCTGTGTGTCTGGAGTCACATGGAGGTCAGACCAGGTAAGGATGGCAGTTTTCTTCCCTAAAGGGCATTAGTGAGCCAGATGGGTTTTTCCTGACAATCAACAATGGATTCATGGTCATCATTAGACTCTTAATACCAGATAGTTATTGAATTCAAATTCCATTATCTGTCATGGTGGGATTTGAACCCAGGTTCCCAGAACATTACCCAGGTCTCTGAACTATCAGCCCAGTGATAATACCACTAGGATGTTGCCTCTCCATAATTTATATGAATTGTAATTTATATGAATTGTTTAGATGAACTTGTCAGTGATCTGATTAGTAAATTCACAGATAATGTGAAAATTGATGCAGCTGTGGATAGAACATAGAACATAGAACAGTACAGTACAGTACAGGCCCTTCGGCCCACGATGTTGTGCCGATCTATTATCCTACTAAGATCAATCTACCCGACATTTTACTATCCTCCATGTCCCTATCCAAGAGTCATTTAAAAATCTCTAAAGTATCTGACTCCACTACCACTGCCGGCAGCGCATTCCACACGCCTACCACCCTCTGTGTGAAGAACCTACCTCTGACATCTCCCCTACACCTTCCTCCAATCACCTTAAAATTATGCCCCCTCGTAATAGTCATTTCCACCCTGGGAAAATATCTCTGACCATCCACTCATCATCTTGTACATCCCTATCAAGTCACCTCTCATCCCTCTTCACTCCAATGAAAAAAGCCCTAGCTCCCTCAACCTTTCCTCATAAGACCTGCCTTCCAGTCCAGGCAGCATCCTGGTAAATCTCTCTGCACCCTCTCTAAAGCTTCCGCATCTTTTCTGTAATGAGGTGACCAGAACTGAACACAATATTCCAAATGTGGTCTAACCAGAGTTTTATAGAACTGCAGCATAACCTCATGGCTCTTAAACTCAATTCCTCTGCCAATGAAAGCCAACACACCATATGCCTTCTTTACAACCCTATCAACTTGGGTAGCAACTTTGAGGGATCTATGGATGTGATCCCTCTGTTCCTCTACACTGCCGAGAATCCTGCCATTAACCCTGTATTCTGCATTTAAATTTGATCTTCCAAAATGAATCACTTCACACTTTTCTGGGTTGGATTCCATCTCCCACTTCTTTGCCCAGCTCTGCATCCTGTCAATGTCCCGTTGCGACCTACAACCTCCACGCTGTCCACAACTCCACCAACCTTCGTGTCATCAGCAAACTTACTAACCCACTCTTCTACTTCCTCGTCCAAGTCATTTACAAAGATCACAAAGAGCAGAGGTCCCAGAACAGATCCCAGCGGAACACCACTGATCACCGAGCTCCAAGCTGAATACTTTCCGTCTACTACCACCCTCTGTCTTCTATTGGACAGCCAGTTTTATATCCAGAATAGTGAGGGAGGGTGTCAAATGACACAGCAGGACAATAGATTAGTTGGAAAGTTGGGCAGAGAAATGGCAGATGGAGCTTAATCCAGACAAGTGTGAGGTGATTCACTTTGTGAGGTCAAATGCCAGACAAAAGCATTCTGTAAAAAGCACGACTTGTCGGAACGTTGATAAGCAGAGGGATTTTGGGCTGCAAGTTCCAATGATTTTTGGTGAGAACAATTGAACTGAGGCCAGTCTGAGCACAGTGACAGCATATTGCCATCAGCAGAGGGTAATAGTACTCCATGTTCATTCTCCTGCCCCTTATTGTAGCACTTTCTTACTGTAACACAGTGCCAAAGACCACGAGCACAAGGACTGCTGTGGTACAAGAAGGCAGCTGGAAAGGTGTGAGAAAAGCTAGGTAGTTGTGGTGGGTGACCTCAACTTTCCTCTTATTGACTGGGACTCCCTTAGAGCCAAGGGCTTAGATGGAGAGCACTTTGTTAGATGTGTCCAGGAGAGCTTTTTGATACAGTATGTTGACAATCCAACCAGAGAGAGGGCGATACTAGACTTGCTATTAGGAATGAGCCAGGACAAGTGATCGGTATTTCAGTAGGAGAGCATTTTGGGCTTAGTGACCATAACTCCATAAGATTTCGAGTAGTCATGGACAAGGACAGCAGAAGCCCTTGGGTGAGGGTGCTTAATTGGGCAAGGGCCATTTACACCCAAATTAGACAGGAACTGGGGAATGTGGATTGGGAGCAGTTATTTGAGGGCAAATCTACATCTGGCACATAGGAGGCTTTTAAAGACCAATTGATTAAAGTGCAGGACACATATGTACCTGCAAAACCGAAGGACAGGAATTGCAAGACTTAGGAGCCATGGATGACAGGGAAATTGTAAACTTAGTCAAAAGGAAAAGGGAAATATATGATAGGTCAAGGCAGCTACAAACTGACAAAGCCCTTGAGGAGTATAGAGAAATTAGGAAGGAACTTAAACGTGGAATTAGGAAGGCGAAAAGGGGCCATGAAATGTCTTTAGCAAACAGGGTCAAGAAGAATCCCAAGGATTTTTATGCATATGTTAGAAGAAAAAGGGTAGCAAGGGAAAGAGTAGGCCCCGTCAAGGACAAAGGACAGAAGTTACGCATGGAGCCTCAGGAAGTGGGGGAGATCCTTAATGAGTTACTTTGTATCGGTATTTACCAAGTAGAAGGACATGACTGATGTTGAGGTAAGGGATGAGTGTGTGAATACTCTAGAGAGTGTCAGTATATCAAAGGAGGAAGTTTAGGGTATCCTAAATGGCATTAAGGTAGATAAGTCCCCAGGGCCAGATGGGATCTATCCCAGGTTTCTGCAAGAGGCAAGGGAAGAAGTAGCTGGGGCATTAGCAGATATACATGCATCCTCCTTGACCACAGGCAAGGTTCCAGAAGACTTGAGATTAGCCAATGTTGTTCCTTTGTTTAAGAAAGAAAGCAGGGATAATCCAGGAAACTGCAGACTGTGAGCCTGATGTCTGTGGTGGGGAAGCTCTTGGAGAAGATACTGAGGGACTAGATATATGCGCATTTGGAAGAAAATGGACTAGTCAGTGACAGGCAGCATGGTTTCATACAGGAAAGGTCATGCCTCACCAACCTGATGGAATTTTCTGAAGTGGTGACAAAGATAATTGATGAGGGAAGAGCTTTGGATATCGTTTATATGCACTTTAATAAGGCTTTTGATAAAGTCCCACATGGCAGGTTGGTACAAAAACTAAAACCACATGGGATTCAGGGTGGGCTGGCTAGATGGATACAAAACTGGCTTGGTCGGAGAAGACACAGGGTAACGGTGTAAGGGCGTTTTTCAGAATGGAGACCAGTAACTAGTGGTGTTCCACAGGGATCAGTCTTAGGTCTCCTGTTGTCTGTAGCATATATAAATGATCTGGAGGAAAATGTGTGTGGTCTGATTTGTAAGTTTGTAGATGACACCAAGATTGTGGAATTGCTATTGGTGCCAATGATTGTGAAAGGATACAACAGGATCTAGATAGATTGGTGACTTCGGCACAGAAATGGCAGATGGAGTTTAATCCAGACAAATGTGAAGTGATGCATTTTGGAGGATCAAATTTAGGTGTGAATTATATTGTTAATGGCAAAACCCTTAGGAACATTAACATTCAGATGGATCTGGGCCTGCAGGTCCACAGTTCCCTAAAAGTGGCAACACAGATGGCCAAAGTGATTAAGAAGGCATATGGCATGTTTGCCTTCATTGGCCGGGGCGTGGAGTACAAGAGTTGGCAAACCATCTTGCAGCGATATAAAACCCTGTTAGGCCGCATTTGGAGTATTGTTTGAATTTTTGGTGACCATACTACCAGAAGGATGTAGAAGATTTGAAGAGAGTACAGAGGAAGTTCACCAGGTGTTGGCTGGTCTCCAGGGCATTGACCATGAGGAAAGGTTAAAAAAACTAGGATTATTTTCACTGGAATGATGGCAGCTGAGAAGGGACCTGATAGAGGTCTACAAAATTATGAGAGGCATAGGTAGGGTGGATAGTCAGAGGCTTTTTTTCCCAGGGTTGAAGTTTCAATTACAAGGAGACACAGGTTCAAGTTGAGTGGGGGAAGATTTAAGGGAGATATGCGAGGGAAGTTTTTCACGTAGTAAGTGGTAGGATTCTGAGGAGGCTCCACCACTTCTAGGGAAGGTGGTGGAAGCAAGCATGTTGGCGACATTTAAGAGGCGTCTAAATGGTTACATGAATAGGGAAGGAATAGAAGGAGGCAGAAGGTTTGTTTCTTAGTTTAGTTAGGGCATGATGATTGGCACAGGCTTGGAGGGCTGACGGGCCTGTTCCTGCTCTACTTCTCTTTCATTCATTTGTTCTAGCTTATTACAACCTTCTCAAGGGCAACTCTGGACAGGCAATAAATACTGGCCCGCCAGCAATGCCCGTGTCCCACGAGTAAATGAAAAAATGATACAGTATAGAGTACTTGCCTTTATAAGTTGGGAAAGAGCAGAGCAGAGAGATTATGTACAGGTACTAGGAACATGGGACATAGTATAGGAGTAAGCTCGGCTCCCAAAGCTGCTTATGATCCTGTTGGAGATCAAAAATTCTGCTTAAAGCACGTGAAACTTGAGGTCCCAGTTACTTGTTGAGAGAATAAAACCAAAAGTCAGCAAAGCAAACAAGCTACCATGTGTTGAAACCAAAAGAATTGCGGATGCTGTAAATCAGGAACAAAAACAAAGTGGCTGGAAAAGCTCAGCAGGTCTGGCAGCAGTGCTAACCACTGAGCCACCGTGCTGCCCAGGTTATGTTGGAGCAATACAAAACTTTGAGTAGGCCAAATCACTGGAGTATCATTGGAGTACTGTGTGCAATTCTGGTCTCTTCACTATAGGAAGGATGCAATTGTTCTGAAGGGGGTGCAAAGGAGACTTACCAGGATGTTGCCTGCGATAGAGCAGTTTAGTTATGAACAGAGGCTGGATAAGCTGAAGTTATTTTGTTTGGAGCAGAGAAGGTTGAAGGGGACCCGACAGAGGTGTACAAGATTCTGAGGGGTATGGACAGCATGAATAGAAAGCAGCCTTAGTTGAAGGGTCAAGAACAAGGAGGCATAATTTTAAGCAATAGGCTGGAGGTTTAGATGAGATTTGATGAAAAGATTTTTTGCCTAGAAAGTGGTGGAGTCTGGAATGCGAGACAATAGGTACTGCAGATGCTGGAGAATCCGAGATAACTAGGTGTGGAGCTGGATGAACACAGCAGGCCAAGCAGCATCATAGGAGCAGGAAAGCTTGACGTTTCGGGCCTAGACCCTCCATCACTGCTTGGGAGGGTAGTTGAGACAGAAGAACTCATAACCTTTAAAAAGTACTTGGATGAGTATTTGAATTGTCATAATATTCAAAGCTGTGGGCCAAGTGCTAGAAAGTGGGGCTAATCCAGATGTAGAGTAGTTTTTGTTAGTGGAGACTTGATAGACCAAAGGGCCACTTCTGTCCTATTAACAATTTCATAAACCCATCAGTTACCTGTTACCAGCCAAATCTGATTTTCTATCCATAATGTAATGCCATTCTGTCTATTTACACCTTCCTAAGAAACTTAGTGAGAAAGCTGGTATGCAAGTCCACTCTAACAAAAGAAAACTACTGCAGATGCTGGAAATCTGAAACAAAACGAGAAAATACCAGAGAAACGCAGCAAGTCTGGCAGAATCTGTGGAGAGATAGATGTTAACATTTTGAATCCAATATGATTTCTTTAGAAATGATTAGAACTTAGCTAGTAACTTCCTTATGGTATGCAGGAGTTGCAATTACAGAGATGGAGCTTCAGGGTCACTGAGGACAGGAACAGAACATCCAGGGAGGCCAGAACGGATGTGCAGAGATCGTGGGGCATTCTTGATCAGGAGGACAACATGAGGATAATCAGGATTGAGGACATGGAGGGATTTGAAGACAAGGATAGGGAATTTTAAATCCAAAACATAACTGTCCAATGTAGATCAGTGTTAAGGTATGAGGAATAAAATTTCTGCCTGGCTCAGTGCAGATTCTAATAATGTCACAACTAAAAGGATGGCCATGGAACTAGCTTTGTCCAACAGAGAACTGACCAAGCAAGAACCTCTACATTTATATTCATTTCAAAGGGAAGTCTTCCATTTCATTATTGACATCTGCTTTTGTCTTGCTGTTTTCTCACCAGTAATTTGAGAGAACATTATTTAATCAGGTTCTAACCCAATACAATAATAAAGTCAAGACTGTGCTTCAATTTCTGTCTGTTTGCACTGGACCTCAGCCTGGGATACAGGGCAAGTACCCCCGAACTGACACTAATTTCTGTCAAGGGGGAAGTTATGGGAAACTGGTGCCGGAATTACAGGAGAGGAAGAGATGATGGGTTTGGTCACAGCTGGTTCCTGGTTGGGAAACTGCTGCTGTGTTTCGGAGCTTTATCGCACAGTACAGCCATTCTGCCATTTCCTCTGTGGCAGCAAGTGCATCTCCTCCCACAGTACTCACCAACTCCCCCAGCAAAACACTCGACCAGATTCAAAGTTGTCTCCAGGAATGAGCTCTGGGACAGCGATCAGAAATTAAATGAAAGCTGGTCTGCTGCAAAGAGCTCAAGAGTATTGTAAATTCATTTATCTTTGCAAAATTTTATTTAGTTGCTGTCATAAAATTCTGAACCTGACCCTGCAAGGACTGACAATTCTGCCGAAAGATTAGACTCAGGTATTGTGAACAGATGTCACTGTAAAGAGACAGCAGGATTTATCTTACAGGGGGTGCAGAGGTAACCTTCTCACCAGTTGGTCCTTGACGGTATACTTCAGCATAGAGTCAAAAAAGACGGAGTATATAAACTCATGTGTTATCTGAAGTTATGTAGTGATCAGAGAGAATTGGCAACATTGGAGAACATTCTTGAAACTTAATGAGTAAAAGTGCCACCACAGAGATACTGAGCCTCACAGATCAAGAGAGTCTTTAGAGCTGGAGTATTAATTGTTCTCAGCCTGAAACAAAGATATTGATGTGGATGATTGCAGCAAGTTTGCCCTAACATTTATGGTCGATTACCTTCTATGGGAGAAACACAATTGTTCACAGTGTCACACATGTGGACATTCTTAAAGTTCCATTCACACCCTCACACTATCATACTGTTCCCTCACTCCCCATTTTCCAGTAGGACCTTACTGGGAGTTTGTTGCATTGAACAATAAATGAGACGAAATCCTTCTACAGATAATGACCATCATAGAATGAGAAGCCTTGATTAATCCCACAGGGTTTTCCTGAATTGTTCCATGTCCCAGTGACAGTGAGTGCATGTTTTCCAATTATTGAGCCCGTGAACAATTCTTCCCCAAAACTTAAGTGACTAATCCCCAAAAGAGAGGCGACACTCTCACTTCGCTATTGTATCTCCCACCTTCCCTGGCAGCACATTTGAGGCACCTATCACCCTCAACGTCAGACCCACAACAATATGGTTGACTCATAACTGCCCTCTGGGCAATTAAGGATGGGCAATAAATGCTGTCTAGCCAGCAATGCCCTCATCCCATAAATGATTTTTTAAAAATTAATGTTGGCTGCAAATTTGGTTGCATTGCATTCATTTCCTTCCTCCAAGTCATTAGTATTTATTGTAAACAGTTGTTGACCCAGCACTGATCCCTTTATCCCTACTTACTGTTTCCTGCCCATGAGCCAGTAGTCTGTACAAGCCAACATACTATCTCCAACACTATGGGCTCTTTACCCTCGTAGTTTATTTTCTATCTGCTTATTATCTTTTTAGTCCTCTTTTGCAGGATTCTGAATTTATCCCATACGTTTTGGGCTGTCACTAACTCTAGCCTCCTTATAAAGTTTTTCTTTTAACTTTATATTCTCATTAGCTTTCTTGGTTAGCCATGGTTAGTTTATCCCTCTCTTCGAATCTTTCCCTCCATACTGGGATGTATTTTTGCTAGAATCATGAATTATCTCCTTAAAATTTCTGCCACTGCTTGCTTACTGTGTTTCCTGCTAATCTATCTGTTCAGTTCACTTTAGCTAACTCTAGCCTCATTTCATTGTAACCCTCCTTTATTTAAGTTAAACACACTTGTTTTCAACTCAAGTTTCTCATTCTCGAACTGTACATTAAATTCTATCACGTTATGATCACTACTTCTTAGGGGATCTTTTACTCAGGAGATCATTAATTAAACCTGCCTCTTCACCCATTACCAGATCTAAGATAACCTGATCCCTGGTTGACTCCATGACATATTGCTCTAGGAAACTATCCTTAATACACTCTATTAATTTGTTGACATAGGTACCCTTTTCACTTTGATTTACCAATCAACATAAAGATAAAGTCACCTATAATTATTGCTTTATTCTTTTCACATGCTCCTATTATTTGATGATTTATAACCTTTTGCACAGAGTGGCTACTGTTTGGGGATCTGTACACTATCTACCAATGTCTTCTTTCCCTTGCTGTTGTTTACCTCCACCCAAATGGATTCGACATCATCTGAGCCTAGATCATCTCTCACAACTGTCCTCATTTCAGCTCTTATTAACAGTGCTACCCCACCACCTTTTCCATCCCTACAGTCAAATATCCCTGAACTGTAGGTTCCCAACTTTGATCTCCTTGTCGGGGCTTGTCATATTAGCGTGGGTAGAGGATTGGGTTAGCTAACAAGAAGCAGAGGGTGAGCATAAATGGGTCATTTTCAGCTTGACAGGATGTGACAAGTGGTGTACCACATAAAGATCATTGGGGACCTCCTTGTTTACAATTTATACAAAATATAAATATGAATGTAAAGTTTTGCTAAATTTGATGATGACAAAGCTAGTTTGGAAGGTAAGTTGTGAAATGCTCAGGAGGGACATGTTTAGGTTAAATCAGAGGGCATCAGTTTGGCAGACGGAGTATAATGTAGGAAAATGTGCAAGTGTCCACATAACTGTCCCTCTCCCTGACACAGTGCAATGTTTACAGCTTGGACTGCATCTCTTCATCTTTTTTTTGTACAGGCCCTTCGGCCCTCGATGTTGCGCCGACCTGTGAAACCAATCTGAAGCCCCTCTAACCTACACTATTCCCTTATCCTCCATATGTTTATCCAACAACCATTTAAATGCCCTTAAAAGTGGCAAGTCTACTACTGTTGCAGGCAGGGCATTCCGTGCCCTTACTACTCTCTGAGTACAGAACCTACCTCTGACATCTGTCCTATATCTATCACCCCTCAATTTAAAGCGATGTCCCCTTGTGCTAGCCGTCACCATCCCAGGAAAAAGGCTCTCACAGTCCACCCTATCTAATCCTCTGATCATCTTGTATGTCTCTATTAAGTCACCTCTTAACCTTCTTCTCTCTAACGAAAACAGCCTCAAGTCCCTCAGCCTTTCCTCATAAGACCTTCCCTCCATGCCAGGCAACATCCTGGTAAATCTCCTCTGCACCCTTTCCAATGCTGCCACATCCTTCCTATAATGCGGTGACCGGAACTGTACGCAATACTCCAAGTGCGGCCGCACCAGAGTTTTGTACAGCTGCAACATGACCTCACGGCTCCGAAACGCAATCCCTCTACCAATAAAACCTAACACACCGTACGCCTTCTTAACAACCCTATCTGAGATCCAAAGTATCTGAATCTGCAGTCTTACTATAAATGTTCTTGGACTGGAACACCTGGTGTCCAACAGCTCCCAAATGCTGCAGCAGCAACACATCATCTACCCGCCATCGTTACTGTATTTAATTACATTTTAATTAAATGAATTAATCGCTGTGGTATCCAAACTTTTTACACTGAAGTATCCTTCAGTGATAAGAATTTTAGATCTACCCCTCACAAATCCATGCTGACTATCACAAATCAAACTGTGCCTTTCCAAGTGATCATAAATCCTATCTCTCAGACCCCTTTCCAATAAGTTGCCCACCACTGACATAAGACTAACTGGCCTGTAATTTCCAGGGTTATCCCTATTCCCTTCTTTTAACAAGGGAATGACGTTTGCCTCTCTCCAATCTTCCGGCACTATACCCGTGGACAGTGAGGATGAAAAGACTGTCGCCAAAGGCCCTGCGATCTCTTCCCTCGCTTCCCATAGAATCCTTGGATAAATCCCATCAGGCCCGAGGGACTTATCTATCTTCAACTTCCTCAAAATTCCTAGTACATCTTCCTTACTAACATCCACCCCCTCTCGACTAGCAGCCTGTTTCACACTGTCCTCCTCTGCAACTAGGTCCCTCACAGTTGTGAATACCAAAGAAAAGTATTCATTAAGGACCTCACCTATCTCTTTAGGCTGTGTGCACAAATTCCCTTTACAATTGTTGATCGGCCCTACCCCTTCTCAGGTCATTCTCTTATTCCTCACTTAAGTGTAAAAAGCCTTGGAGTTTACTTTGATCCTATCTGCCAAGGTTTTCTCATGCCCCGTTATAGCTCTCCTAAGCTCTTTCTTCAGCTCCTTCCTGGATAACTTGTATCTCTCTAGAGCCTTTTCCGTTCCTCTTTTCCTAAACCTTACATAAGCCTCCTTCTTCCTCTTAACCAGTCATTCGACCTCTCTTGAAAACCAAGGCTCCCTAACTCGACCGCATCTTCCTTGCCTGCTAGGGACAAACATATCGAGCACACGCAGTATGCATTCCTTAAATAATCTCCACATTTCCATAGTGCTCTTCCCTGACAGCATCTGTTCCCATTTTATGTTACCCAGTTCTTGCCTAACTGAATTGTAATTACCCTTCCCCCCAATTATAAACCTTACCCTGCTGCATGTACCTATCCTTGAGATTGATCCACTATTCATAGGAACAGTGGTCGGCCATTCATCTTGTCGAGCCTGTCCCACCATTGAATATGATCATGACTGATTGAACGCTTCAATGTTTTTTAGCGAGTCATTCCCTATTGGCTCTTCCTCCAGGCCCACAACCCTCCAAGATGTATGCACTCCATTAATTCCGGCCTTTTGTACATTCCCATTTATAATGGCTCCATCGCCTGTGGTTGTGCCTGTGTTAAACTCCAGAGGTTGAACACTGGCTGGACAGAGTCCAGCTGTTTACTTTTCAAATCAGTTTTATTCCCACTTACACATCACATAACTCCTACACTATGGAGTATGTGCTCCCCACACTCACTCAGCTCCTCATCCGAATCCCCTTTCATTAACATATAACCATCACCTGTTCTCTCCTTCCATTTGGTCTCAGGCCCCTGCCAGTTTTCACCAAATGATAACAGCTTTGACCCAAGTCTTGGAATTGACTCTTTACACTTCTCTGCCTCATTTTCCCTTTTAAGGCACTCCTTAAAACTTTGCTCTTTGATCATCTTTTTGGCTCTGTGACCCAGTGTCTTAAAGGTTCAGTGATACTTTGCTTTTTAACGCTCCTGTGAATTCCCTGGGATATTTCATTTAGTTAATAGGTGCCATATCAACATAAATTTCTTTGCAATTCTCTACTCCAGAGGATTGACAAGATCCACAACCCTTTGATTGAGGTAATAGTTCACTGACCTCAATGATCTGACTTTTATCCTGAAACTGTACCCATGTTTTAGAGTCCCCATAACAAGGAACCAAACTTTAGTGACCACACCAAACTCCTTCTGAATCTTGTCATTCATCAAAATCATCTCTCATTGTTTTAAACTCCACAGTGTAACGGCCCAATTTACTGAAACTCACATCATGGAACAACCCATGGGGACCAATCTATTAAACCAATCAACCACATGGAATCAGTCCATCACCTCCAAAGCAAGTAATTCTTTCTTTCTAAATGGAGGTCAAAATATGTTCCAGGTACAATTTCACCAAAGTCCTATCGAATTATAGCAAGATTTCCTTATCATTATATGTCACGTTCATTGCAATAAAGGCCAATTTTCCATTTCCTCTAACTGCTTGCTGTATCTGCGTACTATGTTAGTGTTCCTTGTAGCAGAACATCCAAGGCCCTCTGAACTTTGACATTTACAATTTTCATGCCTTTAAAAATATTCTCCTTTCTGGTTGTACCACCAAAGTGAACAACCTCAAACTTTTCCAGTTTATACTGCTTCTGCCACCTTGTTGTCCAGTCACTTAAACTAGCCTATATCTCTTTGCAGGCTCCTTGTATCCTCCCCACAGCTTACATTCCTATCTGCTCTTTCTAGTCAGCAAACATAGATAAATTATTCTTGGTCTCCTTGTCTATCATTTCACAGAGATTATAAATTGCTGAGGCTCAAGCATTGATCTTAGTCTGGCACCTTAAAAAGCACTGCATCTAATCCTACTCTTTGTCATCTGTACATTAATCAATCATCTATCTATGCAGCTATATTATCCAAAACTCTACAGGCCCTTATCTTGTCGAGTAACTTTGTAGTACTATTATCAAGTGACTTGATAGAGGTGTACAAGATGATTTGACTTGATAGAGGTGTAC
>JAHRHZ010000287.1:116097-129488 GCA_024137785.1 Ginglymostoma cirratum
AGAGGTGTACAAGATGATTTGACTTGATAGAGGTGTACAAGATGATGAGAGGCACAGATAGAGTGGATAGTCAGAAACACTTTTTCCCAGGGGGGAAATGACTATTACGAGGGGGTATAATTTTAAGGCGATTGGAGGAAGGTATAGGGAAGATGTCAGAGGTAGATTCTTCACACAGAGAGTGGTGGGCGTGTGGAATGAGCTGCCGACAGTGGTAGTGGAGTCAGATACTTTGGAGACTTTTAAGCGACTCTTGGATAGGCACATGGAGGATAGTAAAATGTAGGGTATGCAGGGTAGATTGATCTTAGTAGGATAATAGGTCGGCACAACATCATGGGCCGAAGGGCCTGTACTGTGCTGTACTGTTCTATTTCTATGTTCTATGAATTGCTTTTTGGAAATCCAAGGATACTGGTTTTCCTGTAACTATTCTATTGCTTAGGGGAGGTGATGACATAGTGGAATGTAACTGGACTAGTAATCAAAAGTTCTAGGCTAATGGTCTTAGTGTATCCTTGGTTAAAATTTGAATTCAATTAAAAGAAGACTGGAATTTAAAATTCTAAAAGTGATTGTAATAAAAACCCATTGCTTCACGAATGTCCCTTTGGGGCATCCTTGAGCATGGGTGAGGTCCCGGGGGACTGGACAATTGCTAACATTGTCCCCTTGTTTAAAAAGGGTAGCAAGGGTTATCCAGGTAATTATAGACCGGTGAGCCTGATGTCAGTGGTGGGGAAGCTGCTGGAGAAGATGCTGAAGGGTAGGATCTATTTACACTTGGGGAAAATATGGGCTTATTAGTGATAGGCAGCATGGTTTTGTGCAGGGAAGGTCATGTCTTACCAACTTGATAGAATTCTTTGAGGAAATGACAAAGTTGATAGATGAGGGAAGGGCTGTAGATGTCATATACATGGACTTCCGTAAGGCGTTTGATAAGGTTCCCCATAGTAGGCTGATGGAGAAAGTGAAGTCGCATGGGGTCCAGAGTGTACTAGCTAGATGGATAGAGAACTGGCTGGGCAACAGGAGACAGAGGGTTGTAGTGGAAGGGAGTTTCTCAAAATGGAGAATTGTGACCAGTGGTGTTCCACAGGGATCCATGTTGGGACCACTGTTGTTTGTGAAATACATAAATGATTTGGAGGAAGGTACAGATGGTCTGATTAGCAAGTTTGCAGATAACATTAAGATTGGTGGAGTAGCAGATAGTGAAGAGGACTGTCGAAGAATGCAGCAGAATTTAGATAGATTGGAGAGTTGGGTGGAGAAATGGTGGATGGAGTTCAATCCAGGCAAATGTGAGGTGATGCATTTTGGAAGATCCGATTCAAGAGCAAACTATATGGTAAATGGAAAAGCCCTGGGGAAAATTGATGCACAGAGAGATCTGGGTGTTCAGGTCCATTGTACCCTGAAGGTGGCAACGCAGGTGGATAGAGTGGTCAAGAAGGCATATGGCATGCTTTCATTCATCGGACGGGGTATTAAGTACAAGAGTTGGCAGGTCATGTTACAGTTGTATAGGACTTTGGTTCAACCACATTTGGAATACTGCGTACAGTTCTGGTCGCCACATGACCAAAAGGATGTGGATGCTTTGGAGAGGGTGCAGAGGAGGTTCACCAGGATGTTGCCTGGTATGGAGGGCACTAGCTATGAAGAGAGGTTGAGTAGATTAGGATTGTTTACATTAGAAAGACAGAGGTTGAGGGGGGACCTGATTGAGGTCTACAAAATCATGAGATGTATAGACAGGGTGGATAGCAAGAAGCTTTTTCCCAGAGTGGGGGACTCAATTATTATGGGTCACGACTTCAAGGTGAGAGGGGAAAAGTTTAAGGGAGATATGCATGGAAAGTTCTTTACGCAGAGAGTGGTGGGTGCCTGGAACATGTTGCCAGTGGAGGTGGTAGAGGCGGGCACGATAGCGTCATTTAAGATGTATCTAGACAGATACATGACTGGTCAGGGAGCAGAGGGATACAGATCCTTGGAAAGTAGGTGGCAGGTTTAGATAGAGGATCTGGATCAGCGCAGGCTTGGAGGGCCGAAGGGCCTGTTCCTGTGCTGTAATTTTCTTTGTTCTTTGTTCTTTGAAATTTTCTGTCCTCACTTGGTCTAGTCTACATGTGACTCCAGATCCACAACAATATGACTGACTCCTAACTGCCCTCTAAAATTACCCGAAGGGTAATTGTGGATGAGCAACAAATGCCAGCCTTGCCAACAATGCCCACATCCTATACAAGAATAAACAAAATATTTAATTCCTCAAAAACACTCCCAACTTGTCAAACATGATTTCCCTTCATAAAACCATGTTGACTTTGTCTGATTATTCTATCGCTTACTAAGCACACTGTTAAAAGTTTTTAATTGTGCATTTCACCATTCTCCCAAAGACTGATGTTTGGGTGACTAGCCCTAGTTCCTTGTTTTTTTCCCTGTCTTCTTTTTTGAGCAGTGGAGAAAAGTTTGCTGATTTCCACTGCACTCTATAGAACTATTCCACAATCAGAGGGATTTTTAAAGAAATGTAACTAGAGCATCCACTATTTCTGCAGCCAGCTTTTTAAAGATTTTGCATATAGGCCATTGGCTCTGAGGATTTACTGAATTATAGTTCTTGCTGTTTTTTTTCTGAAGGAGGGTCCCGACCCGAAACGTCAACTTTCCCGCTCCTCTGATGCTGCCTGGTCTGCTGCGTTCATCCGGCTCCACACTGTGTTACCAGGTTATAGTCCAGCAGGTTTATTTGAAATCACAAGCTTTTGTAGCACTTGCCCCTTTGTCAGGTGAAGTGGAGGGATGTGCACAGGCACAGAATTTATAGGCAGAGGGATCGCTGCAAGTAATCAAGGTAATGGTGTAAAAACAGAACAATAAGTAAGATTTTACAGATACAGAACAGTGTGGCGGGGTTACATGTAGCACAACATGAACCCAAGATCACAGTTGAGGCCATCGTCATGGGTACGGAACTTGGCTGTCAGTCTCTGCTCGGCGATTCTGGGTTATGTATCTCGAAGTCCGCCTTAGAGGGTGCTTACCCGAAGATTGGAGGCTGAATGTCCTTGACCGCTGAAGTGTTCCCTGACTGGGAGGGAACCCTCCTGCCTGGCAGTTGTTGTGCGGTGTCCATTCATCCATTGTCATTGCATCTGCATGGTCTCGCCGATATAACATGCCTCAGGGTATCCTTTCCTGCAGCGTATGAAGTGGACAACATTGACTGAATCACACGAGTATCTGCCATGTACAGGGTGGGTGGTGTTCCTGTTTGTACCGTTTTGTACCGTATCTGTGAGCGGTTCCATAAACTACTGCAACAGTGTTTTTTGACCTTTGTTGTTTGTAACAAGGAAGAGAGAAGCTAAAGTGAACCTAGGCTCCTTAGAGACTGAGGCTTGGGAAATAATAAGAAGTAGCAGAGGAGGTGAGTACATGCTTTACATCAGTCTGCATGGTAGAAGACATTAATAGCATCCCAAAACTACTAAACACCTGAGTGGCAAAAGGAGGCGAGGAAATAAATACAAGACTTATCATTAGAGATAAAGTCTTAGGTAAACTAATGGGGCTAAAGACCAATACGTCCTTTGGACCTGATGAGATGCATCCTAGGATATTGAAGAAAATAGTGACAGAAATAGTGAATGTATTGGTTGTAATCTTCCAGGAATCCTTAGATTCTGGAAAAGTCTCAGAGGATTGGACACCTACCGATGGAACACCTTTATTTCAAAAGGGAAGGACACAAAAAAATCAAGTATCTCCAGGCAAGTTAGCTCAATGTCTGTAATTGGCAAAAGGTTCAAGTGTATAATAAAGGATATAATATCAGAACATTTAAAATTACATCATAAAATCAGGCAGAGTCACCATGGCTTCATGAAGGGGAAATCATGGATGATAAATTGATTAGAGTTCTTTGAGGCGGTAACAGGCAGAACAGATACAGGTGAAGCAGTGGACATAACATATTCAGATTTTCAGAAGGTATTTGATAAGGTACCACACATTAATCTGCTTAGTAAGATAGGACGTGTTGGAGGTGGTATATTAGCATTGGTAGAGTGTTGGCTAATGAACAGAAAACAGAGAGTTGGGATAAGGAGGGTATTTTCAGGATGGCAACCTGTAACTAATGGAGTGCCACAGGGATCAGTAATGTGGCTACAATTATGTGCAATGTATATTAGTGACTAGGATGAGGAAAGTGAATGGACTAGCCAAGTTTGCAGATGATACAAAAATTGGTGTCAAGTGGTAGAGAGAATGACAAAAAAGTCCTCAGAGGGATCGCAACAGGTTGAATGAATGGGCAAAAATTTGGCAGATGGAATATAATATGAGAAAATGTGAGATTACACACTTTGGCAGAAAGAATACAGGAGCTGAATCTTATTTAAATAGAGAAAGATTGCAGGAAGATGCAGAACAGAGAGATTTTGAAGTCCTCGTCCATAAATCAAAAAAAGCTAGCATCCAGTTAATGTTTTGAAACCAACGTGACTCTTCTGACAAACTGATATTGAACTGGAAACGTTAGCTCTGTTTCTCTCTCCATAGATGCTGCCAGACAGGCACAGAAACAGAATCAAAAAGCACAAACTCTCTCTCTTTATTAATGAGCGCACAGGCTTTTAAACCACACTTGTAGCAGCTAATGTTTTCCTGTCTCACAGATGTCCAAAGTGCGGACACAGCTGTGTTCCCTGATAAACACAGAAGTCACCGCTTTCTGACACTTTGCCATCTCACAACGTGGGTTTTATCAGCTTGCAACATACTAGAGACTTTCAGCAGTTGAAAACAAGAAGTTACTTACTTGACTTTTGCTTAATCAGATTGTGGTTGGTTCACTTACTAAACTCTTCAGAAGGTTAAATACTTGGGCATCAGCCATTGGTCTGTCTTGGAAGCAAATTGCACAAACTCAGTCTTTTCCAGGTAATTTCCAGCATTGACTTTTTACCCTAGTCTTCTCTCTTTTGTGCCCAAAAGTCATTCTTGGTCTTACCTTCTTTCTTACCTCATGCTGCCCATTGCAGCGCGATATGAAGTAATGGGGCTGGCTTCTACATATATCCCAATAATACTCTGCTCCATCTCTCAACAACCTCTCTTGACCTCTTCATTGAGCTTTGGTCAGGCAACATGTACAATATCCAGAGCACTTTCCTCCAATTAAACACCAATGACCCAATTGAGTTTCACCAGGCCATATGTCCCAGACCTCGAGACAGTCCAAATTGGGCAAAAGAACATAATTACAGGGGAGAGGTGAGAGTGACAGCCCTTGATATCAACGCTGCATTTCACTGAGTGTGATATCACAGAGCCCAAGCAAAACTGGAATCAATGGGTATTGGGGGCAAACTCTTCGCTGTTTGGAGTCATATCTGGCACATAGGAAGATGGACCATTCAGGAGGGTTTCTTGACACAATATAGAAACAGTCCAACCAGCGAAGTGGTTATACTCATCTAATATTGGGAAATAAGCCTGGCCAGGTGAGTGAAGTTTCAGTGGGGGAGAATTTTGGGAGCAGTGACCATGAGACACGCATAGTTAGGGATAACAGCTGTCCTCGGTGAAGGTGCTAAACTGGGGGAAGGCGAATGACAACAATATTAGGCAGGAACTGCAGAAGTTTGGTTGGAGATGAGTGAATCTACATCAGACATATGGGAGTGTTTCCAACAGTTGATAAGAGCTCAGGAGCAGCACATTCCTGCGAGAATGAAGGATAGGTACAAGTTACGTAAACATTGGATGATCAGGGATGTTATAACCTTGGTCAGAAAGAAAAAGGAAGCATACGTAAGGTCTAGGAGGATGGGAACTGATGGAGCCGTTGAAGTGTATACGGAAAGTAGGAAAGAACTCAAACGAGGAATTAGAAGGACAAAAAGGGGTCATGAAAAGTCATTAGCAAAGAGGAATCAGGAGAATCCCAAGGATTTTTATTCATGTATAAAAATGAAGAGTGTAGCCAGGGAAAGGGTTGGCCCACTCAAGGCCAAAGGACGGAATCTAGGTGTGGACCCAGAAGAGATGGGTGAGGTCCTAAATGAATACTTTGTGTCGACATTTACCAAAGAGAAGGAATTGGTGGGGGATGATTTCAGGGAGGGTAGTGTCGAATTTCTAAGCCAAGTTGCTATTAAAAAGGAAGAGGTGTTGTGTGTCTTAAAAAGTATTAAGGTAGATAAGCCCCTGGGTCCTAATGGGGTCTATCCCAGAATATTGAGGGAGACAAGAGAACAAATTGCTGGAGCATTGAAAGACATCTTTGTATCCTCTTCGGTCACAGATAAGGTCCCAGAGGACTGAAGAGTAGCTAATGTTGTCCCCTTATTAAAGGGTAGCAGGGATAATCCAGGAAATTACAGGCCTGTGAGCCTGATATCGATGGTAGGGAAATTATTGAAAAAGATTCTCAGGGACAAAATCTGAGTGCGTTTAGAAGCAAATGGACTTACTGGCGATTGACAGCATTGTTTTGTGTGGGGGAGGTCCTGCCTCACTACCTTGAGAGAAAAGTGGTTGATGTTGTCTGCATGGACTTCAGTAAAGCCTTTGACAAGGTCCCTCATGGCAGATTGGTACAAAAGGTGAGGTCACATGGTATCAGCATGAGCTGGCAAGATGGATACAGAACTGGCTTAGTCACAGGAGACAGAGGGTAGCGGTGGATGGATACTTTTTGGAGTGGAGGGTTGTGACTAGTGGTGTTCCACATGGATCAGAGCTTGGACTTCATGGTCTATATAATTGATTCGGAGGAAAACGTAGCTGATCTAACCAGTAAGTCTGCGAACAATACAAAGATTGGTGGAGTTGTGGATAATGAGGAGGATTGTCAGAGGATACAACAGGATATAGATCAGTTGGAGGCATGGGCAGAAAAATGTCAGATGGAGTTTAACATGGACAAATGTGAGATGATGCATTGTGTAAGGTCAAGTATAGGTGGAAATGATACAGTGAATGGTAGAACCCTTAGGAGTAATAATATGCAGAGTGATCTGGGTGCGTAGGTCCACAGATCACTGAAGGTGGCAGCGCAGGTGGATAAGGTAGTAAAAAAGGCCTAAGACAAGCTTGCCTTCATTGGAAGGGGCATCGAGTATAAGGACTGGCAAGTTATGCTGCAGCTTTACAGGCCTTTCGTTAGGCCACACTTGGGAATATTGCATACAGTTCTGGTTACTACACTACCAGAAGGATGTGAATGCTTTGGAGAGGGTACAGAAAAGGTTTACCAGGATGTTGCCTGGTATGGGCGATTTTAGCAATGAAGAAAGGTTGGATAGACTGGGGTTTGTTTTCACTGGAATGCAGGAGGTTGAGGGGTGACCTGATAGAAGTTTATAAGATTGTGAGTGGCATGGATAGAGTGGAAAGTATGAGACTTTTTCCTCAGGGTGGAGGGGTCAATTACTAGGGGACATAGGTTCAAGGTGTAAGTTGCGGGGGAAGATATTTAAAAGAAATCTGAGAGGCAAGTTCTTCACCCAAAGGGTGGTGAGTGCCTGGAACGTGTTGCCAGAGGAGATGGTGGAAACAGACACGATAACAGCATTCGAGAAACACCTGGATGAATACACGCTATGGGTCCTGTATTGAAGACAGTTTTAGTACTGAAGGGCAAAATGTGTTGGCGCAGGCTTAGGGGGCCAAGGGGCCTGCTCCTGTGCTGTATTGATCTTTGTTCTTTGGCTGTGGTTTTTAGAGGTCAGTCATCTCAGCTCCAGGATATCTGTGCAGGAGTTCCTCAGGGTAGTGTCCTGAGTCCAACCATCTTCAGCTGCTTCATCATTGACCTTCCCTCCTTCATAAAGTCAGAAATGGGGACATTCACCGAAGATTGCAGAATGTTCAGCGCCATTCTTATGAACATATCAAATTGGAGCAGAAGCAGGATGTCCAGTTCTTTGAGCCTGCGATGTGATTCAATAAGACCATGGCTAATCTGTTTCAAATTCCATATTCCTATTTATCCCAAATGGTCCTTAATCGCTCTGCCTAACAAGAATCTCTCCTACTTTGTCTAAATATGTTCATTACCTCTGTCTCCACCACCTTCTGTGGTAGAGTTTAGAGGTCTCACAACCCTCTGATAGAAATAAGTTCCCCTCAGCTCTTGTCCTGAAAAGGTGACTCCTCATTTAAAACTGTGCACCATAGTTCTGGACTGGACTGACTCACAAGAGTAAACGTCCTTTTGACAAGCAGCTTATCAAGGCCATTCAGGATCTTATACACTTTATTCAAGTCCCACCTCACTCTGCGAAACTCCAGTGGAGATGGACCAAGCCTCACCACACATCAGATACTGAAGCAGTCTGTGTGTATACGCAGCAAGATCTGGGTGACATTTAGGTTTTGGGCTATTAGCTAACAAATGACATTTGCAGGACACAAGTGCCAATTAAAGACCATCTTCAGCAAGGTTGTGCCTGATCACCACCAACGATTCAATACATTTATCATTGAATTCCCACCACTATCAACATCTGGAGGGTGGGGACGGAATCATTAGCTAAAAACTCTACTGGACTCACCACATAAACACAGTGGTTGGGAATACTGAGGCAAGTAACTCACCTGCTGACTCTCCAAAGCCTGTTCACCACCTACAAGCCACAAGTCAGGAGTGTGATGGAATACTCCCCACTTGCCTGGATGGGTGCAGCCCCAATAACAGTCAAGAAGCTTCACACAATCCAGGACAAAGCAGCCTGCTTGATTGGCCCTGCAAGCACATATATAGTATTCGCTCCCTTTACCACTGACAAACAATGGAACAGTATATACCATCTACAATATGCACTGCAACAACTCACTAGGCCTTGTCAATAGCACCTTTATCAGCCAGGAGGACATGGGCAATAGACACATGGGAATACCACCATGTAAAAATTACTCTCCATTCTGTCGTAGAAATATATTGCAGTTCCTTTATCACTGATGAAAACACACATACATGTTCCCTTAAGTACACTGTCTGGGTACCTACACCTCACATAGAGCAGTGTTTCAAGAACATGGCTCAATATCACCCTCTCAAACACATTTAGCAATGAATACCAATGATGACCTTTTCAGCATCATCCCAGTAAACAAATTTTTAAAAATTCTCTTTGGAGTAAGTCAGAATGTTGTTAGATTTAAGTCCATTCAAGAGCTTTGACTGCTTGATCTTGTTTATCAGTTCAGTGTAGTACTGAGTGACAGCTGTGCTGTCTGGGCTACCATCTTTGGTACCACATGTTAAACAGAGGCCTTTCTAGCCTGATGGATATAAACATTTGTGGATTTAAAGGATCCCATGGCTATCTTCAAAGAAAAGTAAGACACTTCTCAAGGCATCCTGGATAATATTTATCCCTCAATTCACATCATTAAAATTTATTATTCAATCATCTCATTGTTTTTTATAGCTCTTGCTGTGTGTATGTTTCTTATCTTTCAAAAGTGACTGTGCTTCAAAAGTACTGCATGTTATTTATTCCTTGGGAACATTTTGGACTGTCCTGGCATTGCGAAGGATGCTGTGATAATGCAAGCTCTTTACTTTTCTAAAATGACCAATGGAGGCTTTCAAAAAATTCAGAGCATTTCTCTAGTAAAAAATGTCATTTCAATAGTTTGTTTCTGGAATCTTCTCATTGTACGTTGATAGTTTTCCCGTTGAACTGACGTGAAACAGTAATCTACTGATTGCTTCTCAAAAGCAATGTTTCAGTAGTTTGGAAGCTGTGTTATTTAAAGTTTACTGTTTGAATGTTACTTCATAATGAACCAGAATTCAGTACAGAGTGTGTCTGTCTGAAAAAAAATGGACTTGGTTACTACTTTAAAGGACATTGGAAGGAAATTATTTGAATCTGGGAAAAGAGCAAGGAAGATGTTTGGTGGAGACATCTTGGATTGGGAATCTGAGCTGAGCAAGGCTGATAGTCAAAATGACCATCTTTAAACTGTTATTTGCACAATTTATCTAATTTAGTTTTTAACATATCTGCTCAGGATCTGTCTTAAAACCAAGGCTTAGCCAAAATACAATTGGACCAGCCACGCACAAATTGTTAGTTCGAGTATCGAATACTGTGTACAGTTTTGGTCTCTTTACTTGAGAAAGGATGTACTGGCACTGGAGGGGGTGTAGAAGGGGTATACTAGGCTGATTCTGGAGTTGAGAGGATTGGCTTATGAGGAAAGATTGAATAGATTAAGTCTATACTGACTGGAATTTAGAAGAATGAGGGGGAATCTTATAGATAAATATAAAATTATGAAGGCAATAGATAAGATAGAAGCAGGGAGGTTGTTTCCACTGGCGGGTGAAACTAGAGCTGGGTGCATTGCCTCAAAATAAGGGGGAGCAGATTTAGGACTAAGTTGAGGAGCAACTTCTTCACCCAAAGGGTTGTTTTATTAGAATCCCTACAGTGTGGGAAAAGGGCCTTTGGCCCAACAAGTCCACACCGACCCTGGGAGTATCCCACCCAGACCCATCCCCCTATAACCCACACACCCCTGAACACTATGGGCAATTTAGCATGGCCAATCCACCTAGCCTGCACATTTTGGACTGTGGGAGGAAACTGGAGCAAACCCACACAGACACGGGGAGAATGTGCAAACTCCACACAGACAGTCACCTGAGGCTGGAATCGAACCCAGGTCCCTGGTGCTGAGAGACTGCAGTGCTAACCACTGAGCCACCATACTGCCCTAAATCTGTGAATCTGTGAAATTCCCTGCCCAGGGAAGCTGTTGAGGCTACCTCGTTAGATGTTTTTAAAGCAAAGATAGACAGATTTTTGAACAGTAAAGGAAGTAAGGGTTATGGTGAGAGGGTGGGTAAGTGGAGCTGAGTCCATGAATAGATGAGCCATGATCTTATTGAATGGTAGAGCAGGCTCAATGGGCCAAATGGCCTATTCCTGCTCCTATTTCTTGTGTTCTTATGTACTTACTTGAATTCAACAAATTTGCTCTTTGTGAGCTGACATAAGAAAACATACGAATAAACAAATTAAGAACAAAATAGGCCATTCAGCCCATCAAGCCTGCTTTGCTGTGAAATAAGATCGTAACTCATCTGATTACTCTATATTCCTCCCTGTTCCAATAACCTTTCTCCTCTTCCCTTAATTATCAGGAATCTGTCTCTCTCTAAGCCTTCAAGATATTCAAATATTCTGCTTGTTTTGAGGAAGAAAAGAACACAAACTGTCAAGTCTCTGTTAGAAAATGTATCTCCTCATCTCTGTCTTAAATGTGTGAATGCGATCCCTTATTTTTGAACAGTGAAACCTAGTTCTAGATTCTTCCACAAGTTTAAACATGCTTTCTGAATCTACCTTTTTCAGGATCCCAAGGATCTTATATGTTTCAGTCAAATTACCTCATGGTTTTCTAAACTCCAGTCGATATAAGTCCAGTTGTCCCAATGTTCCTTATTAGACCTTCCCAAAGAACAATAAAAGATTGTTGAAAATGCCCAACTGTTTCACAAACAATCCAATTTTCTTCAGGGCAGATAGTATCCTGTCCTTACCCAATCCGCAGTGACTCTGGTTCCCCGCTGAGAGATGGATTCTGCATTAAAGAACCTAAAGAAATGGGCGCTAGGCGCTGTCATTGCTTGTTGTATGACTGTGTAGATTTCATGTTCATTCTGAATGTTCACTGATGTGTTTGGCAAGGAAAGAAACAGACTGATGAGCTCAACATTGTTATAGTAAACTCTTCTTGTTTACCTCAATCCAGGCCTAACTATGATCACTGTGTCCTCACTACCAGGCACCTACACACTGCCTTCTCCCTAATTTCACTCTGGGTCTTTTTTGAGAATGATTCTGAGTAGAACAGTCTGTGTTCTTGTCAGTAAATCAATGAGAAAGAAATCCTAATATTTTAAATCCTGGTGCAATCTTAAGTCAAAGGAACCAGTTCCTGCAGTTGTTGCTGAGTACTGCAGGTGTTGGGAAGTTAAACCCTGCTCATTGCCTGTGGTGCTGAGGTTACAGATGTCCCTCCAGTAGCTGTGTACATTCTCACAGCTGCAAACACAAACCCCTATTAATAACTCCTACTTCCTGCTCATGTTAACCACATGACACAGAGACAGGACTGCCTGACATCAGCCACATCTCCACAGAGATCAGACTCGTACTTTGGGGCCACGTTATCCTGGCAGTCCCAGCAGATGTGAATTGAAACAGGTCAGTACACAGTCACTTATT
Organism: Ginglymostoma cirratum; assembly: GCA_024137785.1. Taxonomy (NCBI): domain Eukaryota; kingdom Metazoa; phylum Chordata; class Chondrichthyes; order Orectolobiformes; family Ginglymostomatidae; genus Ginglymostoma; species Ginglymostoma cirratum. The sequence continues at coordinate 128,373 of JAHRHZ010000287.1, forward strand.
CGTCGTGTGTTTAATGTCTTTCAATCTTTTTTAAACCTGATTCCTCTCTTTATCCTGTCACTGTGATTTAGTCAGAACTATAATGTACTCTCCTGGCACTGGGACCTGGCCACTGACTGAAGTAGTTCTCCTTCCACTTGCACAGTGCACAGTGAGGGGCTCTCTACAGTCTTCTTGTCTGACAGGGCATCAAGCTATACCTAACAATCGCATCAAAAGGTAAGAGCAGGTTAGAAACCTGTGTAATCTTTACAAGAGTTAACCAGCCAGCATTGCCTTGTCATCTCCTCCCACTCCTCCCAAAACATCTGCTTACTCAATAATGTCGTTAGAGTAAGTATAAAGAGTGAAGAATGAGTGAATATTGAAATAAAGGCTGATAGATTAAGAGATAACATATTTTAAGTTGTATTTCAGCTAATAAAAAAGGGTGAGAAACCAGTTAAAATATGTGTAAAATGACTTCAGTAAAAAAGTCAAATACTTTGGTGTGCAATTGACATGTCAACTGCATAGAAAGGTGACAAAGTTAATTTAAACAGTGAGAAGGTGAGAGAGGATTTTGGTGCAAAAGAAGAGAAAGCCTAAATCTAGGATTAGGGCAGGCAGCATCAAATTGAATCCCAGTGTTAATACTTCTGATTTGTCAGATAGAGTTGGAGCCATGAGTGTGTACAAATGATTTGAGTGTAAGAGATGGTTTATGTGTGTACCTGTGACACTGTGTGATGGAGGAGGATCTGTGCATGTGCTGAGGTGTATGTGTGACAGGCACATGTATAAGAGGGAAGGTGTGAGAGGTGGGTGAGTGCATGATCTGACTGTGTGTGAGAGCCAGGTGTTTGAGTGAGTGAGTGCGCGTGTGTGCGCATGTGAGTGTTTGTCTGTCCATCTTTGTGTGTGAGTGTGATGTGTGCATATGATGTGTCATATGTGTGAGTGTATGTGTGTCTGTAAGGGGCGCATATGATGTGTCCATGTGTGAGTGTGTGTCTGTGTGTGTGCATGAGTGTTTCTGTGTGTGTGTGTGTGTGTGTGGGTGACTATGTCTGTGTGAGTGTGTTTGGGTGTGTCTGTGTGTGTGGTGGGTGTGGTGTGTGTTTTTGTGTGTGTGTG
>JAHRHZ010000287.1:136460-148762 GCA_024137785.1 Ginglymostoma cirratum
ATCAACTCACCTCTCTCTCTCCCCCTATCCACTCACCCCTCTCTCTCTCCCCCTATCCACTCACCTGTCTCCCCCTATCCACTCACCTCTCTCTCTACCTATCCACTCACCCCTCTCTCCCCCTATGCACTCACCTCTCTCTCCAACCTATCCACTCACCTCTCCCTCTCCGTCTCCCTCTCTCTCTGTACCTCCCATCCACCCACTTTGACTTTAGTTTGTTGCTTTATAAACATTCAGGATATTAGACAAAGAGGGCTATAAGGTGAGTGTACACACTGTTTCTCAACTTGCAGACAGTGCCCTCAGCTCCCAAGACAAGCGCCCAGCCCTATGGGGCTTGACTGTCATGATGCTGGATAGTGTGATAATACGTTTAGAGCCTACAGAGAGGGGACTATCAACAACCTGTAAGGTTAAAGATCAAACATTTATACACAGGCTCAGACCCATTCAAAGTGCCCTCGATAAGCTTGTTTTGTGCTCTCCCTCCCACACGGTCTCAGTGAACAGAGTTGGGTTGAGTTGGGTTGTGGGGGAGGGTGATGGCTGGTGGAAGCTGGCTTGGCTGTGGAGTGTGTTGGCACGGTGACCCTGTGGGTGTTTGTGACTCGATGAACCACACATGCCAAAGGTCTTCTTGCCCAAGGCAAGTTGATCCATCTCAGTCTGAACTTTGAACGGTCAGAGAGGGGCAGGCAGGGTGGAAATGGGGGCCCAGCTACTTTGCAATGTCTTGGCTGGAATCAGGCTGGGTTCCTCCCGGCATCATTTTGTCTCCTAGTGAGGAGGGATCACCTGGAGTGGGGCCAAGGTTCCCGGTCTCCCTGTTGCACTACCTTTGGCCCTGAAGCCCAATGGAGGCCGACAGGATGGATTCTTTGCACCTCTTCAGCTGACTCTAAGACTTCAGGGCCCGGGGCTCCCTGGTAGGTGCCAACCTGTCCATGCAGGCACACAGGCGTTTGCAATATTTACTGCACTGCTGAAACCTCTGGGTGATGAGAGCCATCATGTCCCATATGCCTGTCTGATTGCTCGACCTGACCTGTGTATTCTGATAAAGTTTCTGATTGCTGACGCCACAGAGCCCCCTCCTGCCTAGAGTTGAGTAGGTTCTTGGTCTCTGGTGCCAGCTGCCTGAGCTCTTCCTTCCCTGGCCAGTTATTAAAGAATTATTTTCTGGATAGAAAATAATTCTTGATTTTATTAGACCTCAAATTCCACTATCTAGCTTAATGGGATTCAAATACAGGTTCCCAGAATGGTTTTGGGATTAGCAGACAAGTGACAATACCACTACACCATTACCTTCCGACATGACTGCACTGTTGAGGCAGTGATTTGCATGCAGTGTGTGACAGGGTAAAACAGGGTGAATGTGCCAGACTGCTCTATAACAAACCCTGACCTGCTCTCTCAGCTGAACTCACACTCTGACTAGTATTGGGCATTGCATCTAGGCGTGGGCCTATCACTTGAAGCATTATCTGGGGCTGTTTGCAGATGGCCACTGCCTGCTACCTCTTTATGTATGAACCTAGTGACAGCCAGCAGCCTGTTCAATCATTGAGACAGCAAGAACTGCCAATGCTGAAGTCAGAGACACCACAGTGTGGAGCTGGGCGAACACAGCAGCTCAGGCAGCATCAGAGGAGTAGCAAAGTTGATTTCTGAAAAAGGGTCCCGACCTGAAACGTCAACTTTCCTGCTCCTCTGATGTTACCTGTCCTGCTGTGTTCCTCCAGCTCCACACTTTGTTATCTCCACCTATTCAATCATGATGGGCATCACAGGCAAACGAGTGCTTTGTCAATGACCTTCCCCCTATCAAAAGGTCAGAATGGGAATGTTGGCTGATGATTACACAATGTTCAGCACCATTTGCAACTCCTCAGCAGTCCATGTCCAAATGCAGCTCAATCTGGGCCACTGTACCTCATACTGAAGGCACTTCTATAATTGCAGAAAACTGAGAAGAAATGATGATGGTGAGCGACTTAGGCAGGATTTGGACATAATGCCATTCACATGGTATCTTTGTATTCGCCTTTCTGAACGAGAGGTTGGGATTTGTTTAATTATACCAGGTACCCACCGTGTGCTGGTCATGAAGGCAGTGAATTTTACATTCAGTGCTGTGGTATCAGTCGGGTGAGGTGCTCTGTCCCAGACAGCAGGTGCTGTTAAACTCATACCAATCCAAGCAAGTCATTAATATTTGATGCCCATCTTTTTGATAGGGAGAATGTGAGGAGTTGGGAGGTACATCATCCTGGAATACAGTGTTGATATGGTTAGGTAAGGAATCTGGGCGATATCGGAACTAACCAAGCTTTAACAAAGTGGATTTTGATGGTCAACTGAAATCTGGAAATTTCATTCCACTGCTTTCAACATCAGAGAAACATATCAGACCTCACTGCTACTGTCCATTTTGTCTTTGGTCCCTCACTTTCTCAGGAGAATCATACAACTGCATTCCTTCAGGGAATGTGAGTCAGAGTTGGCCTCCTGTTTGAATGGAAGCCTTTATTCCCTTAGAATATTACTCTTTACACTGGGATGGGAATTAGAAGATTTCCTCAGAAGTGAGTAGGGTAAAATATCTGATTAGGCAGTGTGTTACAGTGTCTGTGGAGAAAGGAGCACTGTTTTATACTTCATTTTAACAGGTGTTTCCTGCAGCATCCCAATTCTTTCTTTCTGTCCTTTTTCCTTCCTCCGACCCCAGACTAACTAGCCTTCACCTCTGTCCCTCTTTCCCTACAATTTGGTTTGAAACTTGATCTTGTAAATGATTAATGAGAGTATCTTTTTTCTTCTTGTACCCATAGGCAGTGGTGGAATCAGACAGGATCTCAGACCATTGGCGTGACCAGCCACGCCACCAAAACCACCACCGGCTCCCACCATTACACAGGGACGTGTTCGAAATACATCCTTCTCTCCAGCAATCGGTGAGTCAGACCCAGGCTCTGCCAAAACAACAGAGAGAGTGTTCCCATTCAATATCTTAGCAGCATCACATCTGAGGCTAATTTTAAATTAAATGCAACACACTGAAAACAGATTCTAGATTTGTAAAGGTAAACAGAACATCCCAGAAGGAGAACTGATGGCACCCACATCCTGGTGATAAGTATTGGTTTTGGAATCTGTAACTGATTGTTCTCACCCCTTGACATGTTTTTGGTTCAGTTGATGACTGGGTGCTGCTTGCAAGGACAGCATTTCCTAATCGTCAAGAGAAGGTGTTGGTGGAGCCATCTCCTGAACCTCTGCAGTTTGTATGGAAAAGCTCCATCCCAGATATGGAGAAAAGTCTCCACAATAAGGGCTGCTGTGAATCTTTGGATTTCTCCGCCCAAGAGCGTTGTGGATGCTGCAGTGTGGTGTATGTTTAGGGCTGAGATAGACAGGTTTCTTAAGGATTTGAGGAACATAGAGAATAGGCAGGGAAATGGAGTCAATGCAAAAGATCGTCCATGATTGCATTCAGTAGTGGAGCAGGCTCAAGGCACTAAATGGTCTATTACTGCTCCAACTTCTTATGTTTGCCTTACGCTGTAGGGAGGGAAGTCCAGGGGTTTGGCTGAGCTAAGGTACAAGATCAATGCTGTATTTCCAAGTAAGGATGGCTGTGACTTGGAGGAGAATTGCAAGTGGTTCCTAAATGTCTGCAGCACCTTGTTCCTCTAGATCGTAGAGGTCACAGGTTTGTAAGATGCTGTCGATAGAGATTAGACGAGGTCCTGCAGTGTATCTTGTCGATGCTGCTGCCACTGTGTGTCAATGTGGGAAGGATTAAATGTAGGTCGTGAACATGGTGCCAATCAAATAGGCTGCTTAGACTGAGTTGAACTTGCTGAAAATTATTGAAGCTTCACCCATCCAGGCAAGTGGGGAGTATTCCATCTTATCCTGACTTCGGCTTTGTAGATGATGGATAGGCTTTGGGCATTCAGGAGGTGAGTTACTTTCTGCAGGATTCCTAGTTTCTAACCTACTTTTGTACATAAAACGTAAAAACTAGGAGCACCAATAGGTTATTCATCCCCTTGAGCCTGCTCTGTCATTTAACACAATTATGGCTGATTTCATCTTGGCCTCAACTGCACTTTCCTTCCTGCTCCCATAACCCTTCAGCCCACTACTCATTAAAAATCTGTCTACCTCCTTAAATCTATTCAGTGTTCCAGCACATACTGCACTCTGGATAACGAATTCCATAGATTTACAACCCTTATCCTAATACTATGGCTTCTTGTTCTGGATTGCCCTACATGAGGAAACATCCTCTCTACATTTACTTTGTCGATCTCCTTTAACATCTTGTAGACCTCAGTTGGAAGATTGAAGAAAGCTGCAAAGCAAGTTTTGAGGAAGTTACAAAGCATATTCAAGGGAGAAGGCGAAGAAAAATTGCAGTTGGAGCATAAGGTCGGAAAATGTGAGATTGTTCACTTGGCAGGAAGAACCAATGAAGAGAATATTATTTAAATGAGGGACTCTACAGAATTCTGTGGTGCAGAGGGATCTGAATGTCCTTGTATTTGAATCACAAAAGGTTGGCATGTATGTATGTTGGCCTTTATCACAGAGCAGATGGAGTATAAAAGTAAGGAAGTCATTTTCTAACTCTCTACGGCATTATTGGGACAGCAGCAGAAGTACTGTGCAGAGGCATGGTCTCCTTAGAAAAAGGAAACAGTTCAGGGAAGGTTCACGAGTCTAATCCCTGAGATGAAGGATTGTCTTGAGCAAAAGGTTGATCAAGTTGGACCTTTACTCACGGGGGTTTGGGAGAATAAATGATCTTTCTGAAATATTTTGAGGGGCCTCAACATGACAGGAGTATGTTTTCACTTGTGGGGAAATCTTGAAGTAAGGGAGACAGTTTGAGAAAAATAGGTTTGTTTTTATTCATTCAAGGTATGTGGGTGTTACTGTCTGAGCTGGCATTTATTGCCCATCCCTATTTGCCCCTTGAGAAGGTGGTGGTGAGCTAATTTTTTGAATTGCTGCAGTCTATGTGCTATAGGGTGACCGATAATTCCTTAGGGAGGGAATTCCAGCATTTTGACCCAGCGACAGTAAAGGAACAGCGATATATTTCCAAGCCAGGATGGTGAGTCGCTTGGAGGGGAACTTGGAGGTGGTGGTGTTCCCACATGTCTGCTGCCCTTGTCCTTCTAGATGGAAGTGGTCGAAGGTGCTGTCTGAGGATCTTTGGTGAATTTCTGCAGTGCATCTTGTAGATAGTACACACTGCTGCTACTGAACGTTGGTGGTGGAGGGAGTGGATGTTTGTGGATGTGGTGCCAATAAAGCAGGATATTTTATCCTGGATGGTGTCAAGCTTCTTGAGTGTTGTTGGGGCTGTACTCATCCAGGCAAGTAGGGAGTATTTCATCACGCTCCTGACTTGTGCCTTGTGGATGGTGGACAGGCTTTGGGGAGTCAGGAGGTGAGTCACTTGCTGCAGTATTCCTAGCCTCTGACCTGCTCTTGTAGCCCCTGTGTTTATATAGCTATTCTGTTTGAGTTTCTGGTCAATGGTAACTCCCAGACTGTTGATAGTTGTAACGTCATTGAATGTCAAGGGGCTGTAGTTAAATTGTCATTTATTGGTCATGGTCATTTCCTGGCATTTGTGTGGCCCGAATGTTACTTGCCACAATAGACCTCCCAATTAAGGAGACGAGGAAGAAAAAATTCTTGTCTTAAATGGCTATAGTCTTTGAAATTCTGTTCCACAGTGCTTAGTGGGAGCTGCATCATCAAATATATTTAAGTCTGAGTTACACAGAGTTTTCATCGACAAGCTAGTTAAGGGTTACGGAGGAAGTTAGGAAAGTGGAGTTAAAGCCACAATCGGATCAGCCATGATTTTACCAAATGGTGCAGCAGACCTGAGGGACCAAATGACCAAATTCTTTTCCTGTTCCTTATTTTCTTACAATCGCAATTAGGTCCTGGACTAAACAGCTGAAGGTTTTTGGGTTGACAACCGATATTCCTTCTAAGTTCACCTTGTTGAGTGTGGCCCATTTATAGCACTACATGACCCCTTGCTAATTGTTACACAGCCACAGTATAGTCTAGTTTGCTGCCCAGGTACAGAGCTACACAACCTAGAGTGAACATTTTTAACACACTGTCCTGAAGAACACCTGCTGCAGTATCCTGAGGCTGAGATAATTGGCTTCCAGCAACCGCAATCACCTTCCTTTGTTCCAATTAAAGGTCTGAAGGATTAACTCTACTTTTAGCATCAAGATGCGTCAGCCCTGCTACGCATTTCAGCATTTTCTATTTTTATTCCATCTTTCTTTTTGCTGTTGTAATTTTGCTTTCAGGATAGACAGATATCACTTTAAGAGAATATGCAAATTGGATACACATATCATCAGTAAAGACACCACGTAGTAAATCAGCATGTGAACCGTAGACTGTGGTGTATGTAAGTGAATTTCTAAATTCAACACATTTTCTGAGGTCTCCTTTAATTTGTTTATATTATTAATATCTTCAGGCTTCAAATAAAAGAACCTATGTTATGGGATGCCAATCCTGAATTTGTGTGTGATTGGTGAGTTTACATGAAGAAAGCATGAAACTCAGGAAGGCTCCAACACTAGAGATTTTTACTCCCATTTCCCATTTTCAGCTTGGCCAAATGCTGCCGTCACTCCCATCTCTGAAGTTCAGCTCTTTGTCCATGTTGGGTAAAGGACTGGAACTGAGTGGTCTTGGCAAAATCCATGCTGAACATCATTGAGCATATTATTAATGAACAAGGGCTGCTTCACTGTCCACAACACTTTATTTACTGATAATTGAGGGGAGATTAATGGGACAGTGATCTGCTGGTTGACGTTCCATAACTGACTGTTGTCTCCCTGTGCAACGCAGTGTCTAAGCCAGGTCTGTCAGTCATTCATCTGCCGTTACTACAGCATTAATCTGTTGTATAGTACTGCGGTTCCTTGCCACACTCATTTCCTTACTCCAATTAAAAACCTATCAGACTCTGAGATCAGCCAATCATAGCATGTGAAAAAGTGCTCGATCGTAAAATGATTTTACTTAACAAATGTCAAAGTTGCGTATTGTGGATGGAAATAGCCCAGAGTGTGATCTTCATTTTCACAGCGCACAACAGCAGGAATATTGGAAAGTAACCAAGGATGATAAACTAACTCAAGAGTTTTAAAATCCTGCAGAAGAAAGGGAGGACTGAGGGAATCGATGGCTTTGGTTCTGGTGCGAGAATGGGGTGGATTGACAATAGGGCAATGTGGAGGGAGAGCATGTAGAATAGGGTTAGGGTTAGGGAGCAGCCTTTCTTTCTCTCATGATGGTTCTTTCTTCTCTGCTTCAGCAAATGAACAGTTACACAAGTGTACGCAATGGATTAATAGAACTATGGAAGGGTGTTGGGGCTCATGTGGCATAATGGTAGTGCCCTTATCACTGAGCCAGGAGGCCTGAGTACAAGTCCCACTTGTTCCTAGAGGTTTGTAATAACATCTCTGAACAGGTTGATGAGAAACTATCAATGAAATGTATGGGTTCAACTCACACAGCAGCTCAGGTCACCATGAAGGGCCCTCCTTCTCAACCTCTCCCCACATCTGAGGTGTGGTGACCCTTAGGTTAAACCACCACCAGTCATACTGTCCCTGAGATAGAATATAGAACAGTACAGCACAGTACAGGCCCTTCAGCCCATGATGTTGTGCTGAACTTTTACCCTAATCCAAGGTCTATCTAACCTCTACCTCTACCTTATACTATCGTCCATATGCCTATCTAATAGCCACTTAAATGCCCCTAATGAGGCCGACTCCACTACCCTCTTCAGCAATGCATTCCATGCCCCAACCACTCTCTGAGTAAAGAACCTACCTCTGACGTCTCCCCTATATCTACCTCACTTTACCTCACCCCTATATCTATCCACTCACTTTAAAACTATGCCCCCTCGTAATAGCTACCTCAACTCCAGGAAAAAGTCTCTGGTTGTCTTCTCTTATCTATACCTCTGATCATTTTGTACACCTCTATCAAGTCAGGCAACTTTGCTAAAAAAAAAACGAAAAACATCTTATAAAAGGGTGGTATAGGAACAGAGGGATGATTCAGAATTATATGAGTTTCTAAAGGATCAGATTGGGCAAAATGTTGCCATTAAGTCTTTCTTTCTGTCTGATCCTTGAATGTCTTTTTGAAATTACTGGAGTAATTCTTTGGCTGCATCTTTTGTTGAAATTATAATTTTCTCTGTAGGGTTACAGAAAATTCTGTATATTTTTTAACTCACTCAGTTTTGCTTGTACAATTTCAGTTTTAACAACCTCAATGTGCATTCCAATCATCACTACAGATGGTTATGCCTTATCCCATCCAAGTCATTCCCTGACAAAAAAATCTACACCATTGAAAGGTAAATTATTATCCATCCCCACATTCCCAGGATTGATAATTAAGGCATATTTTAAATTCACTCTTTACAAAGAAAAAGGCAAATATTTTCCTTCAATACACTCCATGTCAACCTATATTATTCAGTGAATGTTTTGGTGGAAAAACCCTACCATCTGCCAAAATCAGTAATTGCTGATCCTACATCTCTGAGAATAGCAACTAACTTTTCTGCATCACAATAAGGAATGAGGACACTTTACCTTCAAATAGAAGGTAACGTTCTGTACTCTGACCCACCATACCAGTGAAGATAAGAGAACATATTGGATTTTCATAATCATTACTCAATGAGACAATATTTTCTGGTGGAGAATTTTGTGCAATTTTACAAATGTTACAATTTTGCTTTTTAATTTCCAACTTTCAGCAATCACATATCCCTTTTTATGGCAGAGACCAGATGTCAATATCCCTGAATCAACATTACCCTCCACACTGGGAAGGGGCTAGTTCTTCACCCATGCCACTTTCCTCATTATAAACAAATTGATTTCTCTCAAATTCTTAGTGATTTTACAAACAAAAGAACAACATATATGTGAGGCAATTCACAGGCTTATGTCTTTACTGCACACTCCTTTACCTTAGAGCACAAAGGCCTTGCAGGTGGGACCTTCTTCCCAAAGCCAGACTATTTTAATCTTCTTCGCCCTTTAAGGTTTTCAGTCTTGGTAAACGTTCATAGACCTACAACATCCATCAAACACCATGCCATTCTTTTCGAGCAAATTCCATAGAAGTCTGACTTTGTCTCTTACTTAAATTTCTGTCTGTAAGCTATTGGTACTAACCTGTAGACACTGAGCGCAACACATTTCACTATATCATTGTCAGCAGACTGTTTATCTTGACAAGATGAGCGCAGCTTCCAGAGGCTTCTCTGCGAATACACATTGTAGTTAAAGTGTCTACTTTCCTATAGGTCACTGCAGTTTTGTGGCAATTATCTCAAATACAAATCAATTCCTTCGTCACTGTATTTAGATAATGAAATGGCATCAGGAATGCAAATGAAGACACAAGATTCTGCTAACCAAGAGAGACAATTTACTTAAGGGGACAAAGTTTGGTGTAGGAACCACGGGAATGACCCTGCATGTGTGCGAGGCATGGTTTACACAAGGTCAGGCCCAGAACCATATAAAGTTCGAATTGGCATGATGGTCTTGAACAAGCACATGGACCATTTGAAAGCTGCAAATTCGCAAACAGTGCAGGAGCAAAATGTGCCCAGCTCTTAGGTAGCCTTCCTGATTGTTCCAGGACCCGTAGGTTCTCCGTCTCAGTCAAGTGTTGAAGATACCTCGGAATCTGAGACAGACATGGTGGATGTCACCGCTTCGACACTTTTGCCACCAGAAGAGGAGAATGAATTTCTTACAGGATGCTCCAGGCACAAGAGGTGGGCTACTGTTCGCTACACACCATCCGTATCAGAGGCAGAGTTGCACGAACCTGATCTGGTGCTAAAACGTCCCAGGAGATGCTACAAAATAAAGAACCAGCCTATGTCCTTGGACTCAAAGGGGGAGGGATGTAGTCATTGTAACAAGGTCAGCCAGGTAGACATCATAGACTATGAGTTCCCTAATTGGGGCTGTTAATCTGGTCCAATCAGGAAGCCCTGGCTGACAGATAAGAACAGAAAGGTCAGGGGTTCTTTTCACTGTGAGAGCTGGCTCTGAGGAAGATAGACCGATGTCAAGGACTCTCTGCGTATAAATAAAGGTGACCTGGTAACACGATGCCGGCCACTGTGGAGTTATTTCAGAAACTAAGCAAATATTCAATACCAAATCAAAGTCAGGAGTTAAGTTTAAATCCTCCTCAAGTTTTACCACAATTTCTTGTTCACTTGATTTTTGTCTTACTCTGTTGAGTCTAATTTTCTTGCTTCTCTTTCCCTCTCCCTTTGAAATTTAAATTCAAGTCTTGTCATTTCTCTTTCTGTTTTCCCTTTCTTTTGAATTGATGTTTTTGCTTTTCTCTATCTTTTTCCAATTGAAGTTTAATTTTTAATTGGATTCTTGCTGTCTTGACCTAATATGAACTAATAGAAACACTCTCTTCCTTCTCAAATTTCAAGTGTTGAGCCACTACTTCAACAATCTCTGCCTTTTCAGCTCTTACTTTCAAGTTGACTCCTAATTCCTCTGACACAGCATTCACTTTAACCATTGTTAACTGTTTTAAGGCACTATTAGACAAATTTTTCCTCTCTGAAGCAGCTTGAGCAATAGAAGTAGCCGTGTTGAATTCCCATTGAATACAGAAAAATAAATGTGAAATCCTGTTTGTTAAACTTTGGAAAAATTCCAAGCTGCAATTTTCATGGCCTCAATCCAACCTCACAAGAACTCCAAGGCAAGGAATATGACTTAAAATCCCTATAGAGAAATATAAATTTTAAAAAGAGATGAGTTTTCCATTGACTGACCTAACAGTAGACAAGTTCACATTTTAAGACTTTTGCTGAAACAAAAATAAGGCTAAAATCAATATTGAAAACATAATTCAACAGAGAATTAATGTACTGTAACCAAAGTAAAGATTATTTTGCACAAACTATCTTGCACAATTGTCTTACAACTGTTTTGCTGTGAACCTCTTTTAACGGGCATGTAGCTTTACAAGAAACAAGTCCAAAGATACTCACTGCACATTAAGTCGAAACTTTCGATGTTCTTTGAAAATTATTACATTCAGCCTGAGTCTTCCAGATCTGATCTCCACCAGCAAGGGATACATCAGTAACTTGTTGTTCCTTAAACCTTCCAAAGTTGCATGAGCTCTGTGCTCTTTCTTTAATGCAGAAAACTAACTTACAACTGTTTGCTAGAATAATAATTTTAAGTTCACAACAGTGGTTGTTTTGTTCCTCCACAGAGTATTAGTTACTTGTTTCAAAAAGCTGCTATCTTAGGTTTAAAAAGTGCTATTGATATTTCAATGGGTGTCTATTTCAGTTTCCCTCCACCTGATGGTACCCAGTTTACATATATCTCTGAGCAGAGACATTTATTATGACCTTACTATACACTTTTTCAGACCAATGTTTTTCGCTTTAAGTTAAAGGATACTTTTAAAAACATAACTTCCTTGTAAATTCCTGTATGTGTAAGTTGCAAGATGGCAGCGGAGTAATACGCTCCAGCCGGAGCTCATCCACTCCACCTGCTCTTCTTCTTCTTTCTCTTCCCTTTTTCCTCCTCCTAGTGATTTCTTTTCTTCTTCTTCTTCTCCTCCTTCTTCTTTCCTTCCCTTCAACTCCCAGCTTCTGATGATGGCTCCCGGCCTCTGGTAACCTCCAGTAAGGAGCAACGACTCTCAACCTGGCACAGCAGCCTCCTCCCATTGGGCCCTGCCAGCCTGGCGGTGACCACTCGGCCTTGTGCATTAGGCCCTGCTAGTCTAAGTCATCGCTGAAATTGGCAACATATAAACTTTTCACTGTACTCATTGAGTATATGTGACAATAAGGGCTATTCTATTCTATTCCCATTGGGTCCCCTGGATTGTGTTGTTATTTGCAGGCTGTCCCTGGGATTGTGTCAGTATTCACAGGAGTCCTGAGAGTACATCATATTTAGAGATCCCTGGAGATTTGCCAAAGGTGTCCTTGGGGTGTGTGTCAATATTTGTAGGGTTTCCTGGAAGCGTGCTAGTATTTTGAGGGATCCCTGGGAGTATTTCAGTATTTGAAGGGGATCCCTGGGACTATTTCAGTATTTGAAGGGGATCCCTGGGACTATTTCAGTATTTGAAGGGGATCCCTGGGACTATTTCAGTATTTGAAGGGGATCCCTGGG
>JAHRHZ010000287.1:180609-196671 GCA_024137785.1 Ginglymostoma cirratum
TCCCCCTCGCGCTACTCCAGGATTGCTAAAAAGAGAGGAAGAGAAAGAAAAAGAACAGGCACAGCAGATTGTCCGACTCTGCCACCATCTCGCTGGAAGATTGCAACCAAAATTGTGACCTTTACACTGAAGTCTAGTTTGTTAATCTATCAGGAAAAGCATAAGTCCCCACACCGACCCCTTGACAGCTTGATTCTACACCTTCATCCAGCCCAAAAGACAGTCATTAACCATTATTTTGTTTCCTGTCTCTGTAAACATGTCGCAACGGTGTCTTTTATTCTATAAACTCTAACTTTGCTCACTGCTCTGTTGTGTGGCATTGTATCAAACGCCTTTTGGAGGTTCACGCACACCACATCAAATGCAATGCTTATCAACATTCTCTACTACCTCTTCAAAAGAAATCCAGTAGGTTAGTTAAATATAATGTTTATCTTAAAAAAAATCAATGTTACCTTTCATTAACTAATCCACATTTTGTGCTAATGATTGTTTCAAGAAGTTTCTGCACCAGTGAGGTTAAGGCGATCTTCGTTAACCCAGGTCTTTGTGACTCCTGCATTATATTTCTACTTGACAGTCTGTACCCGTATGTCACCAAACTTAGTTACCATATTCCGTGCATTCACATAGATGCCTTCATACACCTTGATTTACTCGTTATTACTTGGCCCTTACTCTGTCCCCACCGACTAAATTACAATTCCATTTTCTCATCTATTTATCTCGCTCAGTATTCCATGTATCATGGTATTTTTGTTTTATATCAGCACTTGGTTCCCACACCACTGGAGGTTCATTTAAAACCTTCTGCAGTAGCACAAGCAAAATACTCTGCAAGAACTCAGTCCCTGCTCTGTTTAGGTACTGTTCTCCAAGCTGTATATGTCTCATGTTCCCCAGAATCAGTCCCAATGTCCGAAAGATTTAAAGCCCTCCCTCCTGCACCATATTTACAGCCAGGCATTTGTTTGCTTTACCCTCCTATTTCTATACTCATTTGCATGTGGTAGTCGTGGAGTTGTACAGCGCAGAACAGACCCTTCAATCCAACTCGTCCATGCCAACCAGATATCCTGTATTAAATCTAGTTCCATTTGCAGCATTGGGCCCATATCCCTTTAAACCCTTCCTATTTAAACCAATCCAGATACCTTTTAAATGTTGTAATTGTACCAGTCTCCACCACTTTCTCTGCCAGCTGGATCCATACACGCACCACACTCTGCGTGAGAAAGTTGCCCCTTAAGAGTCTTTTAAATCTTTCTCCTCTCACCTTAAACCTCTAGTTTTGGACTCACCTACCCCAGGGAAAAGACCTAGGCTACTCACTCTCTCCATGCCCCTCATGATTTTATAAGGTCACCTCTCAGCCTCTGACGCTCCAGGGAAAATAGCCCCAGCCTATTCAACCTCTCCCTAGAGCTCAAACCCTCCAACCTTGGCACTGGGAGTAATCTGGAGATGTTGGCTTTTGCTTGCTATTTTCCTATCTGTCTCCTGTAATATTGTGCACAGGACCACATCCCTCTTTCTGCCTGTGTTGTTCCCACACAGAATCGGATCAGCACTGGTGAGGTCGCAGCCCTGTCATTTCTTAACTTTAAATTAACTTGCTGTTGTTAATAAACTACTGCCTTTAATAAACTTACCCATAGCACAAATACTTATTCCACTTTACTTGTTAACCTGACTGAAAAATGGAAAGGAATGATAATACTCACCAGCTACTCACATGTTACTCCTTACAGCTGCTTTCTCTTTTTCCACCAAATTCCTCAGTCACAAAAACTCACAGTGTCTCCATACTCCTGACTCCATTACTGCACCACACTATCCTGCATTGCATTGCCATAATGTACATAATCAGGCTGCATCCAACAGGCCTGTCATTGATAGGCTTAAGCAGGGCAGATGATGAGTCATGTTTGCAGCATGTGGGAGTTTGGACCAGAAGCAACAAGTCTGCAGCAAGTATTTGAAGTTTGACCAGTTTTGGCTCAGAGATTATGAGTTGGAAGCTGAACAACAGACACTGCAGTGTAACAGAGAAAGGATAAAATATTTGGATTCTTGGTATTAGGAAGCCGTCCCAGCCCTCACGGTAGGGTTAGCTCATTTGGTCAATGTCCCAGGATGGTCACATATGACTGAGAGTGAGGCAGGGAAGGGGACACAGCAAGGACGAAGGCAGGAACCTCAGCATTTGCAATTCCATAGATCCATAGAATCCCTACACTGTGGAAACAGGCCCTTTGGCCCAACATGCCTCACGAATCTTATTGAGTTCTTTGAGAAAGTGACCAAACAGGTGGATGAGGGTAAAGCGGTTGATGTGGTGTATATGGATTTCAGTAAAACGTTTGATAAGGTTCCCCATGGTAGGCTATTGCAGAAAATACGGAGGCATGGGATTGAGGGTGATTTAACGGTTTGGATCAGAAATTGGCTGGCTGTAAGAAGACAGAGGGTGGTGGTTGATGGGAAATGTTCATCCTGGAGTTCAGTTACTAGTGGTGTACCGCAAGGATCTGTTTTGCAGCCACTGCTGTTTGTCATTTTTATAAATGACTGGATGAGGGCGTAGAAGGATGGGTTAGTAAATTTGCGGATGACGCTAAAGTCGGTGGAGTTGTGGAGAGTGTGGAAGGATGTTGCAGGTTACAGAGGGACATAGATAAGCTGCAGAGCTGGGCTGAGAGGTGGCAAATGGAGTTTAATGCGGAAAAGTATGAGGTGATTCACTTTGGAAGGAGTAACAGGAATACAGAGTACTGGGCTAATGGTAAGATTCTTGGTAGTGTGGATGAGCAGAGAGATCTCGGTGTCCATGTGCAAAGATCCCTGAAAGTTGCCACCCAGGTTGATAGGGTTGTTAAGAAGGCATACGGTGTGTTAGGTTTTATTGGTAGAGGGATTGAGTTTCGGAGCCGTGAGGTCATGTTGCAGCTGTACAAAACTCTGCTGCAGCCGCACTTGGAGTATTGTGTACAGTTCTGGTCACCGCATTATAGGAAGGATGTGGAAGCATCGGAAAGGGTGCAGAGGAGATTTACCAGGATGTTGCCTGGTATGGAGGGAAGGTCTTATGAGGAAAGGCTGAGGGACTTGACGCTGTTTTCGTTAGAGAGAAGAAGGTTAAGAGGTGACTTAATAGAGACATACAAGATGACCAGAGGATTAGGTAGGGTGGACACTGAGAGCCTTTTTCCTCGGATGGTGATGGCTAGCACAAGGGGACATAGCTTTAAATTGAGGGGTGATAGATATAGGACAGATGTCAGAGGTAGGTTCTTTACTCAGAGAGTAGTAAGGGCATGGAATGCCTTGCCTGCAACAGTAGTAGACTCGCCAACTTTAAGGGCATTTAAATGGTCATTGGATAAACATATGGATGATAATGGAATAGTGTAGGTTAGATGGGCTTCAGATTGGTTTCACAGGTCGGTGCAACATCGAGGGCCGAAGGGCCTGTACTGCACTGTAATGTTCTATGTTCTATGTCCATACCAACCCTCAAAGAATCCCACCCAGACCCATTCCCCAAACCCACCTAATCTACACATCCCTGAACACTACAGGCAATTTCCCAGGGCCAATCCACCCAGCCTGCACATCTTTGGACTGTGTGAGGAAACCCACACAGACACGGGGAGAATGTGCAAACTCCACATAGACAGTCACCCAAGGGTGGAATCAAACCCGGGCCCCTGGCGCTGTGAGGCAGCAGTGCTAACCTCTGAGCCACCGTGCCATCCAAGTAGGTGTCAAATTGTCCAACAGGTTGAAAGCTCTTTCAGCTTCTCTGGCCACAGAGTCTTTTCCTGATGATGCAGGGGCTGCTGTTCCTGCCAACTGCGTGCTGGGAATTAGAGAGGATTTTAAACTAAATAGTAGCCTCATGGGATCAAATTTGGGAAGTATATTTTTTTCACTCATGGGACATGGGTGTCGCTGGCTGGGCCAGCATTTATAGCCCATCCCTAGTTGCCTAGGGAGGGAATTCCAGGATGTTGGCCAAATGACAGTGAAGGAACAGTGATATATTTCCAAGTCAGGATGGTGAGTGGCTCGGAGAGGAACTTGTAGGAGGTGATGTTCCGATGTATCTTCTGCCCTTGAGCTTTTAGATGGAAGTGATTGTGGATTTGGAAGGTACTGCCTATGGATCTTTAGTGAATTTCTGGATTGCATTTTATAGATGACCTCTAGGGAAGGAAACCTGCCATCCTTACTCAGTCTGGCCTACTTGTGACTCAAGACCATCAGCAATGTGGCTGACTCTCAAATGCCCTCTGAAATGGACTAGCAAGCACTCAGTTGTATTGGTTTCCAGGTGGATGCCAGGTCCTTCCTGGACCTCCCTGTCTCCATCTCTGGCATCCACCTGGAAACCGATATCCATTTCAAGCCTACCGACTCCCATAGCTACCTAGAATACACCTCCTCTCACCCACTTTCCTACAAAAAGGCCATCCCCTATTCCCAGTTCCTTCGCCTCCACCGCATTTGCTCCCGAGATGAGGCATCCCACTCCCGGACATCCCTGCACAATGTTCAGCACCATTTACGACTCCGCAGATACTGAAGCAGTCCATGTTCAAATGCAGCAAGACCTGGACAATATCCAGGCTTGGGCTGACAAGAGGCAAGTAACATTCATGCCACACAAATGCCATGCAATGACTATCTCCAATAAGAGAGAAGCTAACCACTGCCCCTTGACATTTGATGGTGTTACCATCACTGAAGCCCGGGGCTATCTTCGGGGTTATCATTGACCAGAAAATAAAGTGGTCTCACCATGTAAACTTGTGAAGCCTTATCAGAATGTAGTTAAGAGTCAAACACATTGTTATGGGTCTGGAGTCACATGTAGGCCAGACTGGGTAAGTCTTGTATTCATCCTGGTTTTGCCTCTTTTCATAAATTGCTTTTGGTATTGCTCTGGCCCAGCCTTCTTTTTCTAACGTGGTGTCACTGCCTCATGTCTCACCTCTATTCTTACCTCAGGCTCCAGGTGTGTTCTTGTCTTTGCTACAGGCTCTGCTGTTTTTTTCAGCTGGGAATGGTAACATAGAAAATAGGAGTAGGAAGTAGACCCTTTAAGCCTACTCCACTATCCAATATGATCATGGCTGATCATTCAACTCAGTAGCCTGTTCCTGCTTTTCCTTCATATCCTTGATCCCTTTAGTCCCAAGTGCTGTATCCAACTCCTTCATGAACTCATACAGTGTTTTGGTCTGGACTGCTTTCTGTGACAGAGAATTCCACAGGCTCCACAGTCTCTGGTTGAAGAAATTTCTCCTTGTCTCAGTTCTAAATGGTTTACCACTTATCCTGAGACTGTGAATCCTGATTGTGGACTTGCCCACAATCAGGGACATCCTTCCTGCACCTATTCCTGTCTAGTACTGTTAAAATTTTAGAAGTGTTTGTGAGATCCTTCCTCATTCTTCTAAACTCCAGTGAATATAGTCCTAACCAATTCAACTTCTCCTCATATGTTAGTCCTGCCATCCCAGAACGCAGTCTGGTAAATCTTCACTGTACTCCCTCTGTAACAAGAACATCCTTCCTCAGATAAGACGACTAAAACTGCAAACAATATTCCAGGCGTGGGCTCGTCAGGCCCTGTATAATTGCAGCAAGACATCCCCGCTCCTGTATTCAAATTCTGTCAATATGAAGGTCACCATACCATTTGCCTTCTTTATCTCCTGCTGTACCTGTATGTTTACTTTCAGCAGCTAGTTTACTATGACACGCAGTTCTCATTCCACATTCTCCTCTCTCATTTCGTAGCAGTTCAGATAATAATCTACCTTCCTGCTTTTGCTCCCAAAGTGGATAGCCTCACATTTATCCACATTGTACTGCATCTGCCACCCATTTGCCCATTCAGTCAGCTTACCATGGAATTATATATAGTATTTCACAGGCTAGAAATGTCTGAAGGAACCTAAATCTCGCTTTAACATTGATTCCTATGGGAAACCATGCTTTACTTAAAGTCACTTCACTTAAAATTCTGATTTTCAGAACAGGCAGCCACAACTTTAAGTGAGACTTACTATACATCAATCCGATAAAGTTGTCAGGCCATGACAGAGGGCAGTTGAGTCAACCACATTGCTGTGGGTCTGGAGTCACATGTAGGCCAGACAAGGTAAGGATGGCAGTTTCCTTCTTAAAGGGCATTAGTGAACCCAGTAAGTTTTGATGAGGGTTGATGACAGGCTCATGCTCACCGTTACAGAGACATCTGACAAAAGCCACTTGGTCCAAGAGCAGTTCAGAAAAGGCAAGATATAGTGGCCTTGTCAGTGAAGCCCACATCTCTCAAAGAATTAAAAAAAACCTGATCATTTAGGTTATTGTTGTTTGTGGTGCCTTGCAGTGAACAATTTGGCTGCTCTGTTATCTACATAAAAGTGTTTACTCTTAAAAATAATTCCTTGGTATTTTGTTTCATCCTGAGGAAATGACAATGCCAGATAAATGAGATAACAAGGTGTAGAGCTGGATGAACACAGCAGGTCAAGCAGCATCAGAGGAGCAGGTTTGTGCAGCAGGTTTCTGATTTTCTGATGAAGGGTCTAGGCCCGAAACGTCAGCTTTCCTGCTCCTCTGATGCTGCTTGGCCTGCTGTGTTCATCCAGCTCTACACCTTGTTATCTCAGATTCTCCAGCATTGGCAGTTCCTACTATCTCTAATGCTGTATAAATGTCAGGTTTGTTCGGCTACATTTACAGGCTTCCTGTGGTTCAGTGTCTCTTTATTGTTTTACGTGGCTCACTCCTACCTTTCCTTCTCAGCTCCTGAACTGTATCATGGATATGGTGGAGAAAACTCGGCACTCCCTGATGGTGCTGCGTCGTTGCCAGGAAGCTGATCGGGTAGAACTTCATCACTGGATCTGTCGCTATAGAAACGCTGATGATATGAGAACAGGTGAGATTTCAATGCAGGCTCCTCAGAACTCCTACAACCTAAAAGATCCCCAACTTGTTACAGGATTCCTGTTACTTGATAATGCCAGTCTATCCCAGTTTAAGTACAATAATGAAATAAAAGGTTGACACTAAGGGCTGATATTTCTGTCATAATTACAATTCTATTATCACAAGATTATCACAAGATTACTGATCCTGTAAAACAATATAGAATGAACTTAATACTATACAGAGAAACAGACGAAGTTTGATCGCCAATATGCATTTTGTAAAATGTTGTGCTCTCCATGAGATAGGCCGATGTTTATTTTCACATTCTTGATCACTGTCCCTGCCTCTAGTGAATTATTGTATCACAACCTACACTCATCTCCCTCCAGCTTTCCTGGCTAAGCTTCTTCCTGATATGATAAGGAAAAGCAGATCCCAGTCAGAATCACCACAACTGAATCTAATATCCCAGTGCAAATCCTAAAAATCCCATATCCCAGTGAGAATCAATGCCTGTGGATCCCATTGTCCAGTGAGAATCCTGTGGATCTCACATCCTAATGTGAATCATGTGGATCCCATTCCCCAGTGACAATCTGGGCCTGATTCTGCTTGGTCATATTATATATATTTCCAAATGTTCTGCTATTACATCCTGCTACTACATTAAGGGGGTGGCAATGGCCTACTGGCATGGTCGCCAGACTCCCAGATAACATGCTGGGGACCTGGGTTTGAATCCCACCATGGCAGATGGTGGAATTTGAATTCCATAAATATCTGGAATTAATAATCTAACGATGACCATGAATCTATAGTCAACTGTCAGGAAAAAACCCACCTGGTTCTCTAAAGTCCTTTAAGGAAGAAAACTGCCATCCTTACCTGGTCTGGCCTATATGTGACTCCAGACCCACAGCAATGTGGTTGACTCATAACTGCCCTCTGGCAATTAGGGATGGGCAATAAATGCTGCCTAGCTGGTGACACCCTCATCCTGTTAATGAATAAATGAAAAAGAAACACCCTTTATCATTCGAACATTTTCCCAATAACACGAGTTAAGCTAACTGGCCTATAGTTACCTGCTTTGTGTCTCTTGCCCTTTTTAAATACAGGTGTTACATTGACAGTTTTCAATTCCTCTGGGCTTTTTCAGAATCTAAGGATTTCTGGAAGATTACTCCCAGTGCATCCACTATCTCTACAATTACCTCCTTTAATATCCTAGCAACCCATCAGGTCCATGGGAGGTTTTGGTCTTTAGCCCCATTAATTTCCCTAAGACTTTGTCTCTAGTGATAGTTATTGTATTTATTTCCTCTCCTCCTTTTGCCCCCGATTAGTCTTCTACTAATCAATTCCTCTGCCATTTCCTGGTTCCTCATTATTATTTACCCCAGTTTCATTTACTAAGGGGGCCTATGTTCATTTTGCCTATCTCTTGCTTTTTATAAATTTAAAGAAGCTGTTGCTGTCCATCTTGATATTATTTCAAAGTTTACTCGCAAAGTATACAGAACATAGAACAGTACAGCACAGTACAAGCCCTCGGCCCATGACGTTATGCCGACCTATTATCCGACTAAGATCAATCTACCCTGCATACCCTTCATTTTACTATCCTCCATGTGGCTATCCAAGAGTCGCTTAAAAGTGTCTAAAGTATCTGACTCCACTACCACTGCCAGCAGCGCATTCCACACGCCCACCACTCTCTGTGTGAAGAACCTACCTCTGACATCTCCCCTATACCTCCATCCAATCACCTTAAAATTATGCCCCCTCATAATAGCCATTTCCACCCTGGGAAAAAGTCTCTGCATATCCACTCTATCTATGCCCCTCATCATCTTGTACACCTCTCATCCTTCTTCGCTCCAATGAAAAAAGCCCTATCTCCCCCAACCTTTCCTCATAAGACCTGCCCTCCAGTCCAGGCAGCATCCTGGTAAATCTCCTCTGCACCCTCTCTAAAGCTTCAACATCCTTCCTATAATGAGGTGTCCAGAACTGAACACAATATTCCAAGTGTGGTCTAACCAGAGTTTCATGGAACTACAGCATATCCTCGCAGCTTTAAAACTCAATTCCCCTGCCAATGAAAGCCAATACACCATATGCCTTCTTTACAACCCTATCAACTTGGGTCACAACTTTGAGGGATCAATGGACGTGCATCCCATGATCCCTCTGTTCCTCCACACTGCCAAGAATCCTGCCATTAACCCTGTATTCTGCATTCAAACTCGATCTTCCAAAATGAATCACTTTACACTTTTCTGGGTTGAATTCCATCTGCTACTTCTTTGCCCAGCTCTGCGTCCTGTCAATGTCTTCCTTTCTTTGACCATCTTTTGTTCATTTTTACAACATTTCCAATCCACTGGCTTACTCGTAATCTTTGCCACATTGTATGTTTTTTTCTTTCAATCTGATGCTATCCCTAATTCCCTGGTTAGCCCTGGTTGGCTTATCCCCTTCCTGGAATCCTTCCTAACTGGGATATATCTTTGTTGTGAGCCATGAACTATTTTCTTAAATGTGTGCCATTGTTCACCAACCATCTTTTCTTCTAAACACTTTCCCCAGCCCCCTTCAGCCATCTCCACCCATATTCCTTTGTTTAAGTTTAGCACACTTGCTTCTGACCCAAGTTCCTCCCTCTCAAATTGAATGCTAAATTCTATTATGTTATGGTCACTGTTTCCTAGGGGATCTTTTCCTTTGGCATCATTCATTACACCTTAATTCATTACTCATTAACATGTTCAGATGCAAAATAACCTGATCCCTGATTGGATCCAACATATTCTTCTAGAAAACTGTGCTAAATACTTGGAATGAATATTCTTCATTCTGTCAACCTCTGCCAATCTGACTATCCCAGTCTCCAGGAAGACTGAAGTAACACATAATTAATATACTGTCTTTTTTACATTATCTCTGTTCCACCAAGTAACTACTGATAGGAGTCCAATAGACTATTTCTACTATTTCCCTTTTTATTTCTTATCATTGCTCAAATGGATTCTCCCTCTTCCAATTTAAGATCGTAACTTGCTGTCATTTTTATTCTATCCCTTACTAACAATGCTACCCTATAACTTTTTCCCTTGCTGCCTGTCCTTTTGAAAAGTCACATTCCCTTGAATGTTTAGTTTATGTGTAAGTGGAAGCAATAGCATATTCACAATTGTCATTAAAGTGTTTTTGTCTTGTGTTTCAGAAGTACATGGACAGATTCCACAGGGACAGGGTTATATACAGAAAGAGATTTGGAAAAAGGCTGGTAAGCTGTACCGCTGTTAATTTGTAAACAAGAAGCCCAGCCCCACAGTTTCTCAGTATAAAACATCTGATTTGCCATTCCCTACCGAGTGCCCTGCACACCCAGGAACTATCTCACTTGCTGCATAATGAAGTAACTAGTCAGACTTTTCTTGTGTTAAACAAAGGGTCCATTTCATTGTGCTAAGAATCACTCAGGTAAAAAATATTAAAGAAATGTAGAAATACATTCCAACTACCTCAAAATGCCACAAGCACACACATACTAAATCAAAGGTTCCTGCGGTGCAGAAGGAAGCCATTTGGCCCATTATGTCAGCACCAACTCTCTGAGCATTTTGACTGAATGCCAACCTCCTGCTTTTTTCTCATAACCCTACACATCATCCAATGTCCTCTTGAATGTCATGATGTGGCGGTGCCAGTGTTGGACTGGGATGGACTATAACCTGGTGTCGTGTGATTTGTGACCACCTGAATATCTCAGTTGAACCCACCTCCACAATGCTCCCACACTATGTATTCCAAACCCGGCCCAGTTGCTGTAAGTTTTCTCTCACTGTACATCTGCTTCTTTGGTAAATCCCTTTAAATCTGTGCCCTCTTCTCCTTGAGTCTTTGACCAACAGGAATTGTTTATCTCCATCTAATCTGTCCATACCCATCATGATTTTTAAAACCATCAAATCTTCCCCAGATTAACACATGAAACAAATATAGAAGAAATACACATTTCAGAGTAAAGGGGGTTAACTTTGGCCCTGTTAATATTCAATTTAAAAAATGAGGAGTGTTCACATGATTGTAATTCCAGAAGCTTTGATTCTCAGCTGAGACTGTTTTTAAAGTTGTAGACATTATGTTCTTTCTTTAAGAATAAACACATCTTTGTCATGAAAACAAATCAAATTTCAGCTGCAGACTTATTTTCATTTCTGAGGAAGGGTCACTGGACCCGAAACATTAACTCTGTTTTCTCCTCCACAGATGCTGCCAGACCCGCTGAGTTTTTCCAGCAACTTTGTTTTTGTTCCTGATTTACAGTATCCGCAGTTCTTTTGGTTTTTATTTTCATTTCTGCTTTGCTTCTTTCTCCCTCCCAGAAGAGGCAGTGAATGAGGTAAAGCGACAGGCAATGACAGAGCTGAAGAAAGCCGTATTGGAAGCAGAACACACGGCCCACAAAATGGTCACTGCTGAGCAAGTGAAGATGGAGTGTGCTCTGACTGAGACAAAGCAACAAGCCTCTGAGGCTATCCAGTCTACCAGCAGGCAGCAAGAGGCTTCCAGTGAGGTGAGAGCCTGGCTCCAATCTCCCATTGGAGGAGGGGCAAAAGAGCACCAGCCACCGAATAGTTTAATAGTCTTAGATAAAAGTTTTCCTTTCCTTTCGATTGGTGAATTTTTCTGCTCCTTAATTTCGATCCATTGGAACATTCCACTGTGGTAAACCTAGGGTTAGGTACACAGTAAACGGCTTCCTTTACACTTCTAAACTGAAAGTAAAACTCCTTCTGAACTGTCCCCCATCAAACACTCCCAGGACAGGGACAGCATGGGATTAGATACAAGATAAAGCCCTCTCTACTCTCTTAAAGAGGAATTTAATGTCCCTCAACATTATTCCACTGAATACTCCCTGGATATCATCAAATTCCATTCACGTCTGGATGTTGAACTCTTTTTCCACTGCCTCTGTGCCTATTTCTTTAACCGGAAGTCTAACCCACCCTCTGCTGACTCCTTCTCCAACTTCCAACATACCCCATCCTCCTGGATACCACCCCGCAGCCTCCTACTCTCCCTCGACCTATTTAGCTCCAACTGCCGACGAAACATCAATCGCCTCAACCTCTCCCCCCTCTCACTCACTCCAACCTCTCCCCCATGGAACACACAGCCAATCCAACTCAATCCAACCACTTCCTCCACCTACACTCCGACCCCACAACCAAAGAGATATTTCCCTCCCCACCCCTACCTGCCTTTCGTAGGGGTTGCTCACTCTGCGACTCTCTTGTCCGCTCCACACTCCCCACTAGCACCACCACGCCGGCACCTTTCCCTACAACCGCAGGAAGTGCTACACCTGTCCCTACGCCTCCCCACTCACTTCCATCCAAAGACTTAAAGCAAATCTTCCACATCAGACAGGGGTTCACCTGCATATCCTCCAACTTGGTCTACTATATCCATTGCTCCTGATGTGGCCTCCTCTACATTGGTGAGACCAAGCATAGACTAATTCGCAGAATACCTGCGCTCTGTACGCGATAATCAACAATGCCTCCCAGTTGCCAACC
The DNA here is from genome assembly GCA_024137785.1 of Ginglymostoma cirratum. Classification (NCBI taxonomy): domain Eukaryota; kingdom Metazoa; phylum Chordata; class Chondrichthyes; order Orectolobiformes; family Ginglymostomatidae; genus Ginglymostoma; species Ginglymostoma cirratum. The sequence goes on from JAHRHZ010000287.1 coordinate 193,158, forward strand.
ATTTTAATTTGCCCTCCCACTCCCTGGGTAACATGTCCATCCTGGGCTTCCTCCAGTGCCACAATGACACCACCCGCAAACTGGAGGAGCAACACCTCATATTTTCCGCCTTGGGACCCTACAGCCCAATGACCTCAACACAGAATTCACCAGTTTTAAAATCTCCCCACCCCCAGCCTCATCCTGTGTCCAACCCTCTCTCTCATCCCCGCCTCATTGACCTGACACAACCTGTCCAGCCTCCTTATTACCTCTCCGCCCCACCCTTCCCACTGACCAATCACCACTACCCCTACATGCACTGACCTATCACCATTCCACCTACCTCCCCCCCAGTCCCACCCCTCCTCTCTCTATTTATTTCCCAGCTCCCTTCCCCCTCCCAAGTCCTGGTGAAGAGTCCCGACCCGAAAAGTCGACTCTCCTGCTCCTCTGATGCTGCCTGAGCTGCTGTGTTCCTCCAGCTCCACACTGTATTGTCTCCCTGGACAGGGACAGCATTGGGTTAGATACAGAGTAAAGCTCCTTATACTCTTTTAAACGGGAAGTAAATGTCCCTCAACACTGTCTCCATTAAACACTCCCAGGACTGGCATTCTGTTGGCCAGCGAATGGATCACTGTTTCATCCTGTGTTCACTCATTCTCGTGTCAGAGATAATAGGTACTGCAGATGCTGGAGAATCCGAGATAACAAGGTGTGGAGCTGGATGAACACAGCAGGCCAAGCAGCATCATAGGAGCAGGAAAGCTTGACGTTTCAGGCCTAGACCCTTCATCAGAAATGGGGGAGGGGAAGAGGGTTTCTGAAATAAATAGGGAGAGAGGGGGAGGCGGATAGAAGATGGATAGAGGAGAAGATAGGTGGAGAGGAGTCAGACAAGTCAAAGAGGCGGGGATGGAGCCAGTAAAGGTGAGTGTAGGTGGGGGGGGGGGGTTAGGGAGGAGATAGGTCAGTCCAGGGAGGACGGGTAGGTCAAGGGGGCGGGATGAGGTTAGTAGATAGGAGATGGGGGTGGGGCTTGAGGTAGGAGGAGGGGATAGGTGAGAGGAAGAACAGGTTAGGGAGGTGGGGATGAGCTGGGCTGGTTTTGGGATGCGGTTGGGGGAGGGGAGATTTTGAAGCTTGTGAAATCCACATTGAGACCATTGGGCTGCGCAGTTCCCAGGCTGAATATGATTTGCTGTTCCTGCAGCCTTTGGGTGGCATCATTGTGGCATTGCAGGAGGCCCAGGATGGACATGTCATCTGAGGAATGGGAGGGGAAGTTGAAATGGTTCGCGACTTGGAGGTGCAGTTGTTTATTGTGAACCGAGCTTGGGTGTTCTGCAACGCGGTCCCCAAGTCTCTGCTTGGTTTCCCCGATGTAGAGGAGGCCACAACGGGTACAGCGGATGCAGTATACCGCATTAGCAGATGTACAGGTGAACATCTGCTTGATGTGGAAAGTCTTCTTGGGGCCTGGGATGGGGGTGAGGGAGGAGGTGTGGGGGCAGGTGTAGCACTTCCTGTGGTCGCAGGGAAAAGTGCCGGGTGTGGTGGGGCTGGAGGGGAGTGTGGAGTGGACAAGGGAGTCACGGAGAGAGCGGTCCCTCCGGAAAGCAGACAAGGGTGGGGAGGGAAAAATGTCTTTGGTGGTGGGGTCAGATTGCAGATGGCGGAAGTGTCGGAGGATGATGCGTTGGATCCGGAGGTTGGTGGGGTGGTAAGTGAGGACGAGGGGGATTCCTTTTTGGTTGTTATTGCGGGGACGGGGTGTGAGGGATGAGTTGCGGGAAATGCGGGAGACGCGGTCGAGGGCATTCTCGACCACTGAGGCGGGGGAAATTGCGGTCCTTGAAGATGCTTGGCCTGCTGTGTTCACTCATTCTCTTGCCTGGTATTTGTAGTACAGACAGTCCCTTTCCTTTGTTCGCGTTATATGCATGAACTGGATCTTGGCATGCAGGACAATTTCAGAAGTTTGCAGATAATGCTAAACCTGGAAGAATTGTAACCTGAGAGAAAGGCAATGTGGAAATCCGAAAGGGCATTGACAGGTTAGTGATGTGGACGGATAGATTGCAGATGAGGTTCGATACAGAGAAGTGTGAGGTGATGCATTTTGATCAGATGAGCATCGAAAGATAGTACAAAGGTAGAGAGTGCAGGCGCAGAGCTACCTAGGTGTGTATGTGCACAGACCATTGAAGACAGGAAAGATGGAAAGAGAGGTCCCCTCAGTATTATTAAGAGGGGCATAGCGTCCAAGAGCAGAGAGGTAATGTTGAACTTATACACAATGTACAGTTGTGGGTGTCATATTATATAGAAGATGTGATTGCATTGGAGAGAGTGCAGAAGTGATTTACAAAAATGGTTCCAGGAATGAGAAACTTCAGTTATGTGGTAGATTGAAAACATTGGGACTGTTCTCATTGGAGAGAAGAAGTCTGAGAGGAGATTTGATAAAGGCTGGATGGAGTAGATAGGGAGAAGCTGTTCCCATTTGTAAAAGGGGAAAAAATGAGAGGGCATAGATTTAAAGAGATGTGCAAATGAAGGAAAGGTGGTGTGAGAAAAAACTGTTTCACACAACGAGTAGTTAGGGTCTGGAAAGCACTGCCTGGAATTGTGGTGTAGGCAGGTTAAATTGAGATAGTCAAGAGGGTTCTGGGATGATTATTTGGACAGAAATTGTATGCAGGGACATGGGGAAAAGGCAGGAGATTAGCACTAGGTAATAGTGCTGATGTTACTGTTACTGAGGAGGAGGGAATTACAGGGTTGTCCCTGACAGAGGTTACTGAGGGAGATGGGGAGGGAGTTACAGGGATTCTATGATGAACACTCAAGAAGCTTGACACCTTCCAGGACAAAGCAGCCTGCTTGATTGGCACTACGTTCACAAACATTCACTCCCTCCATCACTGATGCTCAGTAGCAGCAGTGTGTACTATCTACAAGATGCACTGCAGAAATTCACCAAAGATCCACAGACAGCACCTTCCAAACCCACGACTACTTCTGTCTAGAAGGACAAGGGCAGCAGATACATGGGAACACTACGACCTGCAAGTTCCCCTCTGAGCCACTCACCATCCTGACTTGGAAATTTATCGCTGTTCCTTCAATGTCACTCTACCTGGAGTGTTTGATGGGAACAGAGTAGAGAGAGCTTTCCTTTCAGTTTAATGAGGTGAAGGAGATTTAGTTTTAGTTTAGAGGAGTAGGGAGAGCTTTAGTGTCAATCTAACCCAAGCTGTAGCAATAATTAATTGTATCTGACCTGATGTTGCCTGTTGTTCTGGTGATGGATAGAGCTTGTGTCTTTCAGGGTTGTTGGAATTGTGGTCGGAAGGCGAGTGAAACCTGCAGTGGCTGCAACGTGGCACGTTACTGTGACTCCTTCTGTCAGCACAAGCACTGGGAGGAGCATCACCGTATCTGTGGGCACAACATTCAGCATCTGCAATCAATCAACACTGCAGGCAGGGGCCACAACGCTGTAACTCCCTCCCCATCTCCCTCAGTA
>JAHRHZ010000287.1:196906-213758 GCA_024137785.1 Ginglymostoma cirratum
ACCCAGCAGTGACAACCCTGTAACTCCCTCCCCATCTCCCTCAGTAAGTTTAGGCAGGGACAACCCTGTGAGTCCCTCCCCTTCCACCTTCCCTGCAGTAACCTCAGGTAAGGACAACACTGCCTCCCCCTGGACCAGCTCCAGCCAGCAGATCCACCCAGAAGCTGTTGCCAGCGGCAGCAACACTGGATCGACAAATGCCTCTTGTTCTGTCTCTCCTCTCATCCCAATCCCTGTTGAAACTGCTTCCTTCTAACATACAACTTTGCAGCTACCCGAATGAACCTTTAACTTCAGAGTGAGATTGTCACTTGTTCATCCTCAATGTTTCCGGAATCTCATTTGATCCAAATGGGAAGAGAAATTAGTCTGAATTTTTAAATTCATTTTTGGTTATTTACCAAATGTTCTCTGTTCTGGAATGTGAAGGGTTCTGAACTTTAGCGAAACTTGTAATCCCAGTGCAAAAACAAATTAACCTTCAGCTAGATCCCACAAATATTATTGAAGAAACTTTTAACGTGGAAAGTCTTGTGCATGCTTTAAGAAATCACAAATACTCACTTGGCCACCCCTTTCTCTCAGACTCTCTGTCCTTGAACACTGTAATACTCCAAGGAATTCATACTTTCATGCTGTGAACATGTAGTCAATGTAAAAGCTCTCACAGCTGGATACAGTACAGGTAGTTCTATTATAATGTGTGTTTCTCTAACGCAAACTTTCTGCTGTACAGGTATAGTGATTTTCTATAGCACGAGGTCATGTGAGATTGCAACTATTGCTTTATAGGAGAACTACCTATACTGGCTTTCAGACATATTTAATCTTACATTCACACTCTCTATACCTGCTCAGACTCAAAGCTGTGTTCACACTCCCTTGCTGGCCTGCAGGAAAATACCAGATACACCCCAGCTCCAAAGTAAACCCCACGAAAAACGTCCTATCTCATACCTGTGTTATGATACCAAACGTGAAGCCAGCAGAACTCACTGAGCAAATATGGAGACCTTCAGCCATGCAGTTCCTGACAAACACAAGTTCCACATGGAGCAGTACTGGCCAAGCTTCTGGTATTACAGCTGTGACTAGTTAGACTTGGGAATATCAGATATCCTAAAGACCCACTTACAACAAAGCCAGTGAGATTGAGTATGTGATGGATTCACTCCCATAGACCTCCGCGCCCTTAAGCACCTGTTGAGAAAAAGATACTATTTTTTGCTTTGTGGAGAAAGAAACATAAAGATGAATAAATGTGACAATTGTGAACATTTTAAAATCTTTTTAAGCATGGCTGAAATTTTGACTTGCTGAAAATTCTAATTCTCTACCACCCTTCAATCTTTAGTCTCACTGTGTTCTGCCTGAAAATTCCCAAGGTAAGATTTTGATGCCAAGAGACTTGTTGTTCTCATGATATCTCAATGTGATCCTCTGTTGTTCAGGTATTTTACCAAACCTGCAATTGTTTTATTCCCTGTGCGGACTGAATTCATTCCTCCCATCACCAATGGTTACCCTACCTGCCCCTGTCTTTGAGCTATGGATAATAGACAAAATAAAGCAGGAGAACTTTCTGCATTAGCTAGATGTCTGCCTTCAATACCTCAGAGATTCAGCAGATCTTCTGACCTCAGAAAGGCTGCACCATCACTTACATCAATCAGCTTACCCATTCAGTGTGTGTGTTAAACAAAAACAGAAATTGCTGCAGAAACTCGCAGCAATTGTGAAGTAAGAAAACAGATGGCAGATGGAATGTTTGAATACAGTGACTCTGGAGGCTGACAATACAGGCGGGAACTGGGAAATGTAGATTGGGGGTGGTTAATTGGAGGTAAATCCACATCTAGCATATGGGAATCTTTTAAAGACCAATTGATCAGAGTTCAGGACCAGCATGTTCCTGTGAAAATGAAGGATAAGGATGGCAAGATTCAGGAAACTTGAATGACGAGAAATTGTGAGCTTAGTCAAAAAGAAAAGGGTTTAGGAAACTGAACACAGACAGAGCCCTCAAAGAGAAATACAAAGAAAGCAGGAAAGAACTCAAACAAGGAATTTGGAGTTCCAAAAGGGGCCGTGAAATGTCTTTGGCAGACAAGATTAAGGAAAATCCCAAGGTGTTGTATACACATATAAGGAGCAAATGGGCAAGTAGGAAAAGGGTAGGTCCACTCGGGAACAAAGGAGGGAATTTATGCATGGAGCCGGAGAAAGTAGGCGAGATCTTCAGTGAATACTTTGCATCAGTATTCACCAAGGAGAAGGACATGGTGGATGATAAGTCTCAGGAGGGGTATGTTGATATTCTGGGGCATATAAATACAGGAGGTGTTGGATGTTTTGAAAAACTAGGGTATTCGATTCCCAAGGACCTTATGGGATCTATACCAGAACGCTGAGGGAGGCAGGTGAGGGAATTGCTGGGGCCTTGTACGAAATCTTTGAATCGTCTTCAGTTACAGGAGATGCCCCAGAGGACTGGAAAATAGACAATGTTGTTCCTTTGTTTAAGAAAGGCAACCCATGTATAATCCAGGAAATTACAGGCCAGTGAGCCTTATGTCAGTAGTTGGGAAATTATTGGAGAAGATTATTAGGGACAGGATTCACTCGATTTGGAAAAACACAGACCTATTAGAAATAGGCAGCATGGCTTTGTGCAGAGAAGTTTGTGTCTCACAAACTTGATTGAATTTTTTTTCAGGAGGTGACAAATATGATGGATGAGGGTGGGGCAGTAGGTGTTGATCATAGAATCCCTACAGTGTGGAAACAAGCCATTTGGCCAACCTAGTCCATACCATCCCTCTGAAGAGCATCCCACCCAGACTCATTCCCCTACCCCTGCATTTCTCCATGTCTAACCCACCTAACCTAAACATCCCTGGGCACTGTGGGCAATTTAGCACGGTCAATCCACCTAGCCTGCACATCTTTGGACTGTGGGAGGAAACCGGAGCACCCGGAGGAAACCCACACAGACACGGGGAGAATGTGCAAACTCCACACAGACAGTCACCTGAGGGTGAAATCAAACCTGGGTCTCTGGCGCTGTGAGGCAGCAGTGCTAACCACTGAGCTACCACGCCTACCTATACAGACTATACAGTCTGTAGCAAGGCCTTTGACAAGTTCTACCATGGCAGGCTGATACAAAAGGTGAAATCATATGGGATCCATGCTGAGCTGGTAAAATGGATGCAGAACTAGTTTAGTCATATAAGACACAGTAGCAGTGAAAAGTTGTTTTTCAAACTGGAGATCTGTGACCAGTGGTATTCCACAGGGATCTATGCTGGAGTCCCCTGTTGTTTCTAACATATATAAAAATGATTTGGAGGAGAATGTAAACAGCCTGATTAGTAAGTTTGTGGACAACACAAAGTTTGGAGGAGCTGCAGATAGTGAGTAAGATTGCTAGAGGATACAGCAGGATATAGGTAGGTGAGAGACTTGGGCAGAGAAATGGCGGATGGAATTTAATCTGGACAAGTACAAGGTGATGTATTTTGGAAGGTCTAATACAGGAGGGATGGAGTAAATGGCAGAACACTTAGAAGCATCAACATACAGAGGGATCTAGGCGTACAGGTCCACAGTTCCCTGAAAGTGGTAACAGAAGTGGATAAGGTGGTCAACAAGGCATATGGCAGGCTTGCCTCCTTTCTCAGGGAAGAGTATAAAAATTGGCAAGTCATGTTGCAGCTGTATAGAACTTTAGTTAGGTCACAGTTGGAAAATTGTATACATTTGCCACACTACCAGGAGGATGTAGAGATTCTGGAGAGGGTACAGAAAGGGTTTACCAGGATGTTGCCTGATTTGGAGGGTATTACCAATGAGGAGAGATTAGACAAACTTAGCTTGTTTTCACTTGAACATCGAAAAATGAGGGGCGAAGTTGATGGGCCGAAGGGCTTCTCCTACACTGTATGATTCTATGATTCATCCGAAATTGAACCCAGAGTGGGAGCTCTGTATCCACCTTCTGACAACTGAAAACAACATTTTTTGAACTATTTAATTGTGTCTGCAAGATGTTCTTTTACTGAAACTGGCATTGGGCCTGTTTAGTGATCAAGAGGTGCTGAGAAGCCTCTTGCAGGGTAATCATTTATTAATTTTAGAGCAGGGAGGTGAAATTCAACCTTGAATCCTGTACTAAATCCATCACCAACATTAATTTTCAATGCTGCCACCAGCTGTCTATACTGCCGAAGTACTCACAATCAAGGATAAGCTTCTCAGATACCCACTTCTTTGGATTTTCACTTCCATCTGTCAAAAAGCGACATTTCCCACTAGTTCAACATGCCAATGTCTCTGTATTAAAATCACTCCATCTGCAAGTTTACGTCCCTGTCTGGATGCAGTTCAAGCCTCGTGGGAAGTCAGCCTCATAGGAATTCTTGAAATGTTGCTTAGAAATTTTGATCATTCATTGAAACAGCAGCATTGTTCACAACAGCAGTAACAAGCAGATCCATGGGAACATGACAGTCCCATGTTCCTTACAGGCAGTAATGTATAATTTGTTCATTTCTAGACACTTTTCTCAAATCAGTTACAGGTCACTGTTGCTTCTGTTTTTTTGGACTACCCCAAAATCAGAATTCTCTATAAATCACTGCAAACATTTGTTCTTTTTTTTGTATGCCACAGAAAATCAGGTAGGATTCTTGCTCCTCATCAATCACCCTGCAGAGATATTGCCAAAACGAATGCATGTAGGTCCCACATAGTCAAATAACCTGCCTAGGCAGTTTAGATCATTCAATCAATTATCAGAGGGAGAGGAGCAATGGAGATAAAGCTGTCTGGGGAAGTGATGGGCACAACAGCCCCAGTATAAGGAACAAGGTGCAGAGCTGGATGAACACAGCAGGGCAGCATCGGAGGAGCAGGAAAGTTGACGCTTCTGGTCTAGATCCTTCCTCAGAAACTGTCTTAGGAAGGGCCCAGACCACAGCATTGGCTTTCCTGCTTCTCTGGTGCTGTCTGTCCTGCTGTGTTCATCCAACTCTGCACCTTATTGTCTCAGATTCTCCAGCATCGGCAGTTCCTACTATCTCCCAATATAAGGAAGCTGTGTTTAGTGTTCAACACCATTTGTTATTTCACATCACTCTGGAATGACCACTTGTAGAATGTTGATCCCTGAAACAGTGATTCAATGTTTATTAATGCATTGAATTTTACTGCACAACACGTTAATGTAAATAACTAAAGGTGGAATTTTATTTTATCAGAATTTTCTTTAGTACTGCAACCATTCTAGCAAAGTGATGAAATTGATATTGGGGCGTACTGTTCTCCCTTATTTCAACATATTGTCTGTGCATCTGTAACATTATGATTGAGGTATGTTAGCACCTATTCTGAATCAATAATAAAAGATATAACATCATTGTCTATGATGAGCCTGCCAAGTGTTCAGAAGTCATTGATGCATGTTTAAAGCTTTTAATAAACTACACAGTGCCCCAATTTTCCTGACTTGCAGACCAAGGTTGATAGAAAACACAAACCAGGTTTCTGTATTGAACAAGAATGATCATTTATCACAAGTAACTAGATTCTAGCAATGGTTAAGCAGATACAAACTATTTGCTCATTACAGTAACCAAAGCTTTGTTATAATCACTCCTTGATACATACAAGTAGGGAAAACAGATTATTGATGGATGTAGAAAAACTAGAAATTCAGTTCAGTGGTCTTTGCTTCCTGTTTCAAAGTTCAGATGATCCTTCTTGGCTGGCCTCAGCACTCGTCGTTCAGATTTTTTACCTCTGAAAGCTTCCCCTGATTTGTAAGTAGTAGAGAGCAATTTATTCACCTGAGAAATTACTCTGATTTCCAATTCAGAAGTCATATCTCACAGCAACTGGTTTCCTTCAGGTTTATATGGAGTTTTTGACTGCAGAGAACAGGCAGCTTCTAGAGTGGGAGAGGATCTTCACACTGCTCCTCTCTCTGTTTCCAGCTGTGAGCTGCTCAGCCCTTTACCATAATCAGTACACAACCTTGGTTTCAGATCATTTGTAATCTGAATTTCAGTTACACTCAGACAACGATATCCATGAGGGATACGATCACGGACTTCATGCGAATACCACTTCACGCGAATACCACTTCACAGTCAGTTTATTGTGGACAATGAGGGGAAAAGGAGGGGTCTGGGGCTGACCTCACGAGAACACTGACCCATGGGTAGCAAATCAGTGGATGATGAGAGCAAGTGTATTGCTTACTCAAATAGTTGTTTACAATGAAGGAAAACAAAACTGCTGGAAATCTGAAACAAGGACAGAAATTGCTGAAGAAATTCAGCAGATTTGATAGCATCACATAGACAGGGAAACAGTTAACATTTTGAGTCTGGTATGACTTCAAAACTCAGCATTCTCTGTATTTATCCCAGTTATTAAAAACACAAAGACAAGGAAACGCTCAATGTTTGCTACAATAACTTTTGCTACTGCCTGGACTTCCAAGGCCTACGTGTGGCAGTGGGAGCCGGGCTGTGTGCACAGAGCTTCTGAGAGGGTGTGAAGCTTAGAAGGAATGTTGATCACAGTGTAATTTTACCCTCCCCCAGCAGAAGTTGATTAGACGGTTTTAAAACATACTGATTTTTGTTTTAAAAACAGACTCATGGAACGTGGGCGTCACTGGCCCGGCCTGCATTTATCGCGTGTCCCTAGTTGCCCTTGAGAAAGTGGTGCTGTAAGTTGATCCACAATGCTCTCAGGGAGAGAATTCCAAGATTTTGACCTTGTGACAATGAAGGAATGCCAATATTTTTCCAAATTAGGATGGTGAATGGCTTTCAGAGGAATGTGCAGAGGGTGGTGTTCCTATGCATCTGCTGCTGTTGTCCTGTGTCATACTGGTTGTCGGTTTGGAAGGTGCAGTCTAAGGGTGTATATTTAAATTATCTACCAACTGTTGAAGCAGATAGAAACAGGATCAGAACATAACAATTAACCAAAGTGAATTGATGTACCAAAAGCTTCACAATCAAGACACAAGGATAAGGTGAGGTTCAAACTGTATTTATAATTCAGAATAGAAACACCAGCGAAGCGTAGATACAATTGACTGACCACCACATCTTTAACAAACTACTAAAGATATCAAACCCTCAACATTCCAATTCTCACACTGAAGAAGAAATGCTTAGGTTCAATTAGGACACCACCCTACCCCCAAATTAGTGAGTGGTAGAACTGGAAGAATCAGTAAGGGATTCAGTTAATCAAATAACACCTCAGTATAAGTGAAATCGTATCTACAGCTCTGCTTCTTTTTACAAAAGGACATCAACCTCCAATTCCTAACACCCTTAGATCTGCAGGCAGGACATGTGAATCTTTTATAATGCAAGGTAAAACAGTGTCTGCTGTCATCGATTCCCTCTCTCAAATTTCATGCTTCACCTCAATAAAAGTACCTTCTCCTTAGCCACTCCTCATGCCACCCAACCCCATTTACCATGCCAGGAAATCAAGCCATCAAAAAGAGTCTGTTAAGACATATGGAGCTAAGGGGAATTTCAAGATTTACAAAAACTAAAACTTACTTTGCTCACAGATCCTACTATGATTATATAACATGCTGGATTGATGCAAATGTTATACTTTTTTGTAATAAACACTCTAGGCTTGATTAAACCTTTAACTCATAAATTAAAACTGAATCCAATAGCAGCTTGGGTGATGTTTCATTTTATTCAGGACCACATTGTGTCACTGAAAGCTGTACTGGAAACGTAATGAGGACAGAACACAGCCACAGGATCACGGGAGAGCAGGAACTCCACAGCCACGCCTCAGCAGACCTGAACCATCATACCCGAAACCATATTATCAAAAACTCTGAAATACAAAGCACAAAGCTATCAGTTACTGGGAGCATTCCACAAATATAACATCAAAAGGCAGTCAGAGTTACTAGGAGTTCTTGCTGTATGCCAGGATGATAGGCAGGCATACCTCTGTTGGTAATCTGGGAGAGCATCCTATTACATCCTGAATCTGCAGCAGTCAGGTCTGAACACAGGTACACCAAGTCAGTTTTCTCTAGCAGCAATAGATAGGACCTTTGTGCACTTTGCTTTTCCACTGGATGACCTGTAATCACCCTGGGACGTGGAGTATTTGGTATCTTGCTCGTTACTGGAATGGATCTAAGCTCACTAGTCATTCACTCAAAGGTCAGTAAATCAGCAAGCTCCACCCAAGCTCAGTTTCAGCCATTTCCCCTACAAGTCAGTCAGTATCTTAGTGATTTCAAAGACAATCTTCAGAGAGGGAAGAATAAATTGTGTCCACAGCTAGCCATTGTAGTATAACTTACATAGAAGAGGAGTCAGAATTGCTTGACTGGACACCAAGCAATGAAAAGATTTCTTCCATTTTCTCCCAACCTGTACTATTAGTGGAAATGGTATGCAGGGATCTGCTGACAACACCCCTCTAACTCAGATCTCCCAACACATTTGAGTGCCAATTCTGCAGTGTTAGTACACAAGAGACTCAGGGTAAAGAACCAGTTTAGAATTATATACTGAATTCTATCCTGAATTGACCCACCCTACTTTTCTCCAAATAACCAACAGGGAAAAGCTGCTCTAAAGAACAGGTAAGAATGACAACAGCAAGCGAAAGAGGCCATTCAGCCCCTCAAGTCAGTCTCAGCATTCATCTCAATTTTCTCACATTTCCTCTTTGTCCCTCAATGCTTTTACACTAAAAAAGTCAATCTTGAAAATTTCAACTGACTCCTGTTTTTTCAATCTTTTGATAATTCCCATTTTGCCTCACCTTCCAGCAGCACAACACAGCAAGAAAGTGTGAATCATTTGCTATAATCCTGTGACTTTTCTCCACTTACTTGGACTGAATCAGTTCGCCGGGATTGTAGAATGGATTGCACATGACATCTGTGTAGGAGTTATGCAGTTTTCTGAACATCTGGAGAGAGAAAAATAACATTAAGATTAGATTGATCAACCATTAAGTGACATTGCATATTTGAAACCTAATTAGTTACATGAAGGAAAATGAAGGTGGCACAGCAGGTAATGTATCACAGCTGTATTCCAAGCACGCTGTGGACATGAAATTCATGGCAACCACATCTGCAGTTAAACGTCTGAAGCTGAAGGACCTTTGGCTGTGAATTGCTGATCTAGAGCTTGAGTTTCAGGCATTTTGAAGCATCAAGGTGCGTTACTTGGTTGCAGGAGCCAGTTGCATCTCTTAGAGCAGATAGTTCAAGCTTACGCACCGGTTCCTGACCATGAACTGTGACTGTAGGAGAGGCAGCTATGGCAATCCAGAAAGTAGTGCTGGTGAAACCTCAGCTCTTGCAATTGTACAACACATTAAAGGGTTCTTGCAGCTTGCATGGATGAGAAAAATGCCCATGGTACCATGAGGCAAGCTGCCTTTCAGGTGGGGGAAAGCAGAAAAAGAAATGCAGTTGCAGTAGAGGGCAGAATAGTTTGGGGATAGACACTGTTCTCTGCAGCCAGTCCCAAAAAGAAAGCAGTTACCTGCCTAGTGCCAGGGTGAAATAAAGCTCCATAGGGCTGGACAGGAACTTGGACTGGGAGGGGAAGGATCCAGTTGTCGTGATCCGTGTGGATATCAAAAACACAGGTAGGAAGGACGTTGTGAGAGGTAGCACGAACAGCCACTGACAAAATTAACAAGCAGATCCACAAAGCTAATAATTTCTGGATCACTACCTGAACCATGTACAAGTCGACAGAGTAAATAAGATCAGAGTCAAATGCGTGACTCAAAGTTTGGTGTGGGAAAAATAAGTTTTGATTGATGGAGCACTGCACCAGGACTAGGGAAAGAGGAAGATGTATTTTTAGGACCCTCTTCAAAACAAATGCTGTGGAGAAGGCTTTAAACTCAATTGTGGGAGATGAGGACACTCTGGCTATGGAGGGAGTGCAAAGGTTTATCAGACTGATTCCTGAGATGGCAGGACTGACGTATGAAGAAAGATGGATCAGGTAGGACTGTGATAACAAGGTGTAGAACTGGATGAACACAGCAGGCCAAGCAGCATCAGAGGAGCAGGAAGGCTGACGTTTCGGGCCTAGACCCTTCATCAGAAATGGGGGAGGGGAAGGAGGTTCTGAAATAAATAGGGAGAGAGGGCAAGGCGGACAGAAGGTGGATAGAGGAGAAGAAAGGTGGAGAGGAGACAGACAGGTCAAAGAGGCGGGGATGGAGCCAGTAAAGGTGAGTGTAGGTGGGAAGGTAGGGAGGAGATAGGTCAGTCCAGGGGGCGGGATGAGGTTAGTAGGTAGGAGATAGGGGTGGGGCTTGAGGTGGGAGGAAGGACAGGTTAGGGAGGCGGGTATGAGCTGGGCTGGTTTTGGGATGTGGCAGGGGGAGGGGAGAGGAGATTTTGAAGCTTGTGAAGTCCACATTAATACCATTGGGCTGCAGGGTTCCCCAGCGGAATATGAGTTGCTGTTCCTGCAACCTTCGGGTAGCATCTTTGTGGCACTGCAGGAGGCCCAGGATGGACATGTCGTCTGAGGAATGGGAGGGGGAGTTGAACTGGTTCGCAACTGGGAGGTGCAGTTGTTTAGTGCGAACCGAGCGAAGGTGTTCTGCAAAGTGGTCCCCAAGCCTCCGCTTGGTTTCCCCGATGTAGAGGAGGCCACAACGGGAACAGCGGATGCAGTATACCACATTAGCAGATGTGCAGGTGAACATCTGCTTGATGTGGAAAGTCTTCTTGGGGCCTGGGATGGGGGTGAGGGGGGAGGTGTAGGAGCAGGTGTAGACCCTTCAATAGGACTGGGGAGGGGGATGGGAGCCCAGAAATAAATAGAGAAGGGACAGTGGGGCTAGAGGGAGGGCAGATGGGATGGAGATAGGTGGATGCAGGGGGTTATTGTGGTTGGTCAACGGGAAGGGTAGATTGATTAGGTGAGACGGAAGATGGACAGGTTGGGGGCTGGAAGATTTTGAAGCTGGTGAAGTCAATATTCAGGCCATTGGGCTGTAAGTTCCCAAGGTAAAATATCAGGTGTTGCTCCTCCAGTTTATGTTTGGCCTCACTCTGACAGTGGAGGCGGCCAAGGATGGACATGCCACCAGGGAAGTGGGAGGGAGAGTTAAAGTGGAGCTGGTGTAGTGCAGACAGTTTCTCCGAATAACCTGAAACCAACTGGTTATTTTAAACTTGATGTGTAACCAGGCAAGAATAATGAATTCATAGTCAAGGATCCTCCACATAAGAGTCATTATGCATCAAGATTACACTCAGTTTGAAGGCAAGTATGGATCTGAAACTAGCATTTTAAAAACTCAAATGAAGGCAAATACCAGACAGTGAACTGAAAATATAGATTTAAAAAGTAAGATCATTGAAGTTGTAGTGTCATTTAAGATGTTTCTTAATTAACAAAAGTATATTCTTCTACAAAAGAAAAGTGCAGGTACAGCAAGTAATTAAGTGAAAATGGAATATTAACCTTAATTGCAAATGGAATACAGCATAAGATCTGTACCTAAAACCTGTACCTAGGTACTTTTACCTAAGATGGTGCCAAATGAGGTGCCATTGTAAACTTTCCACTGTACTCCTGTACTTCCGTACTTGAGTAAGCATGACAATCAAAGGCATTCTAATTCTAATTCATAAAACTCAGCAAGTCCTGTTGAGGCTGTACAGGGCATTGGTGAGATAGCACCTAGAGAACAGTGTACAGTTTTGGTCATCATTTCAACACACCCATCCTTAGATACAGGGCCCAAAACCCCGCATAACATTCCACAAGCTGTCTGACCAAAGTCTTATATAGCCTCAGCTTTCACATCTCTGCTCTTGTATTCTAGCCCTCTTGAAATGAATGTTAACGTGTTTGCCTTCCTAACTGCCAACTGGACCACCCTACCCATAAAACCCGCCCATTTCCTGGCACTCAGCTCAGAGACCCTCCCCTTGGTCTCTCTTACCAAAGTATCCCTCACACCCACTGACCTCTCATCCCAGAGCCCCCTCTCTCAGCGTGCCCCCACCTAACAGGCAACAACTTACACTGCGGATTTCATTGTCCCTCAGAGCAATGTTGGAAGAATCCACCACAATAACAAACTTTACTTTAGTGTTGGTAACGTAGCCATATCTGTAAACATTAGTGAAGGTATATTTCCTCAGGATGCAGGTGTTAGCAATCAGGATGCAAGTTACACTCCTCAATACGTACTTCCCTTCCTCCATTCAGGTCAAGACAAAGATTTCAGTCAAGCAATGACCTACTAAAATAGTGAGTCCAGAGTGAAAGGCAGCTGCTATTGAACAAAAGTGGCAACATAGTCAACCAAGATCCCACCCTCACCCAAATTCTGTACACAACCCCAGCACCAATCAGGTTTTCATTTCACCAACTGCAGCCCCATCACTTCCCACGACATCTGGGTACACACAGTTTTTGGATGGATAAGGGAGTCAGGGGTTACTGGGGACAGGCGGTTACATGCAGTTAAGGCCACAATCAATTTGATGGGTTCATTGACCTGCTCCTTTTCCCATAATTTGCTTTTAAGCTGGAGGTGGAACTCATGGATCAATTCATTGATCAGTATTGATTTGATTCCTCCCAGGCTTGTCTGAGCTCAGTGTCTAACCGTCTGCATGGGAACAGAGGGACAGAAGGCTGTGATTTAGCTCCTTGTTCCCTCTCTTATCATTCAATGATCTGTGACCCAACTCCACCTTTGCCCGATAAACCCTCAAAATCTTCAGTTTACATGAATCTATCAATCTCAGATTTGAATTAATTAAACATCAACTGTTGTTTGGGAAAGAATTTTAAACTCTACCTCCCTCTGTGTTTCTTAGTTTCATTTCTGGCTATAATTTTTAGTCCATACCCCCTAGTCTTTGATACCCCAACGAGCAGAAATAGTTTCTATCTACTCTACCAGTTTCCTTAAATGTAATTCATGTCTGCATACTCTCCTCATAATTTAGCCCTTGGAGTCCAGGTATAATTCTATTAAATCTACACTGGCCCCCTCCCAGGTCAGTATCTTCTTCCCAAGGTGTGATGCCCAAAGCTGCTCTCGGTAACTCCAGGTCTGGTTTAATCAGAGCTTTGTCTTAACAGTAGAATCAGTTGCACCCTCTTTTAATCCAGACTATTAGCATTTCTGAATATTTTAACACCTGTCCATGACCTTTTAATGATTCAGCACTTCAGTCTTGATTGGTCTCTGTGCTGAAATCCCTTTCTTGATCCCTTATCAACTCTTAATACCCTTTTAATATTTATAGGTCTATAGAAGATTTTTGAATTCTGTTTTACATTATCTGCCAGTCTTTTCTCATATGATCTCTTTGTTTTGTATTACTTTAAGTTCTCAACTTGCAGTACTCAACCTGGTTATCACTTGCACTATCAACTTGACACCCATCATACACACCTTTATTCTGCTTTAAATTACACTCTCTCCAATTATCTTATGATCTTTGGCTTTGTTTATCCCACCTTACTCCCTTGTAAGAAAGCACCTCAACTGCAAAAGAAAATCCATTTTTAGCATCTAACGACCATGCCAAGTTTCAAAAATAATTTGATGCTCACAGTCCATTTTTCCTGTTAGTTTTACTTGCCAACCTTTAACTCAAATTTACCTGGAAATCTCCACTTGAAATTCAAACCCCTCCAAATTTGTTATGATTGCTCTGGATTGATCCTTGCCCTTTCCATAGCCAGTCTAAACCTCAACCCCATCACTGACCTGAAACTGTTCCTCCTTTGCCATTTGAAACACCTCATTCTTCACAACCAGATCCAGGAATTCCTGCTTTCACATTCAGCCTAAAACATACTAATCTAGAAAATGGTCTTGAACACAGTTCATAAACTCCTGCTCTTTGCCCCTCAAACTACTACTTTTCTACATTCAGACAGTTGAAGTTGCAGAATCACAGAAGTGTTACAATGCACAAGGACACCACTCAGCCTATCATGTCTGCACAGTTTCTCCCCGTGTGCCACATTGACATTGCCCTGGGAAACATGGGATATAGGCCTGCGGTGCCTGGAGATGCTATTTCAGCAGTCAGTCAGTACTTTGACTTGATGAGTGCCATAGACAATTTTGAGACTTGGTGAAAAACCAGCACAGGAGGGAAAAGGGGGATACATCCAATTTTGCCAGCAGTGCCTACATCTTCACGTCCAGTCCAGCCACCTGCAAACAATGAGTACAAACTTAAACCTTTGTCTGTGAAGAACGCCAAGAAGCCACATTCTGAACAAACGCCATCTACAAGTTTGCTGACAACACCACCGTAGTAAGACAGGTACCTAACGACGAGCCAAAATACAGAAGGAGATGGAGGGCTTGGTGACGACAATCTATGTCTTAAAGTTGGCAAATCTAAAGAACTGATCATCGAATTCAGAAAGAAGGGAGGAGAACACGCCCCCACCTACATCAACTGAGCTGAGGTTGAGGGGGTAAAGAGCATCAAGTTCCTCAGAGTGTAAGAATCTTGTATTTCAATAAGGTTGCCCTCATTCTTCAAAAGTTCAATGAGTAAAGGCCGACCATGCTTAGCCTCTCCGCCTGACAGCATGGTTCTACACCCAGAATCAACCCAATAAATGTTCTCTGGACTGCACCATCTCTCCAGCCTAACATTCACCTGCTCTATCTTCCTATTTTTTAATTATGTGCCCACTGTAGCAGCAGTAATCCAGACACGACTTCTTCTTTGTTCACACAATCTTCTTGCAAACGTCATCATCTATATCATGGGAACCAGTGTGGACTATGACCATTGGCTGTTCATCCTGCTCTGCAACTACTCAATGAGATCTTTGACACGGTCACCAATGAAGTAATGTAACATTCCTGCAGATGAGCCCACCTGTTCTCCTAAAGAGAGGATTCCCCCATTGCTCTTGCTTTTCTAATCATTCTCCTTACCTGTAGAGTCATCTATGGTGCTATGGTTGCACTACCCAGAGAAACCATCATACACAACAACTTTGTGGTTTCCTTACCCCGATCTACATGAAAGTTGAAATTTCCCCTTAAAAACCAGAGTCTCTACTACACCAACACTTGCACTTACACAATTTACCACTTCACAGCTTCTACATGAATTACAACCTTCACAACTGTTACACCGTGAGGGACAGCCATTCAGCTTATCACAACTACACTGGTTCTTCCAAAGGGCATCATTGCCTATTGTTCATCTCCTGCCTTTTCCCCAACCTTGCACGTTATATTTTCGTCCAAATAATCATCCAATGCTCTCTTGAATGCTTCAATTGAACTTGCCTCCAAATTTTTCTAAGCACATTTGCTCCTTTTGCAAGTTACTTTAAACCTGTACTATTTCTCGTTCCCCTTACAACCAGAACTGTTTCACCCTATTTATCAAGTCCACTTATGATTTTGAAAACCTCAATTAGATCCTGTAGCCTACTGAGAAGAATCCCAACTTTGTTAATCTATCCTCAATTAAAAATTGCTCATCCCTGCAACCATTCTTCTAAAGCTCTTCTGCACTCTATGATACATTCACATCTTTCCTATAATTCCTAAAATATTCCAGCTGAGGTATACCACCTAAATTGCAAAGATTCAACATTACCTGTTCCTGTACTCAGTGTCCCCATTGATGAAGCCAAGAAAACTAGTCTTTATTACCTGTTCTCTCAACTGGTCCTGTCATCTTCAGTTCCTGTGCACATAAAACCTCTTAATTCATTTTCTATTCTTTAACACTTACCATTAGACTTCCATGACTTGCTAAACATGTTACATTGTCTGTTATCACTGAAGTGATTTCGTTCATCAATGAGGCTGTTCCTCACCTTCAACCATTTGCTCTACTTTGCCTGTTGTTTTGAGCTCTATTTGTATTATCTACGTTACAGCTGAAGGATACACTTTATAATCCTCAGTGGGGTAAAGTAGCCCCAAGTACAGCTCCCTCTGATCCACAAGGGCCTTCCCGACTGCCGAGATCTTCTCCTCCACAACGTCCAATGAAGTATGAACCGTATAATGAAACTTCAGCTCATTCTCTGTCGGAACTGTTTTAATGTACAATGGATAATTCTGGAGAAAGAGCAACGTAAGTGGTTAGGGAGTGAGTTCAAAACTAAAATATTAGTTTGAAGAACACCGCTCTCCCCCCCGCCGCCGCCGCCGGCCCCGGGGCTCTCAGCCCTCCCTCCTCCTCGCAGCCCCAGGGCTAACGGCCGAGAGTCCCGGCCGCTGGAGGGGAAAGGCGGATCGGTTTCCGGTGTTGTATTTCTCTGGGCTTCACCTCTTTGGCGATCACAGCCACACAGACCGCCATCTTGCCGCAAGTCATCTGACGCAGTCACGTGCCGACCCGGGTGGTCACGGGTTCGAAGGGAGCAGGATGTGGCGGTTGATGCTCGGACTCTCTCTGGCGGCGGGAATCGGGGCCGGGAACGTGCCCAACATCATTATCCTCCTCATGGATGACGTGAGCGACAGTTGATGATGCGGCCCTCCGTCTTGTTGTGTCTGCACCTCACCCGCGCGCTCCCGCCCCTGTCCCCGGCACCATCCGGATCACCCGCGCGCGCTCCCGCCCCTGTCCCCGGCACCATCCGGATCACCCGCGCGCGCTCCCGCCCCTGTCCCCGGCACCATCCGGATCACCCGCGCGCGCTCCCGCCCCTGTCCCCGGCACCATCCGGATCACCCGCGCGCGCTCCCGCCCCTGTCCCCGGCACCATCCGGATCACCCGCGCGCGCTCCCGCCCCTGTCCCCGGCACCATCCGGATCACCCGCGCG
>JAHRHZ010000287.1:223758-274824 GCA_024137785.1 Ginglymostoma cirratum
CAGAAAAGTTGACTTTTCAAGCCTGGACTCAGGACCATTCTGAAGAAGAGTCCAGATTTGAAAAGTCAACTTTTCTGATCCTGTGATGCTGCCTGGCCTGCTGTGTTCCTCCAGCTCCATGCTTTGTTACGTGTGAAAATAATAGGGTTATTCTGGTGGCTGATTTTAACATGTGCCATATTGACTGGGACTCCCTTAGTGTCAGGGGTTTTGATGGGAGGAATTTGTTTGGTGTGTCCAGGAGAGTCTTTTGAAGCAGTATGTGAATAGTCCAATGGGGGAGGGGCCCAGACTGGACATGATATTGAGAAATGAGCCTGGCCGGATGATCAAAGTTTCAGTGGGGAAGCATTTTGGGAATAGTGACTATAATTTCATAAGTTTTTGGATACGAATGGATAAGGACATGAGTGGACCTCAGATGAAGGTGTTAAATTGGGGGAAGGCCAACTATAACCAAATTAGGTGAGAATTGGAGAATGTGGATTGGAAGTGGCTGTTTGTGGGTAAATCCGCATCTGATGTGGGAGTCTTTTAAAGACCAATTGATTAGAGTGCAGGACAGATGTATTCCTGTGTAAATGAAGGACAGGAATGGCAGGATTTTGGAATCTTAGATAACTGAGGAAATTATCAGCTTAGTCAAAAACAAAAGGAAGCATACCTAAGGTCTAGGCAACTAAAAACAGACAAAGTCCTTGAAGAATATGGAGAAAGTAGGAAGGAGTTCAAATGTGGAGTTAGGAGGGCCAAACAGAGGTATGATTTCTGATGAAGGGTCCAGGCCCAAAATGTCAAGCTTTCCTGCTCCTATGATGCTGCTTGGCCTGCTGTGTTCATCCAGCCCCACACCTTGTTATCTCGGATTCTCCAGCGTCTGCAGTACCTTTTATCTATGAAATGTCCTTGGCCAGCAGGGGTAAGGAGAATCCCAAGGCATTTTATCCAAATGTTAGGAGCAAGAGGATAGCTGAGGAAAGAATGGGCACACTCAAGGATAAAGGAGGGAGATGGGAATTGGGTGAGACCTTTAATGAGCACTTTATGTCGGTATTCACCAAAGAGAGGGATGTGATGGATGTTGAGGCTAGAGAAGGTCTGTCAATACTCTCGGGCAGGTCAACATCATAAAGGAGGAATATTGGGTGTATTGAAATAAAGGAGAGTAGATAAGTCTCCAGGGCCAGATGGGATCTATCCCAGGATAGTGTAGAAGGCAAGGCAGGAAATAGCTGAGGCCTCATTCTCTTTGGCCTCAGGCAAAGTTCCAGAGGACTGCAGTATGGCCAGTGTTGTTCCTTTTTGTTTAAGAGGGGAACCAGAGATAACCTAGGTAATTACAGCCCGGTGAACCTGACGTCAGTGCTGAGGAAGCTGTTGGTGAAGATGCTGAGAGACAACATTTATTCACATTTGGACGCGAATGGTCTTATTAGTGATAGGCAGCATGGGTTTGTGCAGGGAAGGCCATGACTCACCAATTTGGCTGAGTTTTTTGAGGACGTGACAAGAATGATTGATGAGGGAAGGGACGTTGTCTACATAGACTTTAGTAAGGCGTTTGATAAGGTACCTCATGGCAAGCTCAAACAGAAGGTAGAGTCCCATGGGATCTGGGGTGAGCTAGCTAGATGGATACAAAATGGGCTCATGGAAGACAGACAGTAGCAGTGGAAGGGTGTATCTTAGATTGGAAATCAGTAACTGGTGCTGTTCTGCGGGGATCAGTGCTGGGACCTTTATTGTTTGTAATATTATATAAATGGTCTGGTGGAAATGTAGGCGGTCTGATTAGTGAGTTTGTGGATGATGCCAAAATTGGCAGAGGATACAGTGGGATATAGATTTTTTGCAGATTTGGGCAGATGGAAATGAGAAACGGCAAATGGAGTTTAATCTGGACAAACGTGAGGTGATGCATTTTGGAAGATCAAATTCTGGTGCAAATTATGCAATAAGTGGCAGAACCTTTTGGAGCATTGAAATATAGAGGGATCTGAGCGTACAGGTTCATAGATCCCTGAAAGCAGCAACACAGGGAGATAGGGTGGTCAAGAAGGAATACAGCATGCTTGCCTTTATTGGGTGGGGCATTGCATTATAAAAGGTGACAAGTTATGTTACCGCTGTACAAAACTTTAGTCAGGCCACATTTAGAATATTGTGTGAAGTTCTGGTTGCCACACTGTCAGAAAGATGTGGATGCTTTGGAGAGATTGCAGAGAAGATTAACCAGAATGTTGCCTGGTCTGTTATGGGGAGAAATTGGATAAACTTGGATCGTTTTCTCTGGAAAGGCAGAGGCTGAGAGATGATCTGACAGAGGTCTGCAAAATTATTTTGTTTGTTCATGGGATGTGAGTGCACCATCTATTACCCATGCCTAGTTGAGCTTGAGAAGCTGGTGATGAGCTGTCTTTTGGGATTGCTACAGGTCCTAGTCACACATTGTTCAAAAGGTTTTCCTTGTGTCATCTTTAGTTCTTTTGCCAGTCACCTTAAATTGGTCCATTTTTTCTTGATCCTTCTGCCAGTGAGAATAATTTCTCTCGCTTTCAACTCTGGAATGTAGGAACAGGAATGAGCCATTCAGCCCATCAAATTTACTATCAGTTAATGAGATAATGGTTGATCAATGGCCTAACTCCATATATCTTTGACCCATATCCTTTAATACTTTTGCATACCAAAACAAACCTATCTCAGATTTAAAATTAACAACTGATCTAACATCCACTGCCATTTGTGGAAGAGAGTTTGAAACCTCTACCATCCTTTGTTTGTAGCACTGTATACTCTGTCCCTTCATTATTTTGAGCACAGCTGAAAGATTACCTGCCTATGCTTGCCCTGTTGCCAGGAGACTTCAAGGGTTCTGCAGTCAATATTGAGCTTTCCCTGCTGTTTGTATGACAATGTGCTGCCATCTCTGGTCATTCAGTGCTGCAGGTGTTCAAAATCACGGGGGGTCTGGACAGAAACTTTCTGTTGGCCTTCAGTTAGCCACTGTTCAGATTTCCAAGCAGAGCACTGAATTCAGCAGTTTCAGATGATACCATCTGTCCCCATTTTGTCAGAAAGAAGCAGTTGGCAATATTGCTTTTACTATTAACATCTTTAGACAAATCTTTTTCTTTACTTGCACGAGTCGTTTTGTCATTCAATCTCTCCTGCCTCCCACCCAATGACAGACATTTCCTCTGGTTCTCTTCTTTCACTCCCCACTTTGTGTTTCTTTACTTGCTTAAAACTTACAACATTTTGTATCTTTCATGTTCAGACTGTTATTTTCTTTATTTTGTTTCAGATCTCCACTATCTGCAGTAAATGTATTTTAGATAAAAGACTCTCTGTTGGCTTCTCTTCAGCCAGTTATGAATATATTGACTATTTGAGGCCCCAGCACAGAGTCCTGTGGGACATGGTGGTTAGTTGCAATTTCGGCACCTGTCTGTTATGCTGATTCGTTGTCTTCCACCGTCTAACCAGATTACTCGTTTGTCTTCAATTCAATGGGCTTTCATTTTAGTAAAGAGTCTCATACGAGGAGACTTCTTGTATACATATGTAATTTATAGACATTTCTCTGTATACAACTTCAGTCATTTCCTTGAAAAATTCACTTAGTTAATATCTACTCTACAAATCCATGCTTGCTCTTTCTAATTAGCTTGACTTTCTTAAAATGTTCATCACTTTGTCTTTAATATAGATGCCAATATTTTCTCTACCAGATCCCAGGCTAACAGGTTTTTACGTTCTTAAACAGTAGAGTCAATTTTGAAAATTAAAAAGACAATTCCTGAATGCAAAGAGAGCCTTGTAATAGACTGTGAGATGTATCAGTGTTACAGTGAGGGGTGCAGGGTTTATCAGAGCGATAGAGTGAGGGTTGTGGGACATATCAGAATGATATAGTGTGGGCTGTAGTTAACATCACAGTGGGGCAGTTAAGAGTCAACCGCATTGCTGTGGATCTGAAGTCACATGTAGGCCAGACAAGGTAGAAGAATGGCAGTTTCCTCCCCTAAAGGACATCAGTGAACTAGATGGGTTTTTCCTGACAATGGATTCACGGTTATCATTAGATTCTTAATTCCAGATATTGATTGAATTCAAATTCCACTATCTGCCATGGTGGGGTTTGAACCTAGGTCTCCAGAATGTTATCTGGGTCTCTGGATTAATAGTCCAGTGATCATACCAGTAGGCCATTGCCTCCCCAGTGTTGGGTGTGGGATAAATCAGTGATACAGTGTGGGGTGTTAGATAGTTCAGTGTTACATTGAGCAGTGGTTAATATCACAGTGTTGCTGTGAGGATTATGGGTGATATCAGTGTGATACAGTGTGGTATTGGATATATCAGAGAGTTACAGTGAGTGGTGAGGTATATCAGAGTGTTTCTATGACGGGTGTTGGGTATAACAGAGTTGCAGTGAGTACAACTATTTTAATTATATATTAATGATCTGGACAAAAGGAACTGAGAGCATTGCTGCTGAGTTTACATAGGTTGAAGGTCGGGAAGTGTTGAGGAGATGAGGAAGTTGCAGAATTACTTGGACAGGCTAGGAGAGTGGGCAAATAAGTGGCAGATGGAATACAACATGGGAAATTGTCAGATATGTATATTGGTAGGAAGAATAGAGGTTTGGACTATTTTCTAAATTGGAAATCTGGAGCACAGAGAGACTTAGGA
Organism: Ginglymostoma cirratum; assembly: GCA_024137785.1. Classification (NCBI taxonomy): domain Eukaryota; kingdom Metazoa; phylum Chordata; class Chondrichthyes; order Orectolobiformes; family Ginglymostomatidae; genus Ginglymostoma; species Ginglymostoma cirratum. Next base: position 228,460 of record JAHRHZ010000287.1, read on the forward strand.
GTCTGTTCAGGAATTTCTTAAGGTTAATATGCAGGCTCAGTTGGCAGTTAGGAAGGCAAATACAACGTTAACGTTCATTTTGAGAGTCTAGAATTGGCAGGGATGTACTGCTGATGCTGCATGAGACTCTGGTCAGACTGCATTTGGAATATTGTAAGCAGTTTTAGGCCCCATATCTAAGGAAAGATGTGCTGGCTTTGGAGAGGTTCCAGAGGAGGTCGACGAAAATGATTGCGGCAATGAAGGATTTATCATGTGAGGAGTGGTTGAGGACTCTGACTCTGTCCTCAGTGGAGTTTAAAAGGATGAGAGGGGAATCTCTTTGAGACCTACAGAATACTGAGAGGCCCGGATAGAGTGGTTAACATGCAGGATCAGTTGGCAGTTAGGAAGGCAAATGCAAATATAGTATTTGTTTTGAGGCAGCTAGAATACAAGAGCAGGGATGTATTGCTAAGGCTGTATGCAGCACTGGTCAGACCACATTTGGAATATTGTGAGTAGTTTTATGTACTGTATCTAAGGAAGGATGTGCTGGCCTTGGAGTGGAACCAGAGGAAGTCCACAGGAATGATCCCAGGAATTGTCATGTGAGTAGTGATTGAGGACTCTGGGTCTGTACTTAATGGAGTTTAGAAGAATAATGAAGAATTCTCAGAGGCCTGGATAGAGTGGACATGCAGAAGATTTTTCTACTCGTAGGAGAAACTAGGACTCAAGTGCCCAGCCTCAGAATGAAGGGATGACCATTTAGAACTGAGATGAGGTGGCATTTGATTAGCCAGAGGGTGCTGAAACTGTGGAACTCTTTGCTACAGTAGGTTGTGGAGGCCAAGTCACTGAGTGTTTTTTTAAAAATTCATTTGTGTGATGTAGGCATCACTGGCTGGCCAGCATTTATTGCCTGTCTTTAGTTACCCTTGAGAAGGTGGTGGTGAGCTACCTTCTTGAACAGCTGCAGTGCACCTACTGTGAGTTGACCTATAATGCTGTTTGGGAGGGAATTCCAGGATTTTGATCCAGGGAAAATTGAAGTCAGAGCTAGATAGTTTCTTGATTAGTAAGGCTATAAAAGGTAATGGGGAGAAGGTACGAGAATATGGTTGAGAACGTATCAGCCATGATTGAATGGTGGGGCATACTCAATGGGCTGAATGGCCTAAATCTGCTATACCTTATGACTTTGTGGTCTTATGGGTGTTGGGTATATCAATGAGTTGCTGTGAGGTATGTGAAGTCTTTTGGAGTGTTTCATTGAGTGGTATGGAGTATATCACCTTGTTACGGTGAGGGTTTTGGGGTATATTAGTGTCACAGTGAGGGATATAGGATTTATCAGAGAGTTACAATGAGTGGTGCAGGGTTTATCAGAGTGATACAGTGAGGGATGTCGGGCATATCAGAGTGTTACAGTGGTGGGTGTGATGTATATCAGTGTTGCTATGAGAGAGGTGGGGTATATCAGGGTATTGCTGTGAGGGCTGTGGAATATATTGAATTAGGCATGGACTCTTTATTAATATAAAGAAGTGAGGATTGCTGACTTCTTTACTGTATGGAGCTTTACCTTAAATGCAGCCTGTGTAATATTTTAGAAATAAACATCAATTTATTGAAACATTTCTCCTTTTCTCCTTCCTCTATAGCCCGTGCTGCATTGCTAACAGGTCGTCTTCCCATTAGAAATGGTTTCTACACAACAAATGCTCATGCTCGAAATGGTAAGTGTTAGCCTTAACCAGTCAGCGTAGTAAGCATTTTCCAGCCTGGCTTCAATCACTTATTGGTGATACCTCTTGCACTTTGTGTGTGGGAGAGAGCCCACTTATATAATCTTTTAATTCTTTCACAGGATGTGAGCATCATTGGCTAGGCCAGCATTAATTGCCTGTCCAGCAGTGATCTGCCTCCTGAACTTCTGTAGTCCACGTACTGTGGGTAGACCCATAATACTCTAAGGGAGGGAATTCCAGGATTTTGACCTGAGTGCCACTGAAGGAACAGCGATGTTGATGTGGCTTGGAAAGGAACTTGCAGATGGTGGTGTCCAATGTATCTGCTGCCCTTGTCCTTCTGGATGGAAGTGGTTGGGGATGAAAGGTGTTGTCAAAAAATACTTGACGAGTTGCTGCTCTGCATCTTGTCGACAGTGCTGCCACTGTGCATTGGTGGTGAATGGTGAAAATTGTGCCAAGCTACTTTGATCTCAATGATGTTAAGATTCTTAAGTTGCAATCATCCAGGCAAGTGGCCAGAGTTCCATCACATTTCTGACTTGTGGATGAGAAGCAGCAAAGTAACTCAATGCAGTATTCCCATCCTTTGACCTGCTTTTGTAGCCACAGTATTTTTATGGTTAGTCCAGTTCAGTTTCTGGTCACTGGTAACCCCCAGGATGTTGATAATGGGGGATTGAACGATTATAATATCAAGAGATGATGATTAGCTTCTCTCTTGTTGGAGATGGTCACTACCTGATACTTGTGTGGCTTGAATATTTCTTGCCATGTAATGGCCTAAGTTTAGATGTTGTCCAAGGCTTGCTGTGTAACATCACAGTCTGCTTTTGTCTTTCTGGAGTTGCAAATGCTGCTGAACATTATGCAATCATCAACAACTATCCCCGCTTTGAACAGTTGAAAGAAAGAAGATCATTGATGAAGGGTAATTGAAGATGATCGGCTGGAACACTAGCTTCAGGAACAGAAATGGTGAAGCAGCCTTCTGATCAGCAAAATGATCATCTCAGCAAACTCTGTAGACAGGGATCATGGAGCCAGTCTTTCCCTCTGCTCCTGACACCAATGTTTCTTTTAATACCTGTTTGTACATATGTGTAGAGGAGAAGTTTTTTAATTGGGTTAGAGTTCTAATTAGTAGTTATATATTGATGGTTCATAATTGTTTATCTGAAGTTAGAACCCATTTATTTAATTAAATAGACCTTCTTGTTAAGAACAGAAACCTCATCTGCATTTTCTGTCAACCCAAATCTGAAAGAAGGTAAATTATGAATTTTGTGTACTTTTTGAAATCTTCAAATGCTATGGCGATTCTGGGAATAGTACAGCTTGATTTAGCCAGTGGCGTGCAACAATAAGCAGTGAGTGTTAATTACTTTCGAGAAAGGTGTGGGGTAAGATGGGGCTAGGATTGGATGAGAGAGGTACCACAGGGGCAGGGAAAGTAGGTAATGAGGCACGTTTGGCATGCTATGCCAAGAGATCTCAAAAGACTTCAAAACATTTGTTGAAACTGACAGTTGGCCAAAAAAATGTAAGATCCGGCCCTGACTTCGGTGATTACTCGAGTTGAGAATGATTGTCTCTGTAAGAGTGTCTATCTGTGAGCCTTCAGATGGCTGAGGAGATTCTATTTGCAATGTGGGCTTTGGTGGGTGGTGATGGTGGTTGGAGGTGGTCGTGGGTGGGCCTTCCTGATGTCTGTCTCTCCTTGTGCAGGAGTCGCTTCTGTTCAATGGCAAGGCGGAGTTTGTTTCCTTAGTGTATAGCTCCCTGCTGGATGATGTTTCAGTTTGTAGCTGTGTCCTCCTGGTTGTTGACATTGATATAGAATTTCTTGAGGTTAGTCCAGTTGTTATCTTTGAAGCGTTTCTTTTGGCCAGGGAGCACGCTGACCTTCCTTCAGCTGAAAGTACATGAGCTGTTTTAGGAGGCGTGACTTGGGCATTCAGATGCCCAAGTGGCCAGTCTATCAGAGTTGCTGTAGAATTATACTTGTGGTGGTGATGCTGGCTATGCTGGCCTCCTCCAAGTTGCCGGTATTAATGTGCCAGTCTTCCCAGTTGAGTCGCAGAATTTTTCCTAGGAATCTCTGCTGGTGTTGTTTGATGTTTTAATGTGCCTACTCTAGGTAGTCCTTGTTTTAGGTCCAATTAGCAGTGCAGGAAGGACAATGGCTTTGTAGACCAAAAGTTTAATTTGAGCCTGCAGGTCATGGTCTTCAAACACCCTTCTTCTGAGTCAGGTATAGGTTCCACTGGCACAGTTCAGACAGCGCTGTATTCAGCCCTGTGTCTCACATGCACAGTCAGACACTATAGGCTGAATCTTACTTACTTATCCTGCATGCCCTCTGCACTGTCTGCTCGCTTACTCAGGATTCTTCCCCTCTTGCAATAAAAGGAACAGCTGTGTCTTCCGCTTCTTCTCCACTCTCATTGCAGGAAGAAAACAACCCACAACGGGCCTAAAAGAGTCAAGGTGGCCAGTATGCTGCTGGATGTTTGGCTGCTCACCCCTAATGGGGAGAGAGCCTTGACTCTGACCACGAGCTGCTGACTGCCCGTGTACAAGGCCCTGGACTGGGAACACAGGCTGCCTATGAGGACTCCCAGACCAAAGGCTATTTTCCTTGACATGATTGAGGACAGCTGACAACTCCCATGACAGGCTTCCCGACTTCGTGTTTGCAGTAAATGGCAGAGCAAAATAGCAGTATTGTGAGCCTGGTATCTCTGGCTGAGAGAGCAAGGCAAGGCCATGATGCAGTGAATATTCGGGTTTCAATGTGTGTGAGAGCAAATGGCTGGAGACAGAGTCAGGACCAATCCATGAGCAAGGTGTGCTGCCTTTTCAGCTCAAAGTGTCCCTGATTTACCATTACAATCAAAATTGTTATTTGACCCCAAGGTATGGCACTGAAGTGCAGAAGTGTACTTTGAGTGGTTTGGACATGTACCATGAGAGATCTTAGAGGCTGGCACATGACAGATGCAATGTCCATGGATGTGGGGCAGGGTGGGTGTAATAGTGCAATACCTCATGAGGTTAATGAACTCTGCATGGGAGGCACCAACCTCCTTTGATCTTGAGCCTTGCTCTCACTCACAGTATAACTCTCCCCATTTGGACCAAACCCCAGACGACTAGCTTGTGAATTAAGAAAGCAGACAATATTTCTTGACAAATCAACTCAATAAAGCCAGCCTTGTATGTGACTAATACCACTGCTTTTCTCTGTCTGCAGCATATACACCACAGGAAATTGTGGGAGGAATCCCTGATTCAGAGATCCTTTTGCCAGAACTCCTCCGGAAGGCAGGATATTCCAGCAAAATCATTGGGAAGTGGTTCGTCAACTTTAAATCATCATTGTTCCGCGTAAAATGTCTGCAGGTTTACAGTACAAATGTTAACATAAAATCATAGATGATGAAAGAAAGTCATTCAGCCCAGCATGCCTGGGCAAATTCTTTGATAGAGAAATCCAGTATATCAGCATACTCTAATCTTTCTCAGTAGACCTTCAAGTATTTATCCAGTTCTGTTCTGGAAATTACATTGAATCTACTCCACCTCCCATGCAGATCATTGATGCTAAAGAAAAGACATTTATTTAAGTCACCTCTGGTTGTTTTGGCAGTTATTTTACATTTGTGACCTCTGGTTAGTAACTTTGCTGCCAGTGGAAACAGTTTGTTCTCCTTACTTTCTCTGTCAAACACCTTCTTGATTTTGAAATCCCTCATCCCTGGAACTGTTTGTAAATCTCCTCTACACTCTATCCAAGGCTTTGACATCCATCCTAAAATATGGTATCAAGAGTTTCTTTTTCATTCTTCCATGGGATGTGGCGTGGTTGGCAAGGCTAGTATTGTTGCAATCCCTGATTGCCCTTGAGAATGTGATGGTGAGCTGCCTTTTATGAGCTGCTGCCTCCTTGGAGTATGGTTATACCAACAGAGCTGTTAGGGAGGGAACTCCAGGATTTTGACTTAGCAACGCTGAAGAATGGCAATACGTAATCTTCACTTCAATCTTGAAAACAACCTTCACAGTGCATTCTGTTTTCTGTCCCTTCACCAATTCTGTGTTTACACTGTCACTGACCTTTTGTACCCATGGGCTTTTAATTTTGTGAACACACCTACTATACGTAACTTTGTTGAATGCTTTTTGAAACTCTATATAGATAATATGATGTGTCTGCATCAACTTTCACCAATGAAGTTATGCTGACTGGCCAATAGTTGCTGGGTTTAGTCCTTTTCAACTAATATTTTTAATTCACAATCTTCTAGTTCTCTAGCATCACTGATATTGTGGCCAGACTCCCTGAAACTGTCACCCTTAATATCCCTTAGTAATTAGGCTGCTTCTCATTCAGACCAGGTAATTGTCCTACATTGAGGACCTCCAAGTTTTACCATAACTTCTCTAATTTATTTTGATCGTACTGAATGTCAATATTGCCACTTTCTTCTCTGTGTATCTCAAGTGAAGACATTTGCATACCTCAGCCAACTTTAGAACATAGAACAATAGAACATAGAAGATCTTTTTGGTTACTAAATAGCCCTACTTTTCCTTTTGCTTCTTTAAATACATAAAAGGGAAGAAAGAGTTAAAAGTGAATATTGACCCCTTAGAAAGTGTATTTTGGGAAATAATAATGGGGAGCCAGGAAATAACAAAGGAATTACATAAATACTTGGCATCAGTCTTCATACTCGTAGACACTATTACCATTTAAAAATTACTAAATAATTGAGGAGTGAAAAGGGAAGATGAAATAAACACAACAACTATCAATAGAGAAAAAGCACTAGAGAATACTAATGGAGCTAAAGATTGATAAGTGACCTGGACATGGTAGAATGCATCCAAGAATACGAGAAGAAATAGCTACAGATATATTGGATGCACTAATAATAATCTTATACAATACAGTACAAGACAGGAACAGGCCCTTTGGCCCACCAAACCTGTGCCAATTCCTAATCCTTATTTAGACCAAGAACCTTTAGATTCCGGAAAAGTGCTGGAGGATTAGAAAACTGGCAATGTAACACCTTTATTCAAAAAGGCAGGACGCAAAAAGAAAATAGTTAACTATAGGCCACTTAGCTTAACATCTGTTGTTGGGAAGATGTTAGCATCTATTATAAAGAATACAATAGCAGAGAATTTAGGGATGCATAGAATGATCAAACAAAGTCAGCACGACTTCATGGTGGAAATCATGCCTGAAAAATTTATGAGAATTCTTTGAGAATGTAACAGGCAGGTGAGATAAAGGGAAACAGTCGATGCAATAAAATAGATTTTTAGGTTTGATAAGGTACCACATAGTAGGCTACTTAATAAGATAAGAGCCCATGGTGTCGGGGTAGTATATTAGCGTAGATAGAGGATTGGCTAACTAATGGAAGATGAAGAGTTGGGGTAGGGGCGACAGTTTCAGGATGGCAAACTGTAACTAATGGTGTGTCCCAGGGGCGTCAATTGTTTACAATTTATATTAATAACATAGATGATGGAAGTGAATTTATAACAGCCACTTCTATGGATGACACCAAAATAGGTGGACAGGCAAGTGGTGAAGTTAGCACAAAGAGTCTGCAGATGGATATAGACAGGTTCAGTGAGGGGGCTAAAGCTTGGCACATGGAATATAATGTAGGAAAATTTGAGCTTATGCATTTTGGCAGTTAGAATAGAGGAGTTGAATTATTAAAATGGAGAAAGACTGCAGAAAGCTACAGCGTAAAGGAATTTGGGAGCCCTTATGTATAAATCTCACAAACCTAGTACACAAGTTGATCAGGTAATAGGGAAGGCTAGTAAAATGTTGGCCTTTATTTCAACATACAGAAGTAGGAAAAACTTGCTAAAACATAAACTACTTAGACCACACTTAAAACACTTTGAACAGTTTGGCCCTTTTATGTAAGGAAAGAGGTACTGGCATTGAAGGCAGTCCCGAGAAGGTTGACTAGGTTGACCCCAGGTATGTAGGGATTGGCTTACAAGGAGACATTAAGTAAGTTGGGTCTGTACCATTAGCGTTTAGAAGAATTAGAAGTGGCTATTATACATTTCACTTCCATTATCTGTGTCTTATTGAAGTATGTAAGATTCTTAGGAGACTTGATAGGGTAGTTATGAAGAGGTTGTTTTCCCTTGTAGGAGAGTCTAGGACGAGAGAGCATAATCTCAGAGTAAGAAGTTGCCCAGTTAGGACAAAGATAAGAATTTCTTCTCTCAGAGGGTAGCAAATGTGTGGAATTCTTTACTACAGAGGGCTGTTTAAGGCTGAGTCATTGATTATATTTAAGGCTGAGCCTGACAGATTTTTAATCAGTAAGGGAATCAGGGGTTGAGTCAGGAAGGTGGAATTGAGAATTAATAGATCACCCATAAACTCATTGAAGGCTGCAGACTACTTGTACTAAAGATCTACTCTGCTTTTGTGTCTTAAGGACTACATTTTTTTTTCTATTGGTATATTCTTATGAAATACTTACGTGTTCATTTTTATGTTAGCTGCCAGTTTATTTTCATAATCATTTTTGTAATAATATCCAGAAACTGATAAGTTTATACGTCTTTTTAAAACCTACAGTTAATAGCTGAAAGGGCGATACAAGTGAAAGAACGGGGAGGGAACGATCTAGTAATATTATTGCTGGACTGTTAATCCAGGGACCTGGGTTTGAAACCTGCCATCCTTGGTGAAATTTGAATTGACTAAAAATCTGGAATTAAGAATCTAATGATGACCATGAATCTATGGTTGATTGTCACAAAAACACACCTGGTTCATTCATTGTGTTTAGAAAGGAAATTGCCATCTGTACCTCATATGGCCTACATGTGACTCCAAACGCACAGCAATGTGGTTGATTCTTAACTGCCCCCATGGGCAATAAAAAAAAACCGGTCTCATGTTTACAGACATTTACTGGAACAAAAGACTACAAACAATATTGACTAATCTGTAGCTTTGTGAGCAACTTACATTTTAAATCTCAAACCTGAAGTTCCTTTTTCCTTTGGCATAACTGAAAATATAGTTCACAGACACGCAGACATAGTATTCACTGAACCAGTAATCCAAGGATTGAGACTAATGCACTCATTACTGCTCTCTGAAATGCCATTCAGTTGAAGGGTAGTTACAGATGGGCAAGAAATGCTGGCCTTGCCATGACACCCACATTCTCACACTTTACACTATTCAGGATGTATTTATATGTCCCAGAACAGCCCATACAGATTCTTACTTCTTTATGCTGCTAACTGAGCCAGCATTTGTTGACCTTACCTAATTTTTCTCGAAGAGGTGGTAGTGAGTGACCTTCGTGAACTGCTGCAGCCCATTATGCATAGATAGACCCATTGTGCTGTTAGGGAGGGAGTTCCAGAATCTTGACCCATTGACATTAAACAAATGGCAATACATTTACAAGTCAGGATTGTGAATGTCTTGGAAGGGAACTTGCAGATGGTGGTGTTAACATGTATCTGCTACTCATGTCCTCTAGATGGCAATGATCATAGAGTTGGAAAGAAATGGCCAATGGCTTGCACTTGCATGGCATAAATGTTATTTACCCCTTGTTGGCCTAAACCCAGACATTGTCCATGTCATACTGCAGAAGGACATGGACTGCTTCAGTATAAGAGGAGTGCACTGAAAATTGTGCATTTAGCAGTGAACATCCTGACTTTTGCCCTTCTGGTGGAGAGAACATCTATTGTGAAGCAGCCTAAGATGGTTAGGTCTGGGACACTACCCTGAGGAGCTCGTAGAGATGTCCCAGAGTAAGATGACTAATGTCCAACGAACACAATCATCTTCCTTTGTGCCAGGTATGATTCCAAACAGCAGAGTGTTTTCCCCAGATTCCCAAAGACTCCAATTTTGCGAGGGCTCCTTGATGCAACATGTGGTGAAATACAGGTTTGATGTCAAGGGCAGTTGCTGTCACCTCACCACTTTTAGCTCTTTTGTCCATGTGTAGTCCAAGACTGTAATGAGGCCAGGAGCTAAGATGCCCTACAAAGCCCATGCTGAGTGTTAGCGAGCAGGTTATTACTTCGCAAGTGCTACTTGATAGCACTGTTGATGACACCTTCATCACTTTACTGATGATTGAGAGCAGAATGATATGGTGGAAATTGGCAGAATTGGTTTTGTCCTTTTTTTTGTGCAGAACTACCTGGGCAATTTTCCACCTTCTTGTGGAGATGCTTGTGTTGTAGCTGTACTGGAACAGATTGGTTAGGGTCGTGGAAAGTTATTGAGCACAAGTCCTTAGTACTGTTGCTGGTAAATTATCAGGACTCATAGTCTTTGCAGTATTCAGTGCTTTTGACCGTTACTTGATATCATATGGAGTGAGTCAGATTGACCAAAAGCTGAGAACTGTGATGCTGGGGACTATTGGAGGAGGTCAGGATGGATCATCCACAAAACAGTGCTTCTGCTCTTTTCCTTTCTCAGTATGAAGACTTTTACTCTCAGAACTGCCTTTCACAGTGAAGTGATTTGGCTCAAAGATTCTTCTTAGAATCATAGAATCATACAGTATAGATGAAGCTTTCAGCCCATCAAGTCTGCACTGAGAAAAAATACTCTAATTATTTTCCACATCTTGGCCTAGAGCTTTGAGTGTTATGATAATTCAACTGTTCATCCAACTACTTTTTAAAGTAAGATTTTCCACCTCAACTACCCTCCTAGGCAGTGCATTCCAGATTCCCACCATCTACTAGGTGAAAAGTGTTTTCATGAAATCCCTTCTAAACCCCTGCCTTTCACCGTAAAATTATGCCCCCTTGTTATTGACCCTTCAATTAAGAGGGAACAACTGCTTTCTATCTAGCATGTCCACATCCCTCATAATCTATACAGAAATGTTTGAATGTGTGACTTTAAAATTACAGTCCCTACAGGATCACATTCAAAAGTCCATGCATTCATAGAACATAGAGCAGTACAGCACAGTACAGGCCCTTCGGCCCACGATGTTGTACCGACCTATTATCCTACTGAGATCAAACTACCCTGCATACCCTACATTTTACTATCCTCCATGTGGCTATCCAAGAGTCGCTTAAAAGTCTGTAAAGTATCTGACTCCACTACCACTGCCGGCAGCGCATTCCATACGCCCACCACTCATTCGTAAGTTGGATATTTATAAATCAGGGGCCCCTGTATAGAAATCTTGCAATTCTCCCTAATCTTACCTGCCAGTGTTTCTTTCATGTCCGTTTTATGGACCAGACCAAACCCCTCAAAAGATAGCCTAGACCCTAACTTTTCTTTAGTTTAAAGGTAAGTGTGAGGTGTTGTGTTCCAGATGCAATTTGATTGATTAAGCTACTTGACTTTAAGCAAAACACACTTTATTTTTACGCTACAGTTAAATTACAGACAAATAAAAATAGAAACATTGGCTTAATTGTAACTCTTGTGGAAATACCTAACAAAACAATATATATAAACTACTATTAACTGTTAACTATTTCAATATAGTAACATCCCATAAACACGCCCTTGGCAAAGGCATATTCAGTAAAATAGATTGTCTCACATGCAGTTCTAGCAGCAGGAAGAGAACCCCAGCTTTTAACTATAACTAGCATTATGAACCTCCACATCCAGCTTCAAGATCCCAGCAACTGCAGAAAGCTAAAACTAAAAATCCTGGGTCTGTGGGAGCTTGATCCCACCCATTCTAGCTGCTTCTATTGTTCCAACTTTAATACAAAAACAGACCTCACAAGCTGTGTACTTTATTGGCTTTGGGCAGACCACTCATTACCTCTGTCTCAATCTTTCTTCATAAAAGTAAGGACACAACACACCTCTTACAGTTGTAGTGTCGTCATACCCCTCCTTGCTGTCCTAATTGCTTTCTTAAGTATCCCCTGTACTGTCTATATTTCACTAGGACCTCCATTGCTTTGCTTCCTCTGTACCTGTTGAAAGCTTCTCTTTTTCTTGTTATTGAGAGAATGGGGAATCTGTAGACTCTATGCTGCAAAAAGCTGTGGAGGTCAAGTCATTGGGTGTATTTCAGGCAGAGACAGGTTCTTGATCAGTAAGGGGAGAAGGCAAGAGAATAGGGTTGAAAAACAGATCAGCCAAAGTGAAATGGCAGAGCAGACTCGATGGGCCAAGTGGCCTAGTTCTGCTCCTGTATCTTAAAATGTTATGATCTTATACAGTCCTGAATACTTATAGATATCCAGGGATGTCTGGGCTTGATGCTCTAACATTTCACCCGAAAGGGAACACGTACTAAAGGGCTTGTACTCTCACCAGTTTCATTTTATAGGCCTTGTAGATGGTGGACAGGCTTTGGGGAGTCAGAAAATGAGGTTTTAACCGCAGTATTTCTAGCCTTTGACTGGTTCTTGTAGCCACAGTGTTTATGTAGCAAGTGCTGTTGCAATTCTGGTCAATGGTAACCTCCAGAATGTTGATAGTGGAGAATTCAATGACGGTAACACCTTTGAATGTCAAGGAGCGGTGGTTAGATTGTCTCTTACTAAATATGGTCATTGCCTGGCATTTGTGTGGTGCAAAAGTTACTTGCCACTTGTCAACCCAATCCTGGATATCGTCCACATCATGTATTTGAACATGAACTGTTTCAATATCAGAGGAGTGGCAATATATGGGGCGGCACGGTGGCTCAGTGGTTAGCACTGCAGCCTCACAGCGCCAGGGTCCCGGGTTCGATTCCAGCCCCAGGTGACTGTCTGTGTGGAGTTTGCACATTCTTCCCGTGTCTGCGTGGGTTTCCTCCGGGTGCTCCGGTTTCCTCCCACAGTCCAAAGATGTGCAGACTAGGTGGATTGGCCATGCTAAATTGCCCATAGTGTTCAGGGGTGTGTGGGTTATAGGGGGATGGGTCTAGGTGGGATGCTCCAAGGGTTGGTGTGGACTTGTTGGGCCGAAGGGCCTGTTTCCACACTGTAGGGATCCTAATTCTAAAGCCACAAATGGTGTTGAACATTGTGCAATCATGAGAGAACATCCCCACTTCTGACCTTATGGAGAGAAGGTCATTGATGAAGCAGCTGAACATGGTTGGGCCTAGGACACTACCCTGAGGAACTCCTGCAGAGATGTCCTGGATCTGAGGTGACTGACCTCCAGCAACCATGACCATCTTCCTATGTGCCAGGTATGACTGCAACCAGCAGAATGTTTGCCCCTTGATACCAGTTGATTCCAGTTTTGCTAGGGCTCCTTGATGCTACACTTGGTCGAATGCAGCCTTGACGTCACCTTACCTCTGGAATTCAGTTTTTTTTTTACCATGCTTGAACCAAGACTGTAATAAGATCAGGAGCTGAATGGTCCTCTTAGAACCCAAACTGGGCATGACTGAGCAGGTGCTGCTTGATGGCACTGTTAATGATCCATCACTCTACTGATGATCAAGAGCAGACTGATGGGACGGCAGTTGGCCAAGTTGGATTTGTCCTGCTTTTTATGAACAGGATGTACTTGGGCAATTTTCTACATTGGAAAAACCAAGCTGAAAGTCTCTGCTGAAGAAAACTACCGTCACCCTGGATGAAAAGTGCCACACCAGGCTGTCGGAACGCTGGGCCAAAAGCATCTGCCAAAGAAAGCGCCACCCTGGACAAAAAGCATCATACCGAGCCGTTAGAATACTGGGCCGGAAGCGTTCACCAGACATCAAGCCGGACTGCCAACGAGACCACAATCCTGAGACAAAACTGCCACATCAGGAGATCGCTCCACAGGGCCAAGACCACTATACCAGGAAAAAACCACGGCTCTGGACTGCGAGAAGCCACCATATCACTGGATAAGCCGTTAAATGAAGTTAAGATGAATTTTGATTAACTATACTAATTGGAAACATTATAAACAGAGAAAGAAAACAAAAAAATTGTGTCAGTGAACTGAGTAGATGAGCTGTGGGCTACTGGGCTGAGGAACCCGCAAGCTGCACTGCTATCTCGCTGCCACCATCATTAGAAAGAAAGGAGGAGAACACGCCTGCATCTATATCAACGGAATTGAGGTTGAGAGGGTGGAGAATGTCAAGTTCCTCTGAGTGATGATAACCAACAACCTATCCTCGACTCCCACGTAGATGCAATGTTCAAGAAGGCACAACTACAGCTCTTCTTCCTCAGGCAGCTCAGGGAATTTGGCATGTCCACAAGGACCCTCATCAACTTCTACAGATGCACAATTGAAAGCATACTGTCCAGGTGCATAATGGCCTGGTGTGGCAACTGCTCTGCCCAGGACCGTAAGAAACTACAGAAGGTGGTGTGCACAGCCCAGACTATCACAGAAGCCAACCTTCCATCCACGGACTCTATCTACATGGCTCGCTGCCGCGGAAAGGCGGCCAACATCAAAGACCCATTGCACCCCAGTAATGATCTCCTACAACTTCTTCCATCAGGCAGAAGATACAGAAGCCTGAAGACACGCATCAGCAGGTTCAGGAACAGCTTCTCCCCAGCCATTATTAGACTTATGAATGGACTCTCTAGCCTCAAATAATGCTGATCCTGCTGACATTGATCTCACCTAGCGCACGCACTGTGCAATATAACTTGTATGCCTCTAAGTCTTTTTAATATGTACACCCTTGTTTACTGAGATCTGCCTGTATTGCTCATAAACAAAGCTTTTCACTGTACTTCGGTACACGCGACAATAAATCAATGTTTCCTCTAAACTGTGCAGCCACCAGTCAGTATCCAGATGCCTTGATTTCTGGCTCCGGAAGCCACTGCAGTACGTGGACATCAAATATCCAAACAGTAGCAGGAAACGTTATAGGTGAATGTAGCCCAAGAGCAGTTAAGAGTCTGCTGCATTCCTGGGAGTCTGAAGTCAATTTTGACCAGACCAGGTTAAGGAGGGTAGATTTCCGTACCTTGGAAGCCTGTTAGTGAGCCTGTTGGGTCTTCTGACAATTGATAGTGGTTACATGGTTGTCATTAGGCTAGCTTTTTTTTTCAGATTTCTATTGAATTCAAATTTCACCATTTCCCATTGTGGGGTTCTAACCTATTTCCTCAGAATTTGAGCCTGTGGGTCTGGATTACTAGTCCAGTGACATTATCATTAGTCCACCACCTGTCCCCTAACATGAACATAACAGTCTGCATCGCAGCAAGTGTTGCTTTGATTGTTTTGTATCCTGTCTGAAAATTCTATCAGTTTGTAAGTTATCCATGAGGGACACACCCACAGGGGTTAGTGTTTTAAATTACAATTTTTTGTAATCTGAATCTTCTTTCTGCCTCCCACAGGCACTTGGGACATCAAGCCCACTTCCACCCCCTGAAGCATGGATTTGATGAATGGTTTGGGGCTCCAAACTGTCACTTTGGACCATACAACAATAAGGACAAACCCAATATTCCTGTCTACAACAACTCAGAGATGGTTGGCAGGTAAAACACAGATAAAATAGGAGGAGAGAGAGCAAGAGTGGTGGAGGTTTGGTTGATATTGCTGGAATAGGACAGGGAGTGGGAACATGTACTCTGATAAAGTATAGAAGAGTATCATTTGGGGTGGGTTTTGTGAAGGCAGAGAGAGTAGTTTTGATTTCACAAAGTGCATCTTATTTGTCATAGGGGTTTACAATTGACTGCCTGGGTAACAGGTTTGACTGCCCATGCAGCTACCTTGACAAATGCGTGGTGGGGTGAAGGAAGTGGGAGACCGAGAACTTGGTTAAGGTGCCCATTGATCCTGCCGTGTGAATGCTTTATGATCCAGGGGTTCTAGCAGAACAGAAAAGATTTCCTCCTCTGCCCTCTCTTTCTGCCACTGTAAGTGTATGTTCCTTAGTCACTGAGCCTCTCAGATAAATAAGTCCTTCCTATCCACACTGTCCAGGCCCCTTCCAATCATGTATACCACAATCAAATCTTTGGCCTCCTTTATTTCGAGGAGAACAACCCCAGCCTATCCTACGCCCATTGTAGCATTTTCCTAGCAACCTCCTCATAAATCTCCTCTGCAACTTGTCCAGTTTGACTACTTCCTTTCTGTGATGCGGTGACCAGAACTGAACACTGTACTCAACTTGTGGTCTTTTACTTGTTCCAGCATAACGTTTTTGCTCTTAATTTCTATACCTTGGCTTGTTTCCAGAACACTTTGACAAGGTGCTGCACAGGATCTGCTAAATAAGATAAGAACCCATGCTGTTAGGGGCAAGTTACTGACACAGAAGGGGGATTGGCTGATTGGCAGAAGGCAAGGAGTAGGGATAAAGGAGTCTTTTTCAGAATGCAGCCAGTGATAAATGGAGTTCCACAGGAGTCAGTGTTGGGATCACAAAAATTCATGTTATACACTAATGATCCGGACGAAGGAACTGAGGGCATTGTTGCTAGGTTAGCACATAACACAAAGATGGGTGGAGGGACTAGTAGTGTTGAGGAGTTGGGGAGGTTGCAGAAAGACTTGGACATGCTAGGAAAGTGGGCAAAGAAATGGCAGATGTAATACAATACAATGGGAAAGTGTGAGATTATGCTCTTTAGTAGGAAGAATAGAGATGTAGATTATTTTCTCAACAGGGTAATGCTTCGGAAGCACAAAGAAAGTTAAGAGTCTTGCTTCAGGATTCTGTTAAGCTTAATATGCAGGCTCACTTGGCAGCTAGGAATGCAAATAAAATGTACCCAGTCATTTCAAGAGGGCTAGAATACAAGAGCAGCAATGTATTGCTGAGGCTGTATGAAACTCTTGTTGGACTATATTTGGAATATTCTAAGGAGTTTTGGGCCCCATATCTAAGGAATGATATGCTGGCCTTGGAAGGGGTCCAGAGGAGATTTGCAAGAATGATCCTGAGCGTGAAGGGCTTGCCATATGAGGAGCATTTGAGGACTCTGGGTCTGTACTCGATGGAATTTAAAAGAATGATGGGGGAGTCTCATTGAAACTGACAGAATATATGTGCTTGACCCCTTCGTTGGAACATAGAAGCATAGAAAATAGGAGCAGGAGTAGGCCTTTCGGCCCACTGGCCTGCTCCACCATTCAATACTATCATGGTTGATCATCCAACTCAATGTCCTGTTTCTGCTTTCACCCTATGCCCTTCGATCTCTTTAGCCCTAAGAACTGTATGTAACTCCTTGAAAACATTCAATGTTATTGCCTCAACAGCTTTCTGAATTCCACAGGTCCACCACTCTGGGTGAAGATATTTCTCCTCATCTCAGTCTTAAATGACCTACCAATATCCCTAGACTGTGATCTCAGATTCTACACTCACTGATTATTGGAAATATCCTTCTTGCATTTAACTTGTTTAGTCCTGGTAGAATTTCATAGGCTTATATGAAATCTTCCCTCATTCTCCTAAACTCCAGTGAATATGGTCGTAACTGATTCAGTCTGTTCTCATACATCAATCCTACTGTGACAGGAATCAGTCTTAAACTTCTGTTGCACTCCTTCTGTAGCCGGAATATCACTCCTCAGATAAAGACAGATAAATCCACAGCTAGAGTATTGAGTACAGTTCTGGAATCCACATTATTAGCAGGGATGTGATTGCATTGGAGAGGATGCAGTGGACATTTACCAGAATGTTGCTTGGGCTAGAGAGTTTTAGTTATGAAGAAAGATTGGACAGATTGAAGATAACAAGGTGTAGAGCTGGATGAACACAGCAGGCCAAGCAGCATCAGAGGAGCAGGAAAGCTGACGTTTTGGGTCTGGACCCATCGTCAGAAATTTCCTACTCCCTACAGACAAGGGGGGTGGCCATGGGTACCTGCATGGGCCCAAGCTATGCCTGCCTCTTTGTAGAAGCTACACTGGCCCTATCCCCCACCTCTTCCTCCATTATATCGATGACTGTATCGGTGCTGCCTCGTGCTCCCACGAGGAGCTCGAATAGTTCATCCACTTCACCAACACCTTTCCACCCCAACCTTAAGTTCACCTGGACCATCTCCAATACCTCTCTGTCCTTCCTGGACCTCTCTGCTTCGATCTCTGGCAATCACCTGGAAACCGATATCCATTTCAAGCCTACCGACTCCCACAGCTACTCCTCTCACCCACCTTCCTGCAAAAATGCCGTCCCTTATTCCCAATTCCTTCGCCTCTGCTGCATCTGCTCCCAAGATGAGGCATTCCGCTCCCAGACATCCCTGATGTCCTCGTTTTTCAAGGACCGCAACTTCACCTCCACAGTGGTCAAAAACACCCTCGACCGTGCCTCTCGCATTTCCCGCAACTCACCCCTCACACCCCCTCTCCGCAATAACGACCAAAACAGAATCCCCCTCGTCCTCACGTACCACCCCACCAACCTCCAGATCCAATGCATCATCCTTCGGCACTTCTGCCATCTGCAATCTGACCCCACTACCAAAGACGTTTTTCCCTCCCCACTCTTATCTGCCTTCCGGAGGGACCGCTCTCTCCGTGACTCCCTTGTCCACTCCACACTCCCCACCAGCCCCACCACCCCCGGCACTTTTCCCTGCAACCGCAGGAAGTGCTATACCTGTCCCTGCACCTCCCCCCTCACCCCCATCCCAGGCCCTAAGAAGACCTTCCACATCAAACAGATGTATTTTTTAACACTATCTCTTGGACATATTGAAGTTGTTTTCTTGGAGCAGAGGAGACTGAGAGGAGGGCATGATAGAGATGTAAAAAATTACGAGATGGAGAGATAGTTTAGGCAGGAATGGACCTTTCTCCTTGTTGAATGAATCAATGATCAAGGGGGTATAGCTTTAAGGTAAGGGTCAGGAGGTTTTGAAGGGATGTGAGGAAAATTCTTTTCACCCAGAAGATGGTGGGAGTCTGGAACTCACTACCTGTAGGGGTGGTAGAGTCAGAAACCTTCATAACATTTAAGAAGTATTTAGATGTACACAATACAAGGCTGTGGCCAAGTGCTAGAAAATGGGATTGGAATAGATGGGTGGTTGTTTTTGATTGGCACAGACTTGATTGGCCAAAGGACCTTGACTGTGCTGTAGACCTTCATGAATCTGTAAGGAGATCAAAACTGGACACAATATTCCAGGTGTGGTCTCACCAACGCTCTATTTAATTGCAACATTCTGTTCCTGTAGTTGAATCCTTTCCCTGTGAAGGCCAACGTATCATTTGCCTTCTTCACTACCTGCTCCACCTGTATGCTTACTTTCAGCAACTGGTATACAAGAACACCCAGGTATCATTGTACCTGCTCTTTTGCCAGTCTATCACCATTCAGATAATAATCCGCCTTCCTGTTTTTGCAACCAATGTGCATTACCTCACATTTGTCCACATTATACTGCATCTGTCATGCCCGCTCAGTCAACTTGTCCAAAGAGGGGACTATTTGGCTTATTGCATCTTTGCTGTTTGACAAAGAGCTACTGAGTCTTAATTCCTTTCTGCACAAGGCTCATAGCCCTGAATTTCATAGCTCTTCAAGTGGATGTTTAATTACTTTCTCAAGTATGGTGAGATTTCAAACTCTGCCACCTTTCAGGCAGTGGGTTCCAGGTCTCTCGTATCCCCAGGGTGAAAGAGTGTTTCCACATCTCCTTTCTAATTTTTCGTATCAGTTACTTGTTGCTAGTTTTTGGCCTTCTGCTAAGTGAAATGGATAATTTCTATTGAGGTTATTTATAACCCTTTGAAATTTAAACCTCCTCTCAGCTTATTCTGTTCCAAGAAAAGCAGACCAAGGTGATCCTTTCTTTCTTTAAACCTAAGAACGTCCAGTCCTAGCAAATCCCCGTAAAGCCCCTCTGACCATCTCCAATAGATATTTCTTACAATGAGACGAACAGAACTGCGTACTTTACTCAAGATGTGGTTAAATTACTATTGTATACAATTCTCACAAAATCTCCTTCCTCTTATACAAAAACTTAACATCATCCAGCACACTGTCACATCACCTGAATGTTGTTCTCCAGTTAGAATTTGTGTTGAGCCTGTGACAACTGGGCCTCGGACATGGTGAGAAGCACATAGTCGTGGAAGAAAGATGGTTCTGTGTAAAGTTGTTCTGCATAGTTTTCCAGGAACCAATTAATGACATTAGGCCAAGGGGCAGCACAGTGGCTCAGTGGTTAGCACTGCTGCCTTACAGTGCCAGGGTCCTGGGTTTGATTCCACCCTCGGACGACTGTCTGTGTGGAGTTTGCACGTTCTCCCCGTGTCTGCATGGGTTTCCTCCAGGTACTCCGGTTTCCTCCCACAGTCCAAAGATGTGAAGGCTCGGTGGATTGGCCATGCTAAATTGTCCATAGTGTTCAGGGATGAGTGGATTAGGTCGGTTATAGGGGGATGGGTCTGGGTGGGATGCACTGAGGGTTGGTGTGGACTTGTTGGGCTGAAGGGCCTGTCCCTACACTGTAGGGATTCTATGATTCAGTGAATTCTGATGAAGGAATGCATGCTATATGCAAATTATCCCCTCATCCCTTTTAAAATAACAGTACAAGGTAGTCTTCCAATCCTGCAGCACCACTCCTATAACCAGGCAGGACTGAATATGCGTTTCTGCACCTTCGTGCCTTGCTATTTATCTTAACCTGAAATATAATTCATCTAGATCTGGTAATTTATCTACTTTAGAAGATGTCAAACCCTTAATAATTTCTCGCTTGGATGTTTATCCCATCAAATATCTCATGATCTTTCTCCTTAACACTCTTCTCACATCACCAAAAGTGATATAGAAAATCAGGTTATGTTAATTTGCAATGAATTTACGAAGCTAAGCAATCCACTTTTAAAATCAGGCTGGTAACTGCAATTTTGATTTCACCCTGTCATCCTCTTCACCTTGGTATTCCGTCCCGTCCTGTTAATCCTGTTCTCTATCCAGAATCTCAATTCACCATTCGCTCACTTCTCCTCAGTTCCCACACCTAAGGATGTTCTCGTGGTCTGTGCAGTGCCCACTGTGAGAATTCAATGCAAAAACTGTTTTGACGAAAGATAACTCAGTGTCTGTGGTTCTTTCACAGGTATTACGAAGAGTTTAGGATTGACTCAAAAACTGGAGAATCCAACCTCACTCAGATCTATTTACAGGTAATGCAGCCATGTCACCATGGTTATGAATACCCTCTAACAAACACAGAGAATGTTGCAGAAACCCAGCAGATCTGGCAGCATCTGTGGAAAGAGAAACAGAGTTAATGTTTCGAGTCCAATATGACTGTTACATTCCATATCCTTTAATATTTTTTCCTGATTAACATTTTGAATGAATTTAAATCCTTGGATTTAAAGCACAAATTTACGCGCATGAAAGCATTCGCAGCAATCTTCAGCCAGAAGTGCCAAGTGAATGATCTGTTTCGCCCTCCTCCAATGGTCCCCAGCTCCACAAATGTCTACAGCCAATTCTGTTCACTCCATGTGATATCAAAAAAATGCATGGCAGCAGTGGATGCTGCAAATATTATGGGTCCTGACAGCATTCCAGTAATAATGCAGATGATTTGTGCTCCAGACTTGCTGCCCCTTAGCCAAGTTGTTCCAGTACAGTTACAATGCTGGTATCTACCCTAAAATGCGGAAGATTGGCCAGGTGTGTCCTGTATGTGAAAAGCAGGACAAATCCAACCTGGCCAGTTACTGCCCCATCAGCTTACTCTGTCATCAGTAAAGTGATGGAAGGTGTCATCAACAGTGCTATCAAGCAGCACCTGCTCAGCAATAACCTGCTCAGTGACGCCCAGTTTGGGTTCCACCAGGACCACTCAGCTCTTAACTTCATTACAGCCTTGGTCTAAACATGAACAAAGGAGCTGAATTCCAGAACGTCAAAGCTGCATTTGACTGAGTGTGGCATCAAGGAGCAAAACTGGAGTTAGTGGGAATCATGAATACTCTGATGGTTGAATTCATACCTGGCTTGTGGGAAGATGGTTGTGGTTGTTGGAGCTCAGTCACCTTAGCTCCAGGACATCTTTGCACGAGTTCCTCAGAATAGTGTACTAGCCCAACCATCTTCAGCGGCTTCATCAATGACCTTTCCTCCATCCTAAGTTCAAAAGTGGGGATGTTCATTGATGATTACACAATGTTCAGCACCGTTTGTAACTCCTCAGATACTGAAGCAGTCCATATCCAAATGCAACAAGACCTGGACAGTATCCAGACTTGGGCTGACAAGTGGCAAGTGACATTTACACCACACAAATACCAGACAATGACCATCTCCAATAACAGACAATCAGACCATCACCCCTTGACATTCAGTTGTATCACCGTTGCTGAATTCCCCACTATCCACATTCATAGCGTTACCACTGGTCAGAAACTGAATTGGAATATACATATAAATACAGCAGCTATAAGAACAGGTCAGAAGCTAGGAATACCGTAGGGAGTAACTCGCTTCCTGACTCCCCAAAGCCTGTTCACAATCTATAAGGCACACGTCAGGAGTGTGATGGAATTCTCCCCAGTTGAGTGCATGGGTGCAGCTCCAACTACATTCAAGAAGCTTGACACATCCAGGATGAAGCAGCCCGTTTGATTGACATCATTTCTACAAACATCACTCCGCCACCAGTGACACTCAGTAGCAGCAAGGTGTAGTATCCACAAGATGCACTGCAGAAGTTTACCCAGGCTTATTAAGCAGCACTTTCCAAACCTGCAACCACTTCAATCTAGAAGAACAAGAACAGCAGATACAGTTCTTTTTTATTCATTCATGGGATGAGGGCATCGCTGACTAGGCAGCATTTATTGCCGTGGGAGCTCCACCACCTGCAAGTACCCCTCAAAGTCAGTCACAGTTCTGACTTGGGAATATATGACCTTCCTTCAGTGTTGCTGGGTAAAAATCCTGGAATTCCCTCCCCCTAAGGGCATTGTCTTTCTACCTGCAGCTTATAGACTGTAGTGATCCAAGAAGGCAGCTCAAACACCTCTTTCTCAAGGGCAACTAGGGATGGGCAATAAATGCTGGCCAGCCAGCGATGCCCACATCCCATGAGTGAATACAAAATAAAATCATTTTTGGCTGACAACAGAAAAGGGAGTGGCATTTTAATGTAGTCTCTCTCCAGTCTTCGTTCATAATATAACTGAAGGACAACCCGCTTACACTAGCCAAACTCTTCACAAACACGAGAAATTAAATTACGTGTGATATAGTGAGTGTCATAGTGAAAATATCAGGAGTCTCAGGCCTGTGTGAGGCTCAGTCCCTCTGCCGCAGACTGGAGTTTCAGGCCAGTGTGTGGGTCAGTCCCTCTGCTGCAGATTTGTCTGGTGTATTATGATCCAGTTACTTTTCTAATGATGTGTCTCTTGGAAGTGCAGGAAGCAATTGCATTTATCAGGCGACAGGCAGCCAAGAAGCAGAACTTCCTCCTTTATTGGGCTGTTGATGCAACTCATGCACCGGTCTATGCATCAAGAACTTTCCTTGGAACAAGTCAGAGAGGCTTGTAAGTACTGGTCAGTGCATTCTGTTCTAGACAGTGACATTGCTAAACGCATTGTGGTTAAGACTGTACATGTGAGGTTCCCAGGGTTGTTTGTAACAATGAGCTTTCTGTAACAGGCTTATTGATCTGATCCCTGTGATTCAGTAAACTGAGGGTAAGATTTGACACTATGGGTTAAGATACTTCCTGCACGACTCAGATATTCCTGCAGACTAATACAGTTTGTTTGGTGCATGCTGGACAAAATTTAATCTTCATCCCATCTCTGCTCTGGCCAGGTTAATGGTTGTAGCTGGTTAAAAGCCAGCAGTACTCCCTCCACTGCATCCTTTGGAGTCCTTGTGCCCTAGCTCGGACAATCACCCATAAGCTCCCTAGTGTTGGGTGAACACAGTGATCTCCAGGGAGAGAAAGTGTGTGAAGTTTGCAGAGAAACATGGATTTCTGAGAGCATATGGACTGTTTCACAATTTACTGGGCTCTCTCTGAGCAAGAAAAACGTCAGTACTTCAGTTTAATCAATTGTCATTGTGAGCTGTGAAATTGGTGCTATTTGCTGTGTTTTTTTGCACTGTAATGTTGTTTTTGGACTGTTTCCAGATATGGGGATGCAGTCCGTGAGATAGATGACAGCATTGGGAAAATCCTACAGGAACTGCACACCCAAAACATTGCCAACAGCACATTTGTGTTTTTCACATCAGATAATGGAGCTGCACTCATCTCAGCCCCCAATCAAGGTGGGTTCATTTAGAGACAGGTAGGAAACATAAGTCGCACACTGAAGGAGGTGTCTGTCGCTTCCTTCGTGGTTACTACAATTCATGTTTCTTACGAATAGTTTAGAATCATACAAAGATACAGCATAGAAGAAGGGTATTCACCCTATCACGCCTGTGCTGACTCTTAGAGCTCTTTAATTGATCCAACTCCATGTGCTGTTTCCTGATGGCCCTGCAAATATTTTTCCCTTCAAGTATATTTCAAATTCACTTTTAAAGTTATTACTATTCATGTATTTCAGATCTCCTCATCACTCCTCAGATATTTGTGTCAGTTATCTTATATTGTGACCTTTGGTTACTGGCATCATACATTCAGACACATCATTTGCTCCCAGAAATAGTCTTACTTTACAAGTAGTTGTTGCCTACTGCCCCACATCTGAGGAGGATCAGGAAGGGGTGGGGATGTTCAAATTACAATGGCTTAACTATCTGTTTCTTTGACATGTCTTTCTTCAATGTCTCCAGTAGAATTACATTAAGATAGGAGCAAGAGGTGGCCATTCAGCCCTCCAAGCCTGCTCCGCCATTCTTCACGATCATTGCTGATTGTCCAACTCAGTAGCCTAATCTTGCTTACTCCACATAAACTTTGATCCTGTTCGCCCGAAGTGCTATATCTAGTCATCTCTTGAATACATTCAGTGTTGTGGCAATCAACTACTTTCTATGGTAATGAATTCCACAGGCTTACTACTCTTTGGGTGAAGAAATGTAACACTATTACTTCTCAATTACTTTCTGCATCATGTACTTATCTAACTTGTCTTTAAATATATTGATCCTATTTCTGTTTGTGTTTGAGAGTTCTCATCACTCTCTGGGTAGAGAGATTTCTCTTAAATTTCCCATTGTATTTCTTGGTGATTATCATATTTCACCACCCTGGTTTTGGTATTTCTCACAAATGAAAACATTCTCTATATCAATCCTAAAAAACTTCGTCACACCTTTAAAGATTTAAATCATGTCACCCCTGTTCAAAAATCCCCAGCCTTTCCTGATACATAGGAACTGAGAATTTATGTGTAATTTTAGCGAAGCATTTCCACTGTCTGTATATTCATTTTATGATTTGGAGACCATAAGTATCCAAAGTATAAAAAATATAGTATACTGAAAATTTTTCACATAACTTCTCTACCTTTCAATCTTATTCATCGAAGAAATTAAGCCCAGGGTTTTGTTTGCTTTGATTAAAGCCTTAATAATCTACATCACTCCTTTTATTGATCGTATATTTTTAGACCCAGATCTCCATGTTCTTCTACTCTGTTCATATTTGGATTTTCCAAGGCGTATGTAGCTTCTTTATGTCTCCTTACAAAATGTGCGACCTCACACTTTTTTTATAAATATTCAAGGTAATTTACCAAATCTTTACAAGATTTCCCAATTCATTACAACGTAAATTGCATAATAATTCAAGAACAAAGAACACTCAACAGTATCCCTAGTCTGGTGGGTCACATTGTTTAATTTAAACAGAATAATTTTGGTCTCAAACCTGATGTATGGGCTGCCTAGGTTACCTGCTATATCTGAATGCATACGAGATGAGAGGTAATCTTCTCCTTATCTGAAAACACATCTTCAGCACCGCTAATCCTCAAAACCAAATTGCAATCTGCCACCTTCCGCAACCTCTCAACTCTCAAACGTCATTACTCCCAGCCCCCCAGTAATCTCATATACAAACCTTCTGCTGCCAGTGTGCAGCACAGGGGAGTTTAGAACATAGGATATAGAACAGTACAGCACAGTACAGGCCCTTCAGTCCATAATGTTGTGCTGACCTATTATCCTACTCTAAGATCGAACTACCCTGCATACCCTACATTTTATTATCATTCATGTGCCTATCCAAGAGTCGCTTAATTGTCTACAATTTATCTGACTCCAGTACCACTGCTGGCAGTGCATTCCATGCACCCACCACTCTCTGTGTAAAGAACCTACCTCTGACATCTCCCGTATACCTTCCTCCAATCACCTTAAAACTATGCCCCCTTGTGATAGTATTTTCTGCAGCTGACACTAAAATGAATGGTAGAGCAAAGTGTGCAGAGGACTCTGAATGTTTGCAGATGGATATAAATAGTTTAAGTGAGTTTGGTCAGAAAATTCAGTGTCTCTTAAGAGCTCTGCCTCAATTTTAAAATCTTAACCTTCTTTTCAAATCCTTTCACAGCCTCACCACTCTCTATCCCTATCTCTTTTAGCATCTTGCCTCCTTTCACGTCTTCCCTCACAAGTACTTTGCCTTCCCAATTCCCTATACCAAACCTTCAGAAGCTCACTACTGCCTTCTCAAGGGCAACTAGAGATGGACAACAAATGCTGGCCCAGCCAACGATGCCCACATCCCATGAATTCTATGAAGACATTATGAGCATGGTGGACAACAAGGACCCAAGACATGTGGTGTATCTGGATTTCCAAAAGGCATTCGACAAGGAGCTGCACAAAAGGCTGCTACGTAAGATAAAAGTGCATGGTGTTACATGAAGTCATCCATTTTGGTTGGAATAATAGTAAAAGGGTATTATTTGAATGTAAAAAATTGCAGCACGCTGCTGTGCAGAGGGACCTTGGTGTCCTTGTGCATGAATTGCAGAAGGTTGGTTTGCAGGTACCACAGGTAATTAAGAAGGCAAATGGAATTTTTTTCCTTCATTGCAAGAGGGATTGAATTTAAAAGCAGGGTAGTTATGTTGCAGCTGTATAGGGTGTTGGCGAGGCCACACCTGGAGTACTGCGTGCACTTTTGGTCTCCTTACTTGAGAAAGGATGTACTGGCACTGGAGGGGGTGCAGAGGAGGTTCAGTAGGTTGATTCCAGAGAGCGTTGGTTTATGAGGAGAGGCTGAATAGCGTGGGATTATCCTGAGCCGGATGGGATTTTTCCGAGGATTCTCTGGGAAGCTAGGGAGGAGGTGGCGGAGCCTTTGGCCTTGATCTTTGAGTCGTCATTGGCTACAGGTTTAGTACCAGATGACTGGAGGATTGCAAATGTTGTGTCCTTGTTCAAGAAGGGCAGTAGACATGACCCAGGTAATTATAGACCAGTGAGCCTTATATCTGTTGTAGGAAAAGTTTTGGAAAGGATTATAAGAGATAGGATTTATAGTCATCTAGCAAGCAACAAGTTGATTGGAGATAGTCAACATGGATTCGTCAAGGGCAGGTCGTGTCTCACAAACCTCATTGAGTTTTTTGAGAAGGTGACCAAGCATGTGGATGAGGGTAGGGCAGTTGACGTGGTGTACATGGACTTCAGTAAAGCCTTTGATAAGGTTCCACATGGTAGGCTATTGGAGAAAATGCGGAGGCATGTGATTGAGGGAGATTTAGCAGTTTGGATTAGAAAGTGGCTTTCTGAAAGAAGGCAACGAGTGGTGGTTGATGGAAAATATTCAGCCTGGAGTCCAGTTACTAGTGGTGTGCCACAAGGATCTGTTTTGGGACCACTGCTGTTTGTCATTTTTATAAATGACTTGGATGCTGACATAGGTGGATGGGTTAGTAAGTTTGCAGATGACACTAAAGTCGGTGGAGTGGTGGACAGTGTGGAAGAATGTTGCAGGTTGCAGGGAGATTTGGATAAACTGCAGAATTGGGCTGAAAGGTGGCAAATGGAGTTCAATGCAGATAAATGTGAGGTGATTCACTTTGGGAAGAATAATAGGAAGGCAGAATACTGGGTCAATGGAAAGATTCTTGGTAGTGTGGATGTGCAGAGAGATCTTGGTGTCCAGCTACATAGATCCCTGAAAGTTGCCACCCAGGTTGATAGTGCTGTTAAGAAGGCATACGGTGTGTTAGGTTTCATTGGTAGAGGGATTGAGTTCCGGAGCCGTGATGTCATGCTGCAACTGTACAAACCTCTGGTGCGGCCTCACTTGGAATATTGCGTACAGTTCTGGTCGCCCCATTACAGGAAGGATGTGGAAGCATTGGAAAAGGTGCAGAGGAGATTTACCAGGATGTTGCCTGGTCTGGAGCGAAGGCCTTATGAGGAAAGGCTGAGGGACTTGGGTCTGTTCTCATTGGAGAGAAGAAGGCTAAGAGGGGATTTAATAGAGACATACAAAATGATCAGAGGATTAGATAGGGTGGACAGTGAGAGTCTTTTTCCTGGGATGATGACGTTGGCTTGTACGAGGGGGCATAGCTGCAAATTGAGGGGTGATAGATTTAAGACAGATGTCAGAGGCAGGTTCTTTACTCAGAGAGTGGTAAGGGCGTGGAATGCCCTGCCTGCCAATGTAGTTAACTCAGCCACATTAGTGGCATTTAAACAGTCCTTGGATAAGCATATGGATGATGATGGGATAGTGTAGGGGGTGGGCTTAGATTAGTTCACAGGTCGGCGCAACATCGAGGGCCGAAGGGCCTGTTCTGCGCTGTATTGTTCTATGTTCTATATTCATTGGAACATAGAAGAATGAGGGGGATCCTATAGAAACATATAATATTATGAAAGGAATAGGTAAGATGGAAGCAGGGAGGTTGTTTCCACTGGTGGGTGAAACTAGAACATGAGGGCATTGCCTCAAAATTAGGGGGTGCAGATTTAGAACTGAATTGAGGAGGAACTTCTTTATCCAAAAGGTTGTGAATTTGTGAAATTCCCTGTCCAGTGAAGCATTTGAGGCTTCGTAATTGGATGTTTTTAAAGCTATGGTAGATAATTTTTTGAATAGTAAAGGAATTAAGAGTTATGGCGAGAGGGTGGGTAAGTGGAACTGAGGCCATGAAAAGACAGCCATGATCTTATTGAGTGGCGGAGCAGGCTTGAAGGGCCAGATGGCCTACTCCTGCCCCTGGTTCTTATGTTCTATGAATGAATTAAAACAAAAACTCCTACCCACCTTCCACCATCCCTGTTAGTTAACCATGCAGTTTCCTTCGGTGCCTCACTTGGCACTCACCAAAGAGCTCCTCAAACAACTCATCACTGATTGAGAAAAAGCAGGTACTCCAACTGTCCATTTCCACCTAGATGTGTATTTTACATTGCCCAACCACTTTGTGGGTATTATAACCAAATCACACCTTGGCCTGACCCATTCTTCCACATATTCAAATTTGGCAGGGTGGTAGAGAATGAGGATTTTTAAGTAGGAGAGAGGTGGGTGGAATGTGGTTGGGTGTTCAAATGGGTATGACAGGTGACTGCAACAATTTGCCATAGGCCCTTCAGTAGCACCTTCTAAACTCTAACCTAGAAGAAGGACCGCAGACACATGAAATCTTACTGTTTGCAAATCCTCACCATCCCAACTTGGAAATATATTGTTGTTTCTCCACTGTCACTGGGTCCAAATCCTGTTACTCCTTTCTTAACAGTACTGTTGGTGTCCCTGCACCCCACAGACTATAATGGTTTGAAAAGGCATCTCACCACCACCTTCTCAAGCTGAATTAGGGATGTGCAATAAATGTTGATCTCACCAGTGATGTTCACACCCCATGAGCAAATAAGTAAAACCATCAACTCCCAGATCTGGCTGGACCACATAAAACTCTATCAAGGTCCTATTGTCATCTTCCAAAGCTGCTCACAATTCCAGGATCATTCTGGAATGCAAAGGGAATCCACAGCTTCAAACTGCCTCATTAATCCTGACTCCTTCACTCTGAGCTCTTAACAATAAGTGCAAAGAATACACAGAGGTCTTTGTTACTACGATTGTGAACATCAAATCAGGTGCCCATATCACTTCCCTCCTTTCCAACAGACCACTGGGCTAAATTTTCTCTGAAGTTCTTCTTTATTCTAACCATGAACCCTCATCATCTTCTTGTTTCTCTCCCTTCTCATGATCTCCTATAAGCTCATCTTAACTATGAGGTCCATCTCCTGTTCCCTAAACCCTATTGCGACTGAATTGTTGATTGCTGACCTTTCCTCTCAGGTCCCCATTTCAGCCAATATTGTAAAGCATTCTCTGTGCATAGGAACTATCACTTTCTTCTTTAAGATAGCAAGAACTGCCGATGCTGGAGTCAGACATAACACGGTGTGGAGCTGGAGGAGCACAGCGGGCCAGGCAGCATCAGAGGAGCAGGAAATTTGACGTTTTGGGTTGGGACCCCTCTTCAGAATTTCAGATGTGCTGTGAGTAACCACTCCAGCGTCCATGAACAGAGATGTGTCAAGTCTCTGTTTAAACGAGCAATAACACACTGCAACACCCTGGACTTGTGCAAAGACAAAGAGGAACACCTGTACGGTCTTTGCAAACAATAGGTATCCCAACAGCTTTGTCTGTCGATGCCTGGCAAATAAACAACACCAAGAAAACGCTGTACACCCCAACACACCGGCCACCCTACCCTATGTTAGAAACACATCAGAACTGACTACAAGACTCCTACAACCTCTTGGAATATGGATAGCACACAAACCAACAGCCACACTTCACCAGTTACTCTCAAAGACAAAAGACCCTATAACCACAATGCGCAGGACAATCATGATATACAAAATACCATGCAGCAACTGCGAGAAACACTACATAGGACAGACAGGCAGGAAACTCGCCACCAGGATACATGAACACCAACTCACAGCAAAACGGCGCGACCAACTCGTCCTCATTTAATACACTCCAACATATAAGGACATCGGTTTAACTGGGACAAAGTTACAGTAATAGGACGAAGCAAAGCAAAGACAAGCACGAGAATTCCTGGAGTCTTGGTTTTTAGCCACTGATGCGGTAAACAAACATGTTGAAATGGATCCCATCCACCTCCCACTAGGTTGCAAAACCGGAGACAAGACTATCCACCAAAACAGACCGGACCATACAAATTCAGAGCGGGATAGGACAACAGCGCTTCAACGGAGGCTAGAAAGCGCTGACAATGTCACCTAGAAGAGAGACAAAACGTTTACACGAAAACCAGTCAGCTCGGCGAACCAACCAAGAACTGTAACCTCACCTTTACACACATTATACTGCATCTGTCGTATGTTTGTGCACTCATTGATCCTATCCAAATCATACTGAAGCATCTCTATATCCTCCTCACAGCTCACCCTTCCACCCAGCTTTGTGTCATCTGCAATTTTTAAGATATTACATTTAATTCACTCTTCTAAATCATTAACATACATTGTGAATAGCTGGGGTCTTAAGTACCAATCCCTGCAGAACCCCAGTAGTCACTGCTTGCCATTCAGAAAAATACCTATTTATTCCTACTCAACACTAATAGTCACTAACAGTCCCCATTAGCAACCAGTCACCCTTCCAGCTTGATCGTTATCAACTATTTGTCTATCCAACTGCTCTTCTCTCTCTCTTTAGATTCTGTCCTATTGTTTACTCCCTACCCTATCCCCCTCCCTTTTTTCTGCATATAAACTGACGTTTTCCCAGCCACCATCAGTTCTGAGGAAGGGTCACCGGACCGGAAACGTTAACTCTATTTTTTCCTTCACAGATGCTGCCAGACTTGCTGAGCTTTTCCAGCAACTTTGTTTTTGTTCCTGATTTACAGCATCCACAGTTCTTTCAGTTTTTATTTATTCCTACTCTTTTTTTTTTCTGTCTGCTAACCAATTTTCTATCTAGCTCAATATACTACCCTCAATCTTGTGTTTTAATTTTACACATTAATCTATTATGTGGAACTTGGATGAAAGCCTTCTGAAAGTCAAAATAAACCACATCCACTAGCTGCCCTGATCAACTCTACTGGTTGCATCCTCAAATAATTCCAAAAGATTTGTCAAGCATGATTTCCCTTTTGTAAATCTATAAATACAGAACATTGACTACTTCCACACCCCCTCAGCTCATCCACTGATGAAATCCTCGTTCATGCCTTTTCTGTCTGCCTTCTCACATAGCAGTTTTCCTGAACTTGAGGTCATATGAGCTGACTCATTCATGCTAAATCCCATTCACCCATCATTCCTTCACTATCTGACCTGGCTCCCAGTCAAGCATCACCTCAAATTAAGAATTCCCATCCTTGTTTTCAAGTGTCTCC
The DNA here is from genome assembly GCA_024137785.1 of Ginglymostoma cirratum. Classification (NCBI taxonomy): domain Eukaryota; kingdom Metazoa; phylum Chordata; class Chondrichthyes; order Orectolobiformes; family Ginglymostomatidae; genus Ginglymostoma; species Ginglymostoma cirratum. The sequence goes on from JAHRHZ010000287.1 coordinate 260,485, forward strand.
ATGGGCTTCCTCTCCTTATTTTTGTAATCTTCTTCAATCTCACAGCTTTCCAATGTATCTGTGCTTGTTGAATTCCAGCCTCTTGAGCATTTCTGATTTTAATTGCTCCAACATTAATGCCTGTGTGCTTAGCTGCCTGGGCTTGAAGCTGTGAAATTGCCTTCCTACACTTCTCCACCTCTCTACCTGTCTGTCCTCCTTTGAGACACTCCTTAATCTGACTTTTTTGTTCAAGCTCTTAACAATCTGCTTGATACTGTTTAATGTGCCTTAACATCGAAATGTGCTCTGTCATACTTCCATGAAGCACCCAAGGATGTTACATGAATACAATTATCATTATCAATGTGTCAGCAGCTAGAGTGATTGTCCTGCAATCAATTTATGTTGAGGTTTGTTTTGCTGTAGGTGGGAGTAATGGCCCATTCTTATGTGGAAAGGAGACAACATTTGAGGGAGGAATGCGGGAGCCTGCAATTGCCTGGTGGCCAGGACGCATACCTGCTGGAGAGGTAAGCACCTCTTCATCAGGTGGGAGCAAATTTACTATGGTTGCTCTAACCTGGGGTCACTCTAACATGATTGTACCAAGGAGTGTTCTGATAGAGATCTTTATATTATGGAAGTTGATTGATTTTAGGTTAAATTGCTGTAAGTGTAAAGTAATGAGAATGTGAAACATGCTCCAACAGGAAGTAGTTGAGGCAGAAAGCAGAGATTGAGGAAATTGAATAAACATAGGAGAAAGAAATAGAGAAATATGTGATGGGATAAGATTAAATGGGGTGCATAGATACTCGTGGAGAAGAAACAATGGGGGAACCTGTTGGGCTGAGTGGCTTTCTTCTGTGCTGTAAAATTCTGAGATATTCAAGTCAAGAGCATGAGGAGGAATGGTTGTGGGAAATGGGGGCTAGCTCTGGGGACTCAAAAGAAAGGCTATGGTATGGGGAGCAGTTATGAATTAATATGATGCATTTTAATTCCAGTGAGGGAGGGAGTGTAATGAATTACCAGTATATATTGATCTGCTGAGGAACAACGGCTGCAGCTGATATCAATATCTGTTCAGGACTTGTTCCAAGCCTCATATAATTGAGCTTTAATGTGCCACTGTGTCAAGGAGGCAGCAGAGAAGAGTCCGGTCTAATCTCATCCAAACTGATGACAGGGAAAAGCTGCAACAGCAGCTGGTTGCAGATGAAAATCAACAAAGGTGTGAGTGGTGAGTTGGAACCAGTGTGAGCTGTGTATTGGTATCTGCCCAGCAAATGTCACCATCCTCAGCCTGTGACAAACTGGGTGACTTGTGTAGAGCTGTACCACAGGCTTTTTGTGCTCCAGACTAGAGCACTGACTGACGTCTAATCCTCCTAGGAAACACTGACCTGCTCCTTCCTTTTTCCAGATTATGGAATGATAGAAATTACAACACAGGGAGTCAGTCTTTGAGTAGTATCACCAGCCACCTACCAGTCCTTCACTCATTTTCTTTTGTACTAGTACACACAGAAGTAGCAGCCCAACTCCACTGCGTGTTACATATAGATGCAAAAGTGCACACAAAACATGTGCAGGAACCACAGGAATAGGCCATTCAGCCCATTAAGCCTGTTATGTTTCGTACGATCATGGCTGATTGAACACTTTTTAATACCTTTTAACACACTACCCTCATAATCGTTTACGTCACTGATGACCAAAAATTTATCAGCCTCTTAAACCATGACTGCACATGTTTTCATGCATTACTCTTGATACTTCTTCGGCTTGTGAAGACGGTGTCTTTTTCCTTCCCTGTGTTTTTGACTGTAGACTTTAATGAGAAATTGACTGATTTAAAAGCCAAGGATTGTTGGAGGGTTGCTGCACTTGGTAAAATTATGTGATACTCACTATAAGTGCTGTTTACACAGTTATTGGTTCAGACAGTGGGGAAATCTCGATCTGTAGACAACCTGGAGCTGGGGGACTGTGTACAAATTAAGATTTAGCCAGCAACAAGTTGTTGATTGATCTGTGAACTAGTGACTAGTTATTGTTGACAAAGGCCTCCTCCTTGCCAATAATTATGTGACTGGCCTCTAGGGAAATAAACAGCTTGGGATTGTGAATGTTCGTGTCAGAAGTCCTCAGACCCTTGTAAGGGAAGGAGCTGTTTTAGTTCTGCATTAAAAAGCATCTCAGATCTGAGGAGAGCCACTTTATTTCCCCTCACCAGTTGCTGTAAACTGAGAGTCTTAATGAATAAGTCAGAGGCTTTTCTAAGTGCGAACCTGTCACTCTGTGTCTCCTGCAAACAAGGGAGGGAAGATGGAGAAGCAGTCTCCTTAGTCAGCAAAAGGATCAGTTTAGCAAACCCTGTGGGACAGGGACCATTGATCTACCTTCCCTGTCTTTCCGTCTGCCCATAACACTCATTTTTTAATGCTTATTTGTACTTGTGTGTGTGTAGAGGGTGAGTTTCATAAATGGATTAGAGATTTAACTAGTCGTGTTATATATCAGCAGTTCATAATTGTTTATCTGTAGTTAGAATCTATTTATTTGTAATGAATAGTACTTATTGTTAAAAACTGAAACCAGGCCCCTCCTTTCTGTAAACCTGGGTCTGAAAGTTGGGGAATTCTGTGTGTTTTTTTTAAAAACGACTTTAACTTTCTTGATGAGTCCAGGAATTGCAGGGCTTGATTTCCACTTGCCACCCTAGCGGAGTTTGGGGACATCCTGCCATCATGAAAGACATTATAGAAAATAGGTGCAAGAGTAGGCCATTAGGCCATTATGTAAATACAATTCATAGACAATATTTGGGATAGTATTTTTTAGAGGCACTTTTAAAAGCTGATGAGAGCCTTGCATCAGCTTTTTCCATGAAGTCCTGCTAAATACTTGGTTAACTCGGCATTGGTGGCCTTGCTCAGAATCAAGGAAGCCAGCTCAGATGTCCAGCCCACTGAGCCACTGAGATAGCTCTCCGTTGTTCAGGAGCACCATTGGTGTAGCAGTGGCTAGTGCTGATGCTACAGCTGCCTCAGGTCCCTAGTTGATAGACCCACGCATAATTTTTGAAATGGGACTCAGGGAGGAGGGAGTTGGCAGCTACAGAGGGTGTGGCCAGCAGTCCTTGCTTGCTGATGTCAGGACATTTCCTCAAGCAGTAGGTGGAATTGAAGGAGGGAACCCTCTATCCCATTATGTTTACTTACAGGTACCCACCACTGGGTGAGTTCCAGCTGCATTGGGATGAGGTCCTTAATCAGACATCAGTCATCCACTTAAAGGTTTCTATTAGTGGCAGGAGCAAAGGCTGTCTATGGCATGGGCCCTAATCAGAGTGGAGGAGGGAAGGCAGTGGGGTCCCCACCTGCAGACTTCTGTGCTATTAAATGTGCTTCAGCTGCCAAATTTTGTCTTACGTGATTTGGAACTAAAATTTGGTTTGATTTATGGTTACAGGTCAGTTATCAGCTGGGTACTGTCATGGATCTATTCACAACCAGCTTGACACTGGCTGGGCTTCAACCACCCACTGACCGGCAATTGGACGGGATTGATCTTTCACCTGTGCTGTTCCAGAATAAGATTATCAGCAGGTACCCGGCTCCGGTTCAGGGAGAGGGTGGGATTTTTATTAAAAATAGTAAAAACCCATTGAAGGGAGAGCTGGTACAGCCTGAAAGCAGAAACAGTACTTTTCACTGCATGCATCCAGGTCAAAACTAAACATTACAAGGCATGCATTAGATGTGGAGTGAAGCTCCCAATACACTGTCCCCATCAAACACTGCCAGGGTTGAAGCAGATTGCTAGGTTTGAAGTAGACTGGCCAGAAACTGGACTGGCCAGAATGATGGTAGGATGGACTCCTTAGGCCAGCAGATAGAGGCGAGCTCATGGTCTGGTGAAGATTAGTGGGAAACCAGAGATCACATCCACTGACTCTCCTTTGTTTAACTTGCTCTTTAACTCCTCAAAGAACTCTAATAGATTTGTCAGGCATGACCTCCTGTTGACGAAGCCGTGGTGGCTCAACCCTGTTTTACACATGCACTTTCACGTACATAAGAACACAAGAAATAGGAGCAGGAATAGGCCATTTGGCCCATTGAGCCTGCTCTACCATTCAATAAGATTATGGCTGATCTATTTACGGACTCAGCTCCACTTACGCGCCCTCTCACTATAACCCTTAATTCCTTTACTGTTCAAAAATCTGTCTATCTTTGCTTTAAAAACATTCAACGAGGCTTAGCGGCTTCACTGGGCAGGGAATTCCACAGATTCAGAACCCTTTGGGTGAAGAATTTCCTCCTCAACTTAGTCCTAAATCTCTCCCCCTTATTTTGAGGCTATGCCCCCAGTTCTAGTTTCACCCGCCAGTGGAAACAACCTCCCTGCTTCTATCTTATCTATTCCCTTCATAATTTTATATTTATCAGTAAGTTTCCCCCTCATTCTTCTAAATTCCAGTCAGTATAGACTCAATCTACTCAATCTCTCCTCATAAGCCAATCTTCTCAACTCCAGAATCAACCTAGCAAACCCCTTCTACACCCCCTCCAGTGCCAGGACATCCTTTCTCAAGTAAAGAGACCAAAACTGTACACAGTACTCCAGGTTATGGCCTCACCAGTATCCTATACAGCTGCAGCATAACCTCCCTGCTTTTAAACTCCATCCCTCTAGCAATGAAGGACAAGGTGCCGCAATGGGCGATACCAAATAAAATAAGAGCACATGTTGTTTAGGGGCAAGGTACTTGCATGGATAGAGGATTGGCTGGTTGGCAGAAGGCAGAGAGTGGGTATAAAGGGGTCTTTTGAAGGATGGTAGCCAGTGACTACTTCTGCAGAGGTCAGTGTTGGGACCACAGTTATTCACATTATACATTAACAATCTGAATGAAGGAACTGAGGGCATTATTTCTAAGTTTGCAGATGATACGAAGATAAGTGGAGGGACAGGTAGTGTTGAGGAAATGGAAGCTACAGAAGGACTTGGACAGGCTAGGAGGGTGGGAAAATAAGTGGCGGATGGAATACAATGTGGGAAGGTGTGAGGTTATGCACTTTGGTAGGAAGAACAGAGGCTTAGACTATTTTCTACTTGGGGAAAGGCTTTGAAAATCTGTAGCAAAGAGGAACATAGGAGTCCGTTCGGGATTCTCTTAAGGTTAATATGCAGGCTTAATTGGCAGTTAGGAAGGTAAATACAATGTTAGCCTTCATTTTGAGAGTCTAGAATGCAAAAGCAGGGATGTACTACTGTCACTGAATGAGACCCTGGTCAGATTGCATTTGGAATAGTATAAGCAATTTTAGGCCCCATATCTAAGCAAAGATGTGCTGGCCTTGTAGAGGTTCTGCAATGGCCTAGTGGTATTATTGCTGGACTGTTAATCCAGAGACCCAGATAATGTTCTGGGGACCTGGGTTCCAATCCTGCCACAGTAGATGGTGGAATTTGAATTCAACAAATATCTGGAATCAAGAGTCTAATATTGACCGTGAATCCATTGGCGATCCATTGCCCATCTGGTTCACTAATGTCCTTTAGGGAAGGAAACTGCCTTCCTTTGCGAACTATACTGTAAACGGAAGAGCCTTGGGAAAAGTTGATGAGCAGAGAGATCTGGGAGTTCAGGTCCATTGTACCCTGAAGGTGGCTGCACAGGTGGATAGAGTGGTCAAGAAGGCATATGGTACGCTTGCCTTCATCGGACGGGGTATTGAGTATAAGAGCTGGCAGGTCATGTTAAAATTGTACAAGACTTTGGTTCGGCCGCAATTAGAATACTGTGTACAGTTCTGGTCGCCACATTACCAAAAGGATGTGGAAGCTTTGGAGAGGGTACAGAGAAGGTTTACGAGGATGTTGCCTGGTATGGATGGTGCTAGCTATGAAGAGAGGTTGAGTAGGTTCGGATGGTTTTCATTAGAAAAAAGGAGATTGAGGGGGGACCTGATTGAGGTCTTCAAAATCATGAAGGGTATAGACAGGGTTGATAGAGATAAGCTTTTTCCCAGGGTGAGGGATTCAATAATGAGGGGTCACGCGTTCAAGGTGAGAGGAGAAAAGTTTAAGGGGGATACACGCGGAAAGTACTTTACACAGAGGGTGGTAGGTGTCTGGAACGCGTTGCCAGCAGAGGTAGTAGAGGCAGGCACGGTAGATTCATTTAAGGTGCGTCTGGACAGATGCATGAGTAGGTGGGGAGCAGAGGGATACAGATCCTTAGGAATTGGGCGATAGGTTTAGACAGTGGATTTGGATCGGCACAGGCTTGGAGGGCCGAAGGGCCTGTTCCTGGGCTGTAAGTTTTCTTTGTTCTTTGTTCTTTGTTCTTTGTTCCTTACCTGGTCTGGCTACATATGACTCCAGACCCACAGCAATGTGGTTGACTCTGAACTGCTGTCTGGGCAGTTAGGGATGGGCAATAAATGCTGCCTCGTCAGCGGCGCCTCATCCCGTGAATGAATAAAGAAAAGAAGAACCTTCAGCTTCCAATGCTCCAGGGGAAGATAGCCCCAGCCGTGTCATATGTGATCACTGACTCATCTACTGAAAATATTGTGGCTCAGTGATATTTCAGTTGTTCCTCTCTTGCTGTGTAGGCCGGTGTTTTACTACCGAGGGAATGAGTTGATGGCTGTACGGTTCGAACTGTACAAGGCACATTACTGGACATGGAGCAACTCCTGGGAGGAATTGCAGCAGGTGAGACCAGCCATCCATAGACTGAGCCAGGAGCAGCAACTCAAAGGGACAAGAGGACAAGTGTGGGGAAAGGCTTGCTGATACGGGGCTGGAAGGGAGATAAACCTCACACACAATGAATACAACAAGAGGGACAAAAGGAAAACTCGATATATTAATTTATCCCATCACTCAGAAACATGTTCTATGCACTCAGTTTAAAATGATGTGGGAACTCAATTCATGTACAACAAGATTCCAGTGAAAAATGTTTCTTTCTAATGCTGTTGTTTGAAATTTGAGTGTAAAGAATTAACTAGGAATATCAAAGAAATCTGTAAGAGCTTTTACAAGCATGTAGAAAGGAAGAGAGCAGCTAAAGTAAATCTTGGCCTCTTAGAAACAGGCATCCTGGAGAATTATCCTGGAGAACAAGGAAATGGCAGAAAATGTGAACATATATATTTTGTGTCTTAGAGTGGAAGACATATATTAGACATCAGAAGGAGAAGGTAACAAGGTGCTGACAACAATGAGGAAGTTAAGGTCATTCATGTTAACAAGGAAAAATGTACTGGAGAAATTCAAGAAATTGATTGGAGAGAGGTCTTTCAAGTAGCTTTTGATTCTTGCGGATCATAATCACTATGTGCTTTAGAGATTTGTTTCAATAAATCCTCCCACTAATCAATAACTAGTCCTAGTTGCAAAGAAAGATCAGGGTCTCAAGCATAGTAAAGATAGGGTCCCCCTTATCCTCACTTCCCACCCCACCAGCCTCCGCATCCAACGTATCATCCTCAAACACTTCTGCCAACTTCAATTAGATCCCACCACCCAGAACAACTTCCATTCCCCACCCTCCTCTGCCATCCACAAGGACCATTCCCTTCGCCACTCCTTACTTCACGCCACATTCCCAAACGACCACTCCAACCCACCCGGTATCTTCCGCTGTAGCTGTAAAAGATGCCACACCTGCCCACACACCACCTCCATCTAGGGCCAAAAACAGCCCTTCCAAGTCAGACAGAGCTTCATCTGCATCTCCTCCAACCTAGTCTGCTGCTTCCGGTGCTCCAGATGTGGTCTTCTTGACGTTGGTGAGACCAAACATAGACGAAGTGACCATTCCAATGAGCATCTTCGCCTGGCCCGCAATGGCTAACCTAACCTCCCAGGCACCGCCCATTTCAACTCCCCGTCCCACTCTCCCTCCAACATGTCTGCCCTTGTACTCCTCCAGTGTCGCAGCGGCTCAGAACACAAATTTGAAGAACAGCACCTTACCTTCCGCCTGGGCACCCTACAGCCCTGAGGACTCAACACTGAGTCCTCCAATTTCAAATAACCTTCCCACCCATTTCCCCCGCTCCCCTTCCAGCCCCACCTCCTCCCTTCCATTCAGCGTTCTGACCCTGCCTTCCAGCCACCAACCAGAATCATCCCTCCCATCGACCAACCAGGTCATACCTACCACCAGTGTCCACCTATTACCACCATTCTGCCTCCACCCCTCTCCCCTTTATCTACAATCCCCCACCCCCACATCCAGTCCTGAAGAAGGGTAATACCTGAAACGTTGACTTCTCCTTTCCTCCAGGTGCTGCCTGGCTTGCTGTGTTCTTCCAGCCTCCTGTTTGTCTACCTGAATTCCAGCATCTGGAGTTTTTTGTCTCTATGTACGGCTGAAACCTGTGCTATATGAAGTGAACTGGCATGCTGGGCTAAAAGAGAGATTAATAGACACAGAACGGCAAGCATCTAAGGGGAAATTTCAGAACAGGCTGGGTTTGTTTCCATTGAAGTTTAAAAGAGTGAGGGCTGATTTGATTCTGAATGACCTTGAAAAAGTTGATGTGGAAATAATATTTCCGATAGTGGGTCGTTCCAAAACAACGGCACCGTTTTGAAAATTAGGGCTAGCACTTCTAGGACAGAGATGAGGAGAATTTTTTCTCAAAGTTGCAATTACGGAACACTCTGCCCCAGAAGGTGGTGGAGGCAGAGCCATTGTAGGTAGATTCTTGTTAGGCACAGGAATCGATGGTCATTGGTGGTGTTTGTGAATGTGATAATTGAAATACACAGACCAGCCGCATTCTTATTAAATGTTGAGTATGCTTGATAGGCCGAAAGGTCTACCTTAGCTCCTAATTTGTATGTTCATTTGTAATGGCAGAGAATGACTAATATTTTAATCAGGAAGAAGAACCAAAAGTTTTCTTTTGTTCGTGGAATATGGAAGTTGCTGGCTAGGCCAGCATTTATTGCCCATCGCTAAGTCTTCAGAGGGAAGTTAAGGGTCAACCTCATTGCTACGGGTAGGTAGCCACATGTAGGCTAGACCAGGTAAAGACTGCGGATTTTCTTCCCTAAAGTGAACCAGATGGGTTTCTAAACAATTAAATGTATTTATATGAGATAGTAGGAACTGCAGATGCTGGAGAATCTGAGATAACAAGGTGTAGAGCTGGATGAACACAGCAGGCCTAGCAGCATCAGAGGAGCAGGAAAGCTGATGTTTCGGGCCTAGACCCTTCAGAAATTTACATGTCCACGTTTAGTCTAGATTCTAATTCCAGACTTCTGTTGAATCTAAATGTCATTATCTGATGTGGTGCGATTCAAACCCATGACCCCACGACATGAGGTTGAGGTTCTGGATTACTACCCCAATAACACTGCCACTGCCTTGCTGCCCAGGTAGAAGATAGACCATAGAACAGTACAGCACAGTACAGGCCCTTCGGCCATGATGTTGTGCCGAACTTTTACCCTAAACCTAAGGTCTATCTAACCTCCACCCCTACCTTATACTATCATCCAAATGCCTATCTAATAGCCGCTTAAATGCCCTAATGAGGCCGACTCCACTACCCTCTCTGGCAATGCACTCCATGCCCCTACCACTATCTGAGTAAAGAACCTACCTCTGACGTCTCCCCGATATCTACCTCCACTCACTTTAAAACTATGCCCCCTCATAATAGCTACCTCCACCCGAGGAAAACGTCTCTGGCTGTCCAGTCTATCTATACCTCTGATCATTTTGTATACCTCTATCAAGTCACCTCTCATCCTATGTCGTTCTAAAGAGAAAAGCCCTAGCGCTCTCAACCTTTCCTCGTAAGACCTTCCCTCCATTCCAGGCAACATCCTGCTAAATCTCCTCTGCACCTTTTCCAATGCTTCCACATCTTTCCTGTAATGAGGCAACCAGAATTGGATACAATACTCCAGATGTGGCTGAACCACGCTTTTGAATAGCTGGAGCATAACTTCACGGCTCTTGAACTCAATCCCTCTATTAATGAAAGCTAACACACCATACACCTTCTTAATAACTCTATCCACCTGGGTGGCAGCTTTCAGGGAACTGTGAACGTGAACCCCAAGATCCCTCTGCTCCTCCACACTGCCAAGAATCTTTCCGTTAACCCTGTATTCTGCTTTCAAGTTTGTCCTTCCAAAATGAATCACCTCACACTTTTTAGGGTTAAACTCCATCTGCCACTTCTCAGCCCAGCTCTGCATCCTATCAATGTCCCTTTGTAACCTAGAACAGCCCACCACACTGTCCATAACAAGACCCACCTTCGTATTGTCCGCAAAATTAATAATCCACCCTTCCACTCCTTCATCCAAATCATTTACAAAAATTACAAATAGAAGAGGACCCAGAACAGATCCTTGTGATTCACCACTCGTAACTGAGTACCATGTTGAATATTTTCCGTCCACTACCACCCTTTGTCTTCTAAGGGTCAGCCAATTCTGAATCCAATCTGCCACATTTCCCCCTATCCCATGCCTCTGTACCTTCTGTATGAGCCTACCATGGGGAACCTTATCAAACACCTTACTTAAATCCATGTATACCACATCCACTGCTCTACCTTCATCCTCATGTTTGGTCACCTTTTCACAGAATTCAATAAGGTTTGTGAGGCATGATCTACCCCTCTCAAATCCATGCTGACTATCACAAATCAAATTGTGCCTTTCCAAGTGATCATAAATCCTATTTCTCAGACCCCTTTCCAATAATTTGCCCACCACTGACATAAGACTAACTGGCCTGTAATTTCCGGGGTTATCCCTATTCCCTTCTTTTAACAAGGGAATGACGTTTGCCTCTCTCCAATCTTCCAGCAGTATACCCGTGGACAGTGAGGACGAAAAGATCATCGCCAAATGCCCTGCGATCTCTTCCCTCGCTTCCCACAGAATCCTTAGATAAATCCCATCAGGCCCGGGGGACTTATATATTGTCAAGTTCCTCAAAATTCCTCGTACATCTTCCTTACGAACATTGACTTCCTCTAGCCTACCAGCCTGTTTCACACTGTCCTCCTGTACAACCAGGTCCCTCTCAGTTGTGAATACCAAAGAAAAGTATTCATTAAGGACCTCTCCTATCTCTTCAGGCTCCGTGCGCAAATTCCCTTTCCACTCCTTGATCAGCCCAACCATTTCTCTGGTCATTCTCTTTTTCCTCAAGTACGTGTAAAAAGCCTTGGAGTTTTCCTTGATCCTATCTGCCAAGGTTTTCTCATGCCCCCTTATAGCTCTCTTAAGCCTTTTCTTCAGCTCCTTCCTGGATAACTTGTATCCCTCTGGAGCCTTTTCCGTTCCTTGTTTTGTAAACCTTATATAAGCATCCTTCTTCCTCTTAGCCAGTCGTTCGACCTCTCTTGAGAACCAAGGCTCCCTAACTCGACCGCATCTTCCCTTTCTGCTAGGGACAAACATATCGAGCACACGCAGTATGCATTCCTTAAATAATCTCCACATTTCAATAGTGCTCTTCCCTGACAGCATCTGTTCTCATTTTATGTTACCCAGTTCTTGCCTAACCGAATTGTAATTACCCTTCCCCCAATTATAAACCTTACCCTGCTGTATGTACCTATCCTTTTCCATGACTATTGTGAAAGAAACAGAGTTATGATCGCTACCGCCAAAATGCTCTCCTACCAACAGGTCTAACACTTGACCCGCTTCATTGCCAAGCACCAAATCCAAAGTGGCCTCTCCTCATGTTGGTCTATCCTTCCTGAACACACTGGACAAAATCCGCTCCATCTAAGCTATTACAACTAAAAAGTTTCCAATCAATGTTTGGAAAGTTGAAGTCACCCAAGACTACAACCCTGTGACTTCTGCACCTTTCCAGTATCTGCCTCCCAATCCACTCCTCCACTTCTCTGCAACTATTAGGGGATCTGTAAAAAACCCCCAACAAAGTGACTGCTCCTTTCTTGTTCCTGACCTCAACCCAAACTGACTCTGTAGACATATCATTCTCGAACTGCCTTTCAGTAGCTGCTACACGAGCCCTGACGAGCAATGCCACTCCTCCGCCTCTTTTTCCACCCTCCCTATTTCTTTCCAAGCATTTAAATCCCAGAACTTCCAACAACCATTCCTGTCCCTGAGTTACCCAAGTTTCTGTAATGGCCACAACATCGTAGTTCCAAGTAGTGACCCATGCTCTAAGTTCACCCGCCTTATTTCTGACACTTCTAGCATTGAAGTGTACACACTTCAAACCATCCCTGTGTCCACAATTACGCTCCATTGACCGCATTTCTTTATTAACAACCTCACTCCCTGTTGTGTCTGTTGGAATGCCGAATACCTCATCCTCTGAATTACAAATCCGGTTCCCCACCCCCTACCAATCTATTTTAAACCATCCCGTCTCTCTCGAGTAAACCTCCCTCCCAGGATATTTGTGCCCATCTGGTTCAGGTGCAACCCGTCCTTACTGTACAGGTCCCACCTTCCCCAGAATGTGCTCCAGTTATCCACATAATGGAAGCCCTCCCTCCTACACCAGCCCTGTAGCCACGTGTTTAGCTGCACTGTCTCCCTATTTCTTACCTCGTTATCATGTGGCACTGGTAGTAATCCAGAGATAACTACCCTGTTTGTCCTGGACTTCAGCTTTCAACCTAACTCCCTGTACTCATTTTTCAGATTCTCAGTCTTTTTTCTACCTATGTCATTGGTACAGATGTGTACCATGACTGCTGGTTGCTGACCCTCCCCCTTAAGGATCTTGAAGACACGATCCGAGACATCATGGACCCTGGCACCCGGGAGGCAGCATACCATCCGTTCATCTCGTTCGCGTCCACAGAACCGCCTGTCTGTGCCTCTTACTATTGAATCCCCCACTACAATTGCTCTCCTATTCTCCCCCCTTCCCTTCTTTGCCACAGGGTCAGGCTCAGTGCCAGAGACCTGTCCGCTACGGCCTTCCCCTGGTAGGTCATCCCCCCCAACAGTATCCAGAATGGTATACTTATTATTGAGGGGAACAGCCACAGGGGATCCCTGCACTGTCTGCCTATTCCCTTTCCCCCTCCTGACAGTCACCCAGCTACCTTTTTCCTGTACCTTAGGAGTGACCACCTCCTTATAACTCCTCTCTATCACCCCCCCAGCCTCCCAAATGATCTGGAGTTCATCCAGCTCCAGCTCCAGTTCCCTAACGTGGTTTTTGAGGGGCTAGATTTGGGTGCACTTCTCGCAGGTGAAGTCAGAGCGGACACCAGCAGTGACCCTTACCTCCCACATCCTGCAAGAGAAGCATGCAACTGCCCTAACTTCCATTCCCTGGACTCAAGATTTCCATTAGAATTAAAAAAAGCCTTACCTTACCAACCCTCCACACAGTCTTTGTTTTGGTTAGAGGAGGAGGATGGGTGGGAGACACTACATGTGTAGTGTGAGATAACAAGCATGGGGCTGGATGAACACAGCAGGTCAAGCAGCATCATAGGAGCAGGAAAACTTGACGTTTCGGGCCTAAACCCTTCATCAGAAATGGGGGAGGGGAAGAGGGTTCTGAAATAAATAGGGAGAGAGGGGGGAGGCGGATAGAGGATGGATAGAGGAGATAGGTCAGTCCAGGGAGGACGGACAGGTCAAGGGGGGCGGGATGATGTTAGTAGATAGGAGATGGGGGTGTGGCTTGAGGTGAGAGGAAAAACAGGTTAGGGAGGTGGAGATGAGCTGGGCTGGTTTTGGGATGCGGTTGGGGGAGGGGAGATTTTGAAGCTTGTGAAATCCACATTGATGCCATTGGGCTGCAGGGTTCCCAGGCTGAGTATGATTTGCTGTTCCTGCAGCCTTCGGGTGGCATCACTGTGGCATTGTAGGAGGCCAAGGATGGACATGTCATCTGAGGAATGGGAGGGGGAGTTGAAATGGTTCGCGACTGGGAGGTGCAGTTGTTTGTTGCGAACTGAGCGCAGGTGTTCTGCAAAGCGGTCCCCAAGCCTCCGCTTGGTTTCCCCGATGTAGAGGAAGCCACAACGGGTGCAGCGGATGCAGTATACCACATTGGCAGATGTGCAGGTGAACCTCTGCCTGATGTGGAAAGTCTTCTTGGGGCCTGGGATTGGGGTGAGGGAGGAGGTGTGGGGGCAGGTGTAGCACTTCCTGCGGTTACAAGGAAAAGTGCCGGGTGTGGTGGGGCTGGAGGGGAGTGTGGCGCGGACAAGGGAGTCACGGAGGGAGTGGTCCCTCCGGAAGGCAGATAAGGGTGGGGAGGGAAAGATGTCTTTGGTGGTGGGGTCTGACTGTAGATGGCGGAAGTGTCGGAGGATGATGCGTTGGATCCGGAGG
>JAHRHZ010000287.1:275224-293749 GCA_024137785.1 Ginglymostoma cirratum
ACCCTCTTCCCCTCCCCCATTTCTGATGAAGGGTTTAGGCCCGAAACATCAAGTTTTCCTGCTCCTATGATGCTGCTTGACCTGCTGTGTTCATCCAGCCCCATGCTTGTTATCTCGGATTCTCCAGCATCTGCAGTACCTTTTATCTCTATCAGTAATGCTCAATGGATATTTTTCAAATATTGGGACCATCGCTTTTCCTGATTTATATTAACGATCTGGATCCTGGTGTGCAGGGGACAATTTCAAAGTTTGCAGATAACACTAAACCTGGAACAATTGTAAACTGTGAGAACAAAAGTGTGGAACTCCGTAAGGACATTGATGAGTTGGTGGAGTGGTGTGGATAGGTGATAGATGCAGAGAAGTATGAGGTGATGCATTTTTACCACCAGACACATTCCCCTTCCCTCCCTTGTCAGCATTCCGCAGGGTCCATTCCCTCTGGGATGCCTTGGTCCATTCCTCCACCCCCAACAACCCATGGCACCTTCCTGTGCATTCGCACAAGGTGTAACATCTGCTCATTTACATCCTTCCTCCTCACCATTCAAGGCTCCAGATGCATCTTCCAGGTGAAGCAGTGCTTTACCTGCATGTCACTCAGTCTAGTTTACTGTATTGGCTGCTCACAATATGATGTCCTGTACATTTGAGAGACGAAGTGCAGACTGGGTGACCGCTTTGCAGAACACTTATGTTCTGTTCACAAAAATAACCCAGAGTTTTCAGTTGCCTGCCACTTCAACACATCACAGTGTTTCCTGGGCAACATTTCTGACTTGGGCTTGGATTATCTTTATAACCTTTCCTGAACAAGGCCATAACGTTTGCAATTCTCCAGATTCTGGCACCTACCCTGAGTGTGGGGAACAGCCACTGAAGTAGATGATAAGCCATGATCACATTGCATGGTGAAACTAGCTCAGTGGGCTGATTGGTCTACTCCTGTTCGTATGTTTCCACTTGCAACCTTCGGGACTCAATATTGAGTTCAATACATGTCCTTTACCCAACCCATTATCCCAGATGCCAACTTTTCTGAGCTACCATCAGTTCTGAAGAAGGATCTCCGAATTTCTCCAGCAATTTCTGTTTTATTTCATTTGCCAATTATTTGTTCATTCTGAGAGTTTTTTAATGTCCTCTTGTAATTTATTGCAGTCCTCCTCAATACATTAACTGTTTCTTCCTCCAGTTTGGTGCCATCTGAAAACTGAGAAATTCTGTTTATAATTACAGAGTTATTGTGAAATGTGAATGGCAGTAGTGCCAGCACTGATCCTATGGAACACCACTTCCCACCTACAGGCACCCTGAATAATCCCCCACCCCATTCCTTACTTTCATAGCCTGTTTTCTGTCTTGACACTAGCTACCAATCCCCCCACCACTTGACTTTGACCCCATATTCTCTAATCTTATTCATTAGTCTATTATAACACTTGTTGAACATGTTTTGAAAATCCAGCTGAATTATATTTACTACTTTACTGTCTCTGTTATCGCTTCAAAATCCATTTCAATTAATCATCTTTAGTATTTTTTGTTTCTGGATGATCATTTCTCTCCTTTAGGAAGGATCCTATTGTTTCTTGGTAATGTCAGTGTTAAACTCACTGCTCTGCAGTTTCCTGTACATGGTCTGCTCCCCTTCTTAATTTGTATTTTATATTTTAAATGCACTTATCTTGTTATTCATTTTATTGTGCAAAGTTGCATGTACTATTCTATCTCCTTGATAAGTACTGAAGTGAAATATTGATCTAATATTACTGGCATTGTCTTTCATTACCTCTGATATTATTCTGTCTATCCTTTCATGGGCTGATTTCTGTCAGAGAGGTTTGTTTTTCATGATGCACCTGTGGAACATAAGAACAGGAATAGACGTTTCAGCCCTTTGACCTACTCCACCATTCATTACGTTCATTTAGTTTCGTCGTCTGCCTTCCTGATTGTTTTTTGACTTCTCTGTAATGTCTCTGCATATTCTCTCTTATCAACTCCTCTGCTATCAGTGTCCTTGATGTTTT
Organism: Ginglymostoma cirratum; assembly: GCA_024137785.1. Taxonomy (NCBI): domain Eukaryota; kingdom Metazoa; phylum Chordata; class Chondrichthyes; order Orectolobiformes; family Ginglymostomatidae; genus Ginglymostoma; species Ginglymostoma cirratum. The sequence goes on from JAHRHZ010000287.1 coordinate 277,261, forward strand.
GCTAACCCTGTTCCCTCCCATGTTTATTCATTTGTGGAGCCTCACAGGAGTTCAGTTTCTTCTTTCCTTTGAACAGAATTCTTTTTCCCTGCACTCTGTTTAACATTTTAAATGTTTCAAATGTTTCTGTGTAGTTGTTTGCTGGTGTTGTTACCCATTTAATTTCCCAGTTCTGTTTCCAGACTCTTATACTTAACCTGAGATTTGCCCGTCACAGCACAATTATAGGCACTTCATTTAATTTGAATCATTCCTTCCAAAGTGATTGGAAGTCCCACTGGTTTGGCAACTGATGAGTGGGACACATGGCAGCAACACAAAATCCAGCCCAATATTCATCAGTTTACTGACATTTTATCTCATTTTTAATAGTTTTTCTCTCTTTACAATTTTAACTAGGTGATTTCAGCCCTCTTCTATATTTCTATTTATCCCCTTGCCAGCAGGTTTCTCTCTTACTTTGTTCTCACCAGCTTCACACTCTATACAGTTAGACTGCATATATTTCCTGAAGATCCTTCACCCACCCTATCCCCATCCTCAGGGTTTTTGAGCCAATGTCAGAAATCCAGCTATGCAAGTTTACCATCCCTTTCAATTTGAGACAGTCCCTTTGATACCAGCAGCATTAATGTACTGAGAATGTTGAAAGGCTTGATGACTATTGTCTGTCTAGCCATTGGACTTGTGGCTGGTTTGTGTGTGTGTATGTGTGCGTGGTGTTTATGTAGGGCAGCATTTTATTGGATGAAGGTTTCCAAAGTGTACTAAACGAAACTGAGTCAATAGGTTTGATGTACAGATCAGCCATGACTTGATTGAATAGCGGAGCAGACTTGATAGGCTGAATGGCCTCCTGCTGTTCCTGTACTGACTGGGCTTGGTGTTCTAGGACCTCACACATGCTGACCAAAGATTCTCTAATCCTGATGTTTTCACCAGTCATATTTTTCAGAACATAGTGATTGAAAGGTTCCAACAGGAATTTTCTCAAAACATAAATCATTTTTATTTAATTTCAGGGAATTAACTTCTGTCCAGGACAGAATGTGACTGGTGTCACAACACACGATCAACGGGACTACACCATCCAACCCCTGCTGTTTCATCTCGGGAGAGATCCTGGAGAGAGATACCCAATCAGGTGAGAGGACAGAGGGAGAGAGGCTCATCTATAGAGGGACAAAGGGAGAGATAAACACCCTCTGTCCCCATTATTGTATAAATAAACCACCCCAAATCCCTTGATTAGATTCCAGTCTGTAATCCACTCCCAGGTATCTATTATTCGTAAATAAAGCCCTGAACCCCTTGATTAGATTCTACCTGCAACTCTCTCCCAGATATTTGTTGTTTTACATATAAACTAGTCCAAACTCCTCAATTTGCTTCCAGTCTGTAATTCTCTCCCAGGTGTCCATAATTTAATATATAACCCTCCCCCAACCTGAACCCCTAAATTAGTTTCCAGCTTGTAATTCATTCCTGGTTATTTATTTTGTTTTATGCATAAATCACACCGAACCCTTTGATTAGAATTCAGTCTTGAACTTATTTCCATTTATCCTATAGTAAAACAACTCATATCCCTCAATTAGATTCCAATCTGTAACTCCCATATCTAGCTGTTATTCAGTAAATAAACACCGACACCCTTGACTAGATTCCAACCTGAAAAAGATGTCACAGACTTGGTGGGCAGAATGACCGCCTTTTTCTACCATGATTCTCTGTGGCAGCCTGATCTTTCCATGAGTAGCATGAAGCATCAAAAAGCAGGAGCCTTAGAAGTTGTTAGAAGACCATAGTTAGTATATTAGGCCTCTAGCTATGTGGTATCAAGCTACAACAACCTAGATTCCATCCTGCTGAGTTCTGGGTGACCATGGGTAAGTGATTAGATCAGCCAGAGCTCTTGACACTGTAAACTCTGTGCATATGAGTTCCTTTTAACCATTGTGTGAGAAAAGGCAATTTTGGAGAGGGATGAAAGTGAAAATTTGGAGAAGTTAGAGGGAGTGCCAGTGGTAGAGAGCTAGTGGGAAAGTGAGCATGCAGGACAGAGAGACAGCGCAAGAGAGTCAGCAGGCAAGACAGCGCGCAGGACAGCTAGTGAAAGTGAGTCAGAGCAGGAGAGTAAGTAACAGGGAGAGAGAGATACACACAGACAGCATGGGAAACTTATTAAGAGAGACCCCAAGGAAGAGTTAGTGAGAGAAGAAAGAAAGACTATGCAAAAGTGTGAATTGATTCATTTTGGAAGGTCGAATTTGAATGCAGAATATAGGGTTAATGACAGGATTCTTGGCAGTGTAGAAAAACAGAGGGATCTTGGGGTCCATGTTCAGAGATCCCTCAAAAGTTGCTACCCAAGTTGATAAGGTTGTAGAAAAGGAGTATGGTGTATTGGCTTTCACTGGCAGGGGAATTGAGTTTAAGAGCCGCGAGGTTATGCTGCAGCTCTATAAAACCTTGGTTAGACCACATTTGGAATATTGCATTCAGTTCTGGTTACCTCATTATAGGATGGATGTGGAAGCTTAAGAGAGGGTGCAGAGGACACTTACCAGGATGCTGCCTAGACTGGAGGGCAGGTCTTATAAGGAGAGGTTGAGGGAGCTAGGGCTTTGTTCATTGGAGTGAAGAAGGATGAGGTGACTTGATTGATGTGTACAAGATGATGAGAGGCATAGATAGAGTGGATAGTCAGAGACTTTTTCCCACGGTGGAACTGAGTATTACAAGGGGGCTTGTGGTGATTGGAGGAAGATATAGGGGAGATGTCAGAGGTAGGTTCTTCACACAGAGAGTAGTGGGTGCGTGGAATGCGCTGCTGGTGGTGGTAGTGGAGTCAGATACATTAGGGACATTTAAGTGACTCTTGGATAGGCACATGGATGATGGTAGAATGTAGGGTATGCAGGGTAGTTTGATCTTAGAGTAGGATAATAGGTTGGCACAATATCGTGGGCCGAATGGCCTGAACTGTGCTATACCGTTCTATGTTCTTTGTTCAGAAGAGGTAGTGAGAAAGAGACTGTGCAGGAGGGTCAATGAGAGAGGGAGAGAGCAGGAGATATCGTGGTACAGTTAGTGAGAGAGAGAAAGTGCAGAAGTGTAAGTGAAAAAGTGAACATGCTGGAGAGTTAGCAGGAGAGAGCAAGCACAGGAGCATTAATGAGAGAGAGTGAGATAGAGAGAAACTGCTGGTGAGTTAGTTAGAAAGGGACAATGTGGGACATAATTTTAAGGGGAAATGCAGGAGAGTTAGAGGGGATTTGAGGAAATTATTTTTCACCCAGAGGGTGGTGGGAATCTGAAAATGCACTGCCTGAGAGGTTATTGCTATCTTTCTTCTTGTTTACTCTCCTCTGCTGTATTCATAATCATCACAACCTTATAAAAGTACTTGGATGAGCACATGAAATATCATGACTTTCAAGGCTGTGGAGCTAGTGCTTGAATGTGGGACCACAGGGCAGGCGACGGCCTAGCGGTAACAAATGCTGGCCTTGCCAGCGACGCCCTCATCCCATGACTGAATAAAGAAAAAGAAATGTAGAGTTAGTGCAGCTTTGCAATACAGACTCAGTAAGCCTATGGGCCTCTTATGTACTGTTTGATTCTATGAGGAAATGAAAGAGAGACAGACAATGGGAGAGAGTGAATAAGGAGAAAACAGCAATAACCTGCTCAATTACATCCAGTTTGAGTTCCATCAGGGCCACTCAGCTCCCTACCTCATGACAGCCTTGGTTCAAACATGTACAAAACAGCTGAATTCTGGAGGTGAGGTGAGAATGAAAGTGTGGCATCAAGCAGCCATAGCAAAATGGGACTCAGGGGGAAAACTCTCCGCTGGTTAGAGTCATACCTGGCAGATAGGAAAATGGTTTTGATTGGAGGTCAGTTATTTCAGCTCCAAAACATCTCTGTCGATATTCCTCAGGGTATTGTCCTCGGCACAACCATCTTCAGCAGCATCATCAATGACCTTCCCTCCATCTTAAGGTCAGAAGTGGGGATGTTCACCGATGATTACACAATGTTCAACACCATTCGCGACTCCTCAGACACTGAAGAAATCCATGTTCAAATGCAACAAGATCTGGGTTGGCAAGTGGCAAGTAACATTCACAACCACACAAATGCCAGTCAGTGACCGTCTCCGATAAGGGATAATCTAACCACCGCCCCTTGATATTCAATGGTGTTACCATTATTGAAATCCCACTGTCAAAATCCTGGGGATTACCATTGACCAAAAATTGAATTGGATGCAGCACATAAACACAGTGGCTACAGTAAGAGCAGGTCACAAGCTAGGAATACTGTAGCGAGTAACTTGCCTCCTGACTTCCCAAAGCCTTTCCACCATCTACAGGCACAAGTCAGGTGTGTGATGGAATACTCCCCACTTGCCTGCATGGGTGCAGCTCCATCAGTACTCAAGGACCTTGACACCATCCAGGACAAAGCAGCCCGCTTGATTGGCACTACATCCACAAGCATCCACCACTGACTCACAGTAGCAACAGTGTGTACTATCTACAAATTCATTGCAGAAATGCTCCTTTCACAGCACCTTCTAAACCCATGACTATTTCCATCTAGAGGGGCAAGGACAGCAGATACGTGGGAACACCACCTCCTGCAAGTTCCCTCCAAGCCACTCATGACCCTCCCTTGGAAATATATCGTCCTTCCTTCATTGTCACTGTGTCAAAACTCTGAAATCTCTCCCAAATGGCACTGTGAGTCAGCCCACAGCACATGGATTGCAGCAGTTCAACAATGAAGTTCAGCACTACCTTCTCGGGGCAATTAGGGCTCAACAAGAAATACTGGCCCAGCCAATCATGCCCACGAGTGTCTTAATTGAGATTTTTTGAAAAAGTGACAAAGAAGATTGATTAAGGCAGATCGGTGGATATTGTTTCTACGGACTTCAGCAAGGCATTCAAGAAGTTTCCGTGTGGTAGATTGGTTAGCAAGGTTAGATCACATGGGACCCAGGGAGAGCTAACCATTTGGGTGCAAAATTAAATGGAAGGTAGGAGACAGAAGTTGGTGGTGGAGGGTTGTTTTTTGGACTAGAGGCCTGTGGCCATAGGTGTGGCACAAGGATCGGTGCTGGGTCCGCTGCTTTTTCTCATTTACATAAATGATTTGGATGTGAATATAAGAGGAAGGGTTAGTAAGTTTGCAGATGACACCAAAATTAGTGCTGTAGTGGACAGTGAAGAAGGTTATCTCACAGTACAATGGGGCCTTGATCAGATGGGCAGATGGAGTTTAATTTAGATAAATATGAGGTGTTGCATTTTGGTAGGCAAATCAGGGCAGGGATGATTGGGTCCTGGGGAGTGTTGCCAAACAAAGAGACTTTGGGGCACAGGTTCATTGTTCCTTGAAGGTGGAGTCATAGGTAGACAGGGTAGTGAAAAAGGCATTTGGTACACTTGATTTTATTGGTCAGTGTATTGAGTATAGGAGTTGGGATGGCATGTTGCGGCTGTACAGGACATTGATGAGGCTGTTTTTGGAATGCTGCAGAGATAAAAGGTACTACATATGCTGGAGAATCCGAGATAACAAGGTGTGGGGCTGGATGAACACAGCAGGCCAAGCAGCATCATAGGAGCAGGAAAGCTTGACGTTTCAGGCCTAGACCCTTCATCAGAAATGGGGGAGGGGAAGAGGGTTCTGAAATAAATAGGGAGAGAGGGGGAGGCAGATAGAAGATGGATAGAGGAGAGGATAGGTGGAGAGGAGGCAGACAAGTCGAAGAGGCGGGGATGGAGCCAGTTAAGGATGAGTGTAGGTGGGGGGGTAGGGAAGAGATAGGTCAGTCCAGGGAGGACGGACAGGTCAAGGGGGCGGGATGATGTTAGTAGATAGGAGATGGGGGTGGGGCTTGAGGTGGGAGGAGGGGATAGGTGAGAGGAAAAACAGGTTAGGGAGGTGGAGATGAGCTGGGCTGGTTTTGGGATGCGGTTGAGGGAGGGGAGATTTTGAAACTTGTGAAATCCACATTGATACCATTGGGCTGCAGGGTTCCCAGGCTGAATATGATTTGCTGTTCCTGCAGCCTTCGGGTGACATCACTGTGGCATTGCAGGAGGCCCATGATGGACATGTCGTCTGAGGAATGGGAGGGGGAGTTGAAATGGTTCGTGACTCGGAGGTGCAGTTGTTTGTTGCGAACTGAGCGCAGGTGTTCTGCAAAGCGGTCCCCAAGCCTCCGCTTGGTTTCCCCGATGTAGAGGAAGCCACAACGGGTACAGCGGATGCAGTATACCACATTGGCAGATGTGCAGGTGAACATCTGCCTGATGTGGAAAGTCTTCTTGGGGCCTGGGATTGGGGTGAGGGAGGAGGTGTGGGGGCAGGTGTAGCACTTCCTGCGGTTGCAGGGAAAAGTGCCGGGTGTGGTGGGGCTGGAGGGGAGGGGTCTCTGTTAATCCAGAGACCCAGATAACGTTCTGAGGACCCAGGTTTGAATCCCGCCATGGCAGATGGTGGAATTTGAATTCAATAAAATATCTGGAATTAAGAAGCTAATGATGACCATGAGTCTGTTGTCGATTGTCGGAAAAACCCACCTGGGTTACTAATGCACCTTGAGGAAAGATGTAGGAGCAACAGGGTGGTGGTGATAGGAGATTTTAATTTTCCCAACATTGACTGGGATTCAGTTAGCGTTAGGGGTTTAGATGGAGCAGAATTTGTAAGGAGCATCCAGGATGGTTTTCTAAAGCAGTATGTAAATAGTCCAACTCAGGAAAGGGCTATACTGGACCTGGTGTTGGGGAATGAGCCTGGTCAGGTGGTTGAAGTTTCAGTAGGGGATTACTTTGGGAATACTGAACACAATTCCGTAAGTTTTAGAATACTCATGGACAAAGATGAGAATGGTCCTAAAGGAAGAGTGCTGAATTGGGGGAAGGCCAACTCTAGCAAAATTCGGCAGAAGCTGGGGAATGTGGATTGGGAGCAGCTGTTTGAGGGTAAATCCACATTTGATATGTGGGAGGCTTTTAAAGAGAGGTTGATTAGAGTGCAGGATAGACATGCCCCTGTGAAAATGAGGGACAGAAAGGGCAAGATTAGGGAACCATGGATGACAGGTGAAATTGTGAGACTAGGAAAATTGTGAGAGGAAAAAGGAAGCATACATAAGGTCGAGGCGACTGAAAACAGATGAAGCTTTGGAAGAATATCGGGAAAGTAGGACCAATCTGAAACGAGGAATTAAGCGGGCTAAAAGGGGTCATGAAATATCTTTAGCAAACAGGGTTCAGGAAAATCCCAAAGCCTTTTATTCGTACATAAGGAGCAAGAGGGTAACTAGAGAAAGGGTTGGCCCACTCAAGGACAAAGGAGGGAAGTTATGCGAGGAGTCAGAGAAAGTGAGTGAGATTCTTAATGAGTACTTTGCATCGGTATTCACTGAGGAGAGGGACATGACGGATGTTGAGGTTAGGGATAGATGTTTGATTACTCTCGGTCAAATCAGCATAAGGAGGGAGGAATTAGGGTGGTTCCGGGACTGGAGAATTGCTAATGTTTTCCCCTTGTTTAAGAAGGGTAGCCAGGATAATCCAGGTAATTATAGACCGGTGAGCCTAATATCAGTGGTGGGGAAGCTGCTGGAGAAGATGCTGAGGGGTAGGATCTATTTACATTTGGAAAAAAAATGGGCTTATTAGTGATAGGCAGCAGGTTTTGTGCAGGGAAGGTCATGTCTTACCAACTTGATAGAATTCTTTGAGGAAGTAACAAAGTTGATAGATGAGGGAAGGGCTGCAGATGTCATATACATGGACTTCAGTAAGGCGTTTGATAAGGTTCCCCATGGTAGGCTGATGGAGAAAGTGAAGTCGCATGGGTTCCAGGGCATACTAGCTAGATGGATAGAGAACTGGCTGGGTAACAGGAGACAGAGGGTTGTAGTGGAAGTGAGTTTCTCAAAATGGAGAACTGTGACCAGTGGTGTTCCACAGGGATCCGTGTTGGGACCACTGTTGTTTGTGATATACATGAATGATTTGGAGGAAGGTACAGATGGTCTGATTAGCAAGTTTGCAGATGACACTAAGATTGGTGGAGTAGCAGATAGTGAAGGGGACTGTCGGAGAATGCAGCAGAATATAGACAGATAGGAGAGTTGGGCGGAGAAATGGTAGATGGAGTTCAATCCAGGCAAACGCGAGATGATGCATTTTGGAAGATCCGATTCAAGAGCGAACTGTATGGTAAATGGAAAAGCCCTGGGGAAAATTGATGCACAGAGAGATCTGGGTGTTCAGGTCCATTGTACCCTGAAGGTGGCAACGCAGGTGGATAGAGTGGTCAAGAAGGCATACGGCATGCTTTCATTCATCGGACGGGGTATTGAGTACAAGAGTTGGCAGGTCATGTTACAGTTGTATAGGACTTTGGTTCAACCACATTTGGAATACTGCGTACAGTTCTGGTTGCCACATTACCAAAAGGATGTGGTTACTTTGGAGAGGGTGCAGAGGAGGTTCACCAGGATGTTGCCTGGTATGGAGGGCGCTAGCTATGAAGAGAGGTTGAGTAGGTTAGGATTTTTACATTAGAAAGACGGAGGTTGAGGGGGGGACCTGATTGAGGTCTACAAAATCATGAGAGGTATAGACAGGGTGGATAGCAAGAAGCTTTTTCCCAGAGTGGGGGACTCAACTACTAGGGGGTCACGATTTCAAGGTGAGAGGGGGAAAAGTTTCAGGGAGATATGCGTGGAAAGTTCTTTACGCAGAGGGTGGTGGGTGCTTGGAACGCGTTGCCAGCGGAGGTGGTAGAGGCGGCCACGATAGCATCATTTAAGATGTATCAAGACAGATACTTGAATGGGCAGAGAGCAGAGGGATACAGATCCTTGGAAAATAGGCAACAGGTTTAGATAGAGGATCTGGATCGGCGCACGCTTGGAGGGCCACAGGGCCTGTTCCTGTGCTGTAATTTTCTTTGTTCTTTGTGGAAGGAAACTGCCATCCCTACCTGGTCTGGCCTACATGTGACTCCAGACCCACAGCAATGCGGTTGACTCTAAACTGCCCTCTGGGCAATTAGGAATGGGCAAGAAATGCTGCTTCGCCAGCAAAGCCCTCATCCCGTGAATGAATAAAGAAATAAAATCATGAGGGGTATGCACAGGGTGAATAGCCAAGGTATTATTCCCAGAGTATGGGAGCCGAAAACTTGCTAGCATAGGTTTCAGATGAGAGGGGAAAGATATAAAAGGGATCTGAGGGGCAGTTTTTTCACATACAGAGTGGTGTGTGTGTGGTTTGGGCTGCTAGAGGAGGTGGTGGAGGCGAGTACATTTACTACATTTAAAAAGTACTTGGATGGGTAAAGGAATTGGAAAGGTTTGGAGGGATATAGGTCAAATGCTGGCAAATGGGACTAGATTAATTTGGGATATCTGGTCAGCGTGGACAAGTTGGACCAAAGGATCTGAGTCCATGAAATGCAACTCTATGACTTTCTGAATGACTTTTTAAAAAAAGGGGGAAGAGAGAGTGAGCAGATTAGATTTGGTTTGGATTGCTACAACTTCAGGAGGGCCACTGATATCTGTTTCCCACTCAGTGTGAACAGCCGTGTACAGACGCGAATTCAGAGTAACCATGTCAGCTCAGTCTGTCTCCGTTCTTCTCTAACCACTTCTCTTTTTCTCCCCGTTTTCCTGTGTGCATCTCTCTGTAATCCTTCTGTTTTCACCCCCCCACCACATCCATATTTCTCTCTCTTTTCATCTCGGATTACCTCTCTCTGATATTGCAGATTTTCCCATCAAGAGTATGAGACAGCAATGAGAAAGATCTCAAACATTGTGCAATATCACAGATCCTCGCTGGTGCCAGGAGAGCCACAACTAAATGTCTGTGACCAGGCTGTTATGGTGAGTGGTCAGAATCATTGTTTATACCAACTGTTCAGCACAAAACAAGAGAGAACATAAACCATCAGTCACAGCTTTTATATAAATATCATTCAAGTACCAGGACTTGCTGGGGAATAATAATTCAAGCTGTAGCATTACTGTCACCCACTAGTCACAGCTTGTACTGGATGTGCTTCAGCTCAGAACAACACATCTTGCCCATTCATCTTTCTCAACTCAGTCAATTGCCATTAGCTCTCCCCTCAACCCTCCCTCAATCCCACTGTCTCCACCAGATTCCCCACACTTCATAACTCTCAATACCAATCTGCACACCTCCCAAAATCAGGAATCCACGAATAAAGACAAAATACTGTGAATACTGGAAATCTGAAACAAACGCAGAGGATGCTGAAGAAACTCAGCAGGTCTGGCAGCATTTGTGGAGAGAGAAACAGAGTTAATGTTTCGAGACTGGTATGACTCTTGTTCAGAATTCCGAACAGTTTTGAAGTTTACAGTTCTTTTAAGTTTTACGCTGAACATCAATCTTGAAGTTGTCCCCTGCACACCAGATTTGTCAACCAGCCTTTTTTGTTGTACTTTGCCTAAAATTCAGGTCGATAAAATCTACTGCTTTTCCCTCATCATCCTTCTCTGTCAACTCAGTAAAATAATTCGATTTGTCAAACATGGTCTGACTACTACAAATCCGTGCTGTCTCTCTTGAAACTAACTCGGATCTGTCCCCGCACCTGTTAAGTCTCTTTGTTTATGTTTGAAAACCTTATCCATCACTGATGTTAAAGTGACCATCCTGTGGTTGCTAGGACTGTCCTTCCATGCTTTGTTGAACAAAGGTGTCACATTAACAACTCTTGAAAACTCTGGCATCTTCAAATCCAGGAAAATTTGGAAGATTATGGCAAGCCCTTCTGCTATCTTCACCACCACTTCCTTCCACAACCTTGGATGCATGCCATTCAGACCAGGCAATGTATCACTTAGCGTAGCCAGCCTTTCCAATATATTGTGCTCAATAGTATTCACCCCATCCATTACCTCTAGTATCTCTGCTTCTACCAATAGTAAACTCTGACACAAAGTACTCAAGCACATATCACCCTCTTTGTTCCTAATAAACCCCACCGTGCATCAAACTGCATCTCACTTTTTACTAGTGGAAAGAAGATTTTTAGATTTTGATTTTACATTAACTGCCAATCTATTCCCATACACTCTTTACTTTCCTCTTCAATTCCCTTCTTAACTTATTGTATTTGGCTATTTGCTTGCATGAAGAATTCACCTAATATCCATAATACATTCTCTTTGTCTTTCCTGTTTCACGAAATACCCTTATCTCCTTCATTATCCAAGATGCCTGGCTTTGGTGTCCCTGCCCTTCACTTTTGTTTGAATGTACCAAGCCTGTACCTGAAGCATTTCCTCATTAACGATCACACGTTGCTCCTTCATAAATTTTCCTAGTCTTTAGTTCCATTTTACTTTGGCTAGGTCCTCTCTTCCTATTTAGAAGTTCTATTTTAGAAAATATCTTGCTGTTCTTCATTAATAATCGAAATGTTACATGAGGTTACAACAGTCACTACATTTCAAAAATGCTTTATTAGTTGTGAAGAGCTTTGGAAATGCAAATGCATTCTAGTTTTTCTTTTAACCTCTGCCTACCATATCTAATTTCATTTCTCTTCTGAAGCATGAGTGTGATTCGACTTGTATCCACTTCAGTATCCTTCTCAGATTATATTTCAGCTAATTCGTTTTTGGATGGGAAGTTTCCTGATGTCCATGTTAGGCCTGACATTCTTGGCTTTAAATTGTACCCACTGAAATTTGAAGCTTCCCCATAGGGACAACTAGTGTCTCAACTCCATCCTAATTGTGATACCATAAAAGGCCAATGAGCAGCCAGTCAGGCTGCTTTGAGCTAAGAGCTCCATGTATCACATCACTTGAGCTAATGAAGTCAGCTGGCATGGAGCTTGGCATAACAATTCATGAGTGAGGAAGGGAGTGAGTCAATAATGAGAGGACTGAGGTGCCACAGTCAAAAGCCCCTTTACACATGCTACAAAATGGTTCGACTTGTCAGGTTATGAATAAAGGGAGGATGAAATAAGGGAAGCGTGAGTAAATAATGATGTTTCAGAAGTAATTATGTAACGTCTTCTGTTTTTCCCATCAGAATTGGGCACCTCCAGGTTGTGAAGTGCTTGGCAAATGTCTGAAGATTCCTAGGTCTAACCCATGGAAATGTAACTGGCCACATTAACTTTATTTACAGAGGTCACATTTATTCTGTTCATACTGGACTTTAGGGAGTCATCATCAATATTTCAAGGAGAACCATCACCCAGTGAGAGTCAGCGCCTTCAGGACCTGTATCCCAGTGAGAGTCAGCATCTTCAGGAACTGTATCCCAGTGAGAGTCAGCACCTTCAGGAACTGTATCCCAGTGAGAGTCAGCATCTTCAGGAACTGTATCCCAGTGAGAATCAGCAGCTTCAGGAACTGTACCCCAGTGAGAATCAGCACCTTCGGGAAATGTACCCCAGTGAGAGTCAGCACCTTCAGGAACTGTATCCCAATGAGAATCTTTGTACCCTAGTGAGAGTCAGCATCTTCAGGAACTGTATCCCAGTGAGGATCAGCATCTTCAGGAACTGTATCCCAGTGAGAATCAGCACCTTCAGGAAATGTACTCCAGTGAGAGTCAGCATCTTCAGGAACTGTATCCCAGTGAGAATCAGCAGCTTCAGGAACTGTACCCTAGTGAGAGTCAGCATCTTCAGGAACTGTACCCCAGTCAGAGTCAGCAGCTTCAGGAACTGTCTTGAGTATACTTAATTATCCAACCTCAACGGCTCTCTGCAAGAACTCCCCTCAGAGAGAAGAAATTCCTTGTCATCTCTGTCTTAACTGGGTGATCCCTTGGGGGTTGTGTGCTTTGGTCCTAAACTCTCCCACAAGGGGAAACAACAACACCACATCTGCAATGTCACATCCCTAAGAATCTTATATGTTTCCAAACCTTGTGCTCTCATTAATTTAAGCTCCAATAACAGTAGGCCTAACCTACTCAATGTTTCCTCATAAGAAAATCCCTCCATACCCAGAATCAACCTGGTGAATGTTCTCTGGACTACCTCCCTATTTTTATACTTCATTCCATTTGAAATAAAGGCCTGCATTCCATTTCCCTTCCCAATATGGGAAGGCATGATTTGGGCAGCACGGTGGCTCAGCGGTTAGCACTGTTGCCTCACAGCGCCAGGGACCCGGGTTCAGTTCCACCCTCGGGCGTCTGTCTGTGTGGAGTTTGCATGTTCTCCTCGTGTCTGCATGGGTTTCCTCCCATAATCCAAAGATGTGCAGGTTAGGTGGATTGGCCATTGCCAAATTGCCCATAGTGTTCAGGGATGTGTAGGTTATGGGGGGATGGGTCTGGGTGGGATGCTTCAAGGGTCGGTATGGACTTGTTGGGCTGAAAGGCCTATTTCCACACTAGGGATTCTATGGATACCTGATAAACCTGGATGCTAGCTTTTTGTTCGTTTATTCCTCATTTATTCATAAGGTCCCCCAAATCCCAAAGTCATTAATATATATTGGAAATAATTATGGCCCCAACACATCCCCAATATACTGCCCAGTTACATGTTGCCATCCTGAAAATACCTTTATTTTTCCCAGCTCTGTCTTTTATCCATAGTAAGATACTACCACCAACACCATCGGTCTTCTCTTATTAAGTAGCCATATTCGTGGTACCTTCTCAAATGCCTTTTGGGAATCCAAATATATTACGTCAACTGGTGCCCATCTATCTATCCTGCTTGTTATATCCTCCCTGAGCTGTAACAAACTTAATAGACATAATTTCCCCTTTATGAAGCCATGTTGACTGTGCTTGATTGTATTAAATCTACTGTTAGATCCTTCATAATGGACTCTGATGGTTTCCTGTTCCACCTCACTGGGGTACCACAGTGGAAATCAAGCCCTGCTAATCTTGGACTTGTCACAATAATTAAAATTTTCAGAAGTTTGCAGAATTCCTTAATTTTCCTTTCTTTTAGGCCTGGGTTGTCAAAAAGCACAGACCAGGATTCTGTATTTAACAAGAATGAGTACTCGTAACAAATAAATAGATTCTAAGTTCAGACAAACAAATCTGAACCATTGACATATTAATCTACTCGTTTTTACTAAATTCTAATTCCACCCCACCCCAACCAATAGACACACATACAGATAAACAGACAGGGAAAAAAAAACAAATATTGTGGATGGAGAGAAGGGCGTGGAAGGCAGTTCAACGGCCCCTGCTCACAGGGTTTGCTGAGAATGTCCTTTTGGCTCGTCAGGACCTCTTGCTCTGTGATTATTCTTTTCCAGCAACTTTTCACTTGTTTGCAGGCAATACAAGGTAATTGGTTAACAATGGTAAAGTCTCTCACTCACTGGTTAAGAGCCCCAATTTACAGCGATTACTGAAGGAAAAATAAGCTGGCTTCCTTTACTGCAGAGTGAATGGATAGCTCCTGACTTTGCAGAGATCTGATGGCATCTTATCTCATCACAACCCAAGCTGTTCAGCTACCTGGGAGCCATTCATACACATGTTGCCAGGCAAAGGCCTTTGTCATTAATAACTGGTCACTAGTCCATAGACCAATCAGCTACTTTTTGCTGACCAAAGCTCCATTTGTACATTGCACTCGGCTCCAGCTCATCTGTAATCCAGACTTTCAGAACTGTTTGAGAAAGCAACAATGTAAACAGCACTTACAATGAGTGTCAGGTTACTTGCTTTTAAAAAGTGCAGTAATTCTTCAACAATCCTTGGCTTTTAATATAGTCCTTTTCCTATTTCAGTCCACAATCAAAAATACAGAAAAATAACACAGCTTCACATTCCCATTAACAGACGTGAAGCAAAGTGGCCTATGGATACTGTTTTTTATGTCTCCTTTTTGAATGAGCCTGTTACATTGAAGGATTTCCAATCCACTGGGACTTATGCAGAATCTAAGGATTATTGGAAACTTACTACTGGCCACCATCTCTGTAGCTGCTACTTCTATCCTAGGATGCATCCCATCAGTTCCTGGGGACTTACTGGTCTTTAGCCCCATTAATTTCCCTTGCACTTTTTCACTGGTAGTAGTTATTCCATTTGTTTCCCTGTCCCCAACTCCTGAGCCCCTTAATTAGTTTAGTATTTTTGGAATGTTATTAGTTTCCTCTTCTGTGAAGACTCATGCAGAGCATTTCCTCTGACATGTTCTGGTTCTCCATTATTATTTCCCCAGTCTCATTCTCTCAAAGACTTATGTTCAATTTGACTTCTCTCTTCCTTTTAGTATTTTTAAGGACCCTCTTACTGCCCATGTTTATATTACTTGCTAGTTTGCCTTTGAAGTTTATTTTCCGCCCCTATTATTTTCTTGGTCATCTTCTGTTGACTTTTAAAACCTTCCCAATCCCTGTGTTTACTAATAATCTTTGCCAGATATGTTTATTCTTTCAATTTAATACTGCGCTTAACTTCCTTGGTTAATAATGGTCAGTTTATTCCTTCCGCAAACCCTTCTTCAATGGGTTATATCTTTGCTGTGTGTTATTAACTATTTTCTTGGACATTATTCCTCAACTGCCTTTTCTGCTAAACCCTCTTCCTAGTCCAGTCCAGCCAACGCAATCTTCATCCATAGCAATTACCCTTATTTAGAATTAGTACAGTTGTTTCTGACTTAGGTTTCTCTCTCTCAAACTGGAAACATGGTTTGATCATATTACTCTGAGATCATTTATTAAAATTGCTGCATTAAACATCACCAGATCTAAAATAGCCTGATCCTGGATCTATCCACAAAACATTGTTTACGGAAACTGGGTTGGATACACTTTGTACATTTCTTCTTCATGGCTACCTTTGCAAATTTAGTTATTCCAATCTACAGAAAGATTAAAGTCATGCAAAATTAATTTACTGCATTTTTCAACATGCCCTCATTATCTCCTGATTATGGAGACAGTCAGCACTTTCAGAAACTGGCACCCTGAACAGTCAACACCTTCAGGAACTGTATCCCAGTGAGAGCCAGGACCTTCAGGAACTGTATCCCAGTGAGATTCAGCGCCTTTAGGAACTGTATCCCAGTGAGAGTCAACGCCTTCAGGAACTGTATCTCAGTGAGAGTCAACACCTTCAGGGTTCATGTCAATAGAATTGCTAAATGGGATTAATATGCAAAATAATCATGATCTTATTTAATTGTGGAAGAGGCTTGAAAGGCTGAGAAATTTATGCTGGGAATACGTTTTAACTTCTTGTATTGGTCTTGCCTTTATTGCAGTGCATCAAGTCTCTCCTTATACAGTATAGTACTGCCCCCAGTAGTACTATATCCCAGTGTTATATAGTGACTGACCTGTCCCCACCAGCACCATACCCCAGGGTTATTCAGTAACAGACCTGTCCCAAACACTGTACCCTAGTATTATACATTGACAGACCTGCCCCCGCCAGTACTGTACCCCAGT
>JAHRHZ010000287.1:293759-307506 GCA_024137785.1 Ginglymostoma cirratum
CCCGCCAGTACTGTACCCCAGTATTATACATTGACAGACCTGCCCCCACCAGTATTGTACCCCAGTGTTATACAGTGACAGACCAGCCCTCACCAGTACTGTACGTCAGTGTTATACTGTGACAGACCTGTCCCCCCAGTACTGTACCCCATTGTTATACAGTGACAGACCTGTCCCCACTGGTACTGGACCCCTGTGTTATACACTGACAGACCTGTCCCCACCAGTACTGTTCCCCAGTGTTACACTGTGACAGACCTGTTGCCACAGTATTGTACCCCAGTGTTATACAGTGACAGACATGTCCCCACCAGTACCGTACCACAGTGTTATACAATGTCAGACATGTCCCCACTAGTACTGTACCCCAGTGTTAAACAGTGACAGACCCATCCCCCACCAGTAATGTACCTCAGTGTTATACAGTGACAGATCTGCCTCCACCAGTACTGTACCCCAGTGTTAGACAGTGACAGATCTGCCTTCACCGCTTGCTGGCACCACCTTGGTGTTGAGTCAACTCTTTCCTCTTCACTTTAGATGACTAGCATGAAGATGGCACAAATGAGGATGTGCTGTAATCAGCATATCTGCCTTCAGGTATACAAAGGTTATAATTTGAATTTTGTAACGTTTTATATGTATATACGTATACTGCCAATAAATCCAAGTGTTTCAAATGTTCTATGTATTTTTCCAAAACAATACATGAAGTGAAACGAAATTCACCAGATTTGGTATAATACCTCCAACACAGATCCTACTTTGAGACAGTAAGGACTGCAGATGCTGGAAGCTAGAATCAATAGACCTGAAGCTGGAAAAGCACGGCAGGTCAGACAGCATCCAAGCAGCAGGAAAGTCAATGTTTTGGACTGAAACCCTTCATCAGGACTGAGGTGGGAGCCCAGAAATAAACAGAGGGAGGGAGATGGGGCTAGTGGTAGGGTAGGTGAGATGGAGATAGGTGGATGCAGGTAGGCTGTTATTGTGGTTGATCATTGGGAAAGGTGGAGCATTGGAAAGGTGAGTCACAAGATGGATGAGCTGGTGAAGTCAATATTCAGGCCATTGGGTTGTAAGCTTCCAAGGCGAAATATGAAGTGTTGTTCCTCCAGTTTACGTTTGGCCTGACTCTGTCAGTAGAGGAGGCCAAGGATGGACATGTCACCAGGGGAGTGGGAGGGACAGTTAAAGTGGATGGCAACCGGAAGGTTGGGTTGGTTGTGTGTGCAGAGCACAGATGGTCTGCAAACAGGTTCCCGAGTCTACATTTGTTCTCCCCGATATAGAGGAAACCACGTTGGGTGCACCTGATTCTGTAGATGAAGTCAGATAAAGTGCAGGTGAATCTCTGCCAGATTTGGAAGAGTTGTTTGTGGCCTTTGACAGAGGTGAGAGGGGAGGTGTAGCACCTCGTGTGGTTCCAGGGAAGGGTACTGGGTGTGGTGGAGGGGTTGGTAGGGAGTGTGGAGCTGATGGAGTGGCAGAGTGAACAGTCCCTGCGGAAAGCAGACAGGGGTGGGGAGGGAAATATCTTTTTGTTGGTGGGGTCTGATTGTAGGTGGCAGAAATGTCAAAAGATGATGTGTTATATTTGGAGGTTGGTGGGGTGGTATGTGAGGACTAAAGGTCTGTATCCTTGTCAGGGGGAGAGGGTTTGAAGGCAGAAGTGCAGAAATAGGGGAGATGTGGTTGAGGGCATCCTTAATAACAGATGGGGAATACGGTCTCTAAAGTAGGAGGATGTCTGGGAAGTCCTGGAGTAGAATGCCTCATCCTGGGAGCAGATGTGGAGGAATTGTGAGTATGGGATAGAATTTTTGCAGGAGGGTGGGTAGGTAATTATGGGAGTCATTGGGTTTGAAATGGATGTCAGTGGTGAGTCAATTACCAGAGATGGAGAGGGAGAGATCCAGGAAGGGGAGTGAGTTGTCAGAAATGGTCCAGGTGAATTTGAGGGCATGGTGGAAGGTGTTGGCGAAGTTGATGAACTGTTTGAGCTCCTCATGGGAGCACGAGACAGCACTAATGCGGTCATCAATAAGGCAGAGAAAGAGGTGGGGGATGGTGCCAGTGTAGTTGTTGAAGAGGGATTGTTCCTCAAATCCTACAAAGAGGCAGACATAACTCGGGTCCATGTGGGTGCCCATGGCCACCCCTTTGGTTTGTAAGAAGTGGGAGGAATCAAAGGAAAAATTGTTCAGGGTGAGGACCAGTTCTGCCAAGTGTATGATAGTTTGGTGGACGGGGACTGGGTGGGCCTACGGGAGAGGATGAGAGGAAGAAGCAGAGGGCTTTTAGGCCATCCTCATGGGGTATGCAGGTGTACAGGAACTAAATGTCCATGGTGAAGATGAGGTGTTGAAGGGCGGGGAATTGAAAGTTTTGGAAAAGAATGGAGTTAAGGAAGAAAGTGAGCTCGGTAGGGCAGGAGCAGGCAGAGACAATGGGTTGACCTGGCCAGTCGGGTTTATGGATCTTGGGTAGGAGATAGAAACGGGCAGTGCGGAGTTAGGGAATTATTAGGTTGGAGGCTGTGGTCGGGAGATCTCCCATGATGATGAGGTTGTTGATGGTCTGGTTGATGATGACTTGGCGATCGAGGGGACGGTAGGAAGAAATGTCAGAGTTGGCATCTAGCCTCAGCGATGTACAGGTAAATTTGCCATACTACCACCATGCCCCTGCCTTGTTGGGGGGTTTAATGGTGAGGTTGGGGTTGGAGTGCCTGAATCAGGAAGTTATGTTTCAAAACCTCTCCAAAATTGAATCACATAATCCATGCCAACAATAAAATGCAGTACAGAGGAAGTATTGCACTGCTTGAAGGGTGGTGTTGACACACTGCTGTACTATCAGAGGGTCGGTATTAAGGGCTGGAGAGTCAATACTGAGGGAGCGCTGCTCTGTCAGGGGGTCAGTACCGAGGAACATGAACTGTCAAAGGGACATAACTGAAAAGAGTGCCACACTGTCAGAGGGTCAGTACTGAGGAAGAACTACACTGTCAAGACTTTCTCACTCAAGCTGAATGCTAAATGTTATGGTCATGTGTTATGGTCTGGCACCAGCATCACAGTACACCCAGTGAATTACATAGGTTGCTCCCCACACAGGACAGCACGGATATGAGCTGACAATAAGATTGCAGAAAAAGAGGTCAGAAAATCGTATAATCGCTACAATGCAGAAGGAGGCCATTCAGCCCATTATGTCAACACTGTTCATCCAAACAGCACCCTATCCAGACCCAGACCCCATCTCCCCCATATCCTGTAACCTCACATCTACCCTAGCTAATCCACCTAGCCTACACATCCCTGGATGCTATGAGCAATTTAGCATAGCCAAACCACCTAACCCGCACATCTTTGGACTGGGGGAGGAAACCAGAACACCCAGAAACCCACACAGATCCAGGAGGAACATACAAACTTCACACAGATGGTCACCTGAGGCTGAAATTGAACCTCGGTCTCTGGCACTGTGAGGCGGCAGTGCTGACCACTGATTCCATTAGATATATTAGAAAGTCACTTGATTCGAACTTACACAAAGCAGATGAGTGACTTGGAGGGGAACTTGAAAATGGTGGTGTTCCCGTATATCTGCTGCCCTTATCTTTCTAGATGGAAGTGGTCATGGGTTCAGAAGGTGTTTTCTGAGGATCGTTGGTGAATTTCTGAAGTCAGTCTTGTAGATAGTAACCACTGCTGCTACTGAGCATTGATGCTGGAGAATAGACGCTTGTGGATGTACTTCTGGAGTACTGTTTGCAGTTCTGGTCACCCTGCTATAGGAAGAATATTATAAATTGGAGAGGGTTCAGAAAAGATTTACCAGGATATTGCCAGGAATGGAGGGTTTGAGTTATAAAGATAGCCTGGACAGGCCGGGACATTTTTCATTGGAGTGTACAATGTTGAGGGGTGACCTTACTGAGGTTTATAATATCATAAGCGGCATAGATAAGGTGAATAGCATGGGTCTTTTCCCTAGAATGGGGTAGTTCAAAACTAGGGTACATTTTAAAGTGAGAGGAGAAGGATTTAAAAAGGACATAAGGAGCAACTGTTTCATATACAGAATGGATTGTGCGTAGCATGAACTTCCAGAGGTGGTGGTGGAAGCAGGTACAGTTAAAACATTTAAAAGACATTTGGATAAGTACATGAATAAGAAAGGTTCAGAGGGATATGGGTCAGGAGCAGGCAAGTGGAATTCGTTTGGCTTGGAAACATGATCAATGGGGACTAGTTGGACTGAAGGGTCTGTTTCCGTGCTGTATGCCTGTATAAGTCTATAACACAAAGGAGGAGTTTATTGAGTACATCATTGACTTTTCTAAGTACAGAATGTTGCATAACCTATTGAGGAACAGGCTATTTTAGATCTAGTATTGTGTAAGAAGGTAGGTTTAATAAGAGATATTGTAGCTGAAGAACCTTTCAGATGGTCAATCACAACATTGTAACATTTTAAATTCAGTTTGAAGGAGAACAACATGGGTTTCAAACCAATATCATCAATTAAATAAGGGCAATGACAGAGGAATAAAGAAAGAGTTGTTTAAAGTGGACAGGGAAAATAAACAAAAGGGAAGGTTTGTGGATGAGCAGTGGCAGACATTGAATCTGACATTTCATAATGCTCCAGTCAAAAAAGAAGAATATACCATCAAGGATTAACAAAGGTGGTCAAAGAGAATGTCCAATCAAATATGAGGCCATACAAAGTGGCAAAAACTAATGGTGGGCCAGAGCACTGGTAATGTTTTAGGTACCAGCCATGGATAACTAAAAAGTTAATAGATGGAGAAAGTTTATTTGAAAGTAAATTGGTAAGAAGTGTAAAAACAAACAGCAAGAACTTCCATGGGTATATACAAAGAAAAAGGTAGAAGCGTGGTTTTATCAATCCATTAGAGTCAGCATGGTTTTATGAAGGGTAAACCATGTTTGACCAATTTGCTAGTATTCTTTGAAGATACAACAAGCAAGATGGGTAATGGGGCTCCTGTAGATGTAGTATATCTGGCCTTCCAGAAAGTATTTGATAAGATGCTGCAGAAAAGATTAATACACAAGGTAAGATCACTTGGGGTTGGGGTAATTTATTCCCTGGATAAAGGATTGCCTAATCAACAGAAAGCAGAGAGTTGGGATAGGTAGGTCTTTTCTGGGTAGCAAGATATGATTAATGAGGTGCCATAGGATTCAGTGCTTGGGACCCAATTATTTACAATCTCTATCAATGACGTGGTTCCAGGGATAGAATGTTCAAGAGCAAAATATGCAGATGGAACTAAAGTAGGTAGGAAAGTAAGTTGCAATAAAGAAGAAAGAAATTAACAAATGGATATGGATAGGTTAGGTAAATGGGTCAAAATCTGGTAGATAGAGTTTAACGTGGACAAGGGTGAGGCTATCCATTTTGGTCGGAAAAATAAAAAGGCAGTTATTATCTAAACGGAGAGAAACGTGAAAATGCTTCAGTGCAGAGGGATCTGGGCATGCTCATGCATGAATCACAGAAAGCTAAGATGCAGATAGAGCTGGTAATAAGGAAGGCAAATGGAATTTTGGAATTTATTGCTGGAAGAACTGAGTGTAAAGTAGGGAAGTGTTGCTGCAGCTGTACAAGGCATTAGTGAGTTCATATCTGGAGTATTGCGTATAATTTTGGTTCTTTTACTTCAGGAGGGATGTAACTGCATTGGAAACAGTTCAGAGAAGGTCACTAGATTGATTCTAGCAATGAAAGGCTTGTCTTATGAAGAGAGATTGAACAGCTTAGTCCTCTACCCACTGCAGTTTAGAAGGATGAGAGGTCCAATTGAGATCTATAAGATGCTAAATGGGATTGAAAAAATAGATGTAGAGCAGATATTTCCCCATGTGGGATAATCTAGGTCATTGTTTTAGGAGAAGGGGTAGCAGGTTTAAAACAGATGCGGAGAAATTGCTTCTCTCAAAGGGTCGCGAATCTGTGGATTTCACTACATCAGAGTGTGATGAATGCCGGGACACTGAATAAATTTAAGAAGGAGATAGATTTTAATTAGCAATGGGTTAAAAGGTTATGGAGAGTGGGCAGGAAAGTGGAGTTGAGGCTCAGATGAGATCAGTCATGATCGTATTTAAAGGTAAAGCAGGCTCAAGGGGCTGAAATACCTACTCCTGGTCCTAGTTCTCATCTTCTCATGTAAAAAGCGGGTAAAGTGAATGTGAGACCATTGAAGGATGCAACTGGAGAATTAACAATGGGGAACAGAGAAATGGCAGATCACTTCAACCAATATTTTCTATCAGTCTATACAGTGGAAGAAAATGTAAATATCCCAAGATAACAGATGAGCAAGGTGCTAATGGGAGGAAAAGTCTTGAAACATTTTTACCAAGGAGCAGTCTCTGTTTTTATAATCTATGCCTCGACTGCTAAAGGCAAGTGTCCTGTATGCCTTTGTAACTAACGTATTAACCTGTCCTGCCAATTTCAGGAATGTGTGGACAAACAATCCAAGGTCCCTCTTCTTCCTTCTATCCTGCCATTCATTAACTTGTCTTGTTACTTCCTCCAAAGTGCATCACCTGACACTTAACAGGATTAAATTCCATCTGCCACTGATCTGTCCATCTGACCAATCACTTATATCTTCCTATAACCAGAAACCTTTGTCTTCACTGGCACTCACCTGATCAATCTTTCTGTCATTCACAAACTTACTTATCATTCCTCCCAATGTTCTAATCTATGTTGTTTATATATATCACAAACAATAAGAGACCCAGCATGCAGATCCCTGTGGCACACCACTGTACACCAGGCACCAGTCACACAAATTGCCTTTTACCACAACCCTCAGTGTCCTGTCACTAAGCCAATTTTGGATCCAACTTACCAAGTTATCCCGTATCCCACATGCTTTCACCTTCATTCTCAGTGCCCCATTTGAAAAACCATCAAAGGTTTTGTTGAAATCCATATGAACAACATCAACTACACTACCCTCATCTACACATCTGGTCACCTTTTTAAAAATTCAGCCAGATTTGTTGGCATGACATCCCTTTGACAAAGCCACAATGCTTATCCACGATCAAATCTTTCTTCTCTAAATGGAGATTAATTCTCTCCTTCAGAATTTTCTCCAATTGTTTCCCTACCACTGATGTGAGACTCACTGGTTTGTCCTTCGCTGATTTATCTTTACTACCTTTCTGGTAAAGCTGAACTACATCAGCTGCACTTCAGGCCTCTGACACATCCCCTTGTGGCCAGAGAGGAGTTAAAATTTGGGTCAGAACCTCTAATTTCCTCCCGCATTTCTTGGAAGCCTGGAATACAACTCATCTGGATCTGGGGAATTTGTCCATTTTTTAAACCTAACAATACCTCCTCACTCCCTATGTCAATCTTCTCAGGACCCTCACAGTCCTTCTTCCTGAATTCTGAACTTACATCCTCCTTCTCCAAAGTGAAGATAAATGTAAAGTATTCATTTAACACCCTACCAATGTTCTCTTGCTCCACACACAGATCACCCCTACTTTTTCCCTGGTTGTTCTCTTCACCTTGATATATTGATAGAATATCATGGGATTCTCCCCAATCTTACCTGCCAGTGTTTGTGTGCCCACTTTGTTCTCCTAATTGCTTTCTTAAGTTTTGCCTGTGCTTTCTATACTCCACTAAGGCCACTGTTGATTTGCTCCTTCTGTACCTGCAATACATCTCTCTTTTCTTTCTCGTCCAGTCCTGAGTATTCCGAGACATCCGAGGTTTTCTGGGCTTTGTTCCCTTTTACACTTAGCCTTAAGTGAACATTGGGCCTGTACTCTCACCAAGTTCTTTCTGAATGCCTCCTACTGCTTTGTTGTAGATTTACTCTTAAGTAGCTGATCCCAGTCTACTCTGGCCAGATCCTGCCTTATTTTAATAAAATCTGCCTTCCCCCAATCTAAAAACCTTTTGTTTTGCAGACCATATTTTTCCTTTTCCATAACAAACTTAAAACATATCACTAAGATGCACCCCCACTCTCACCTCAAACACATGTCTGGCTTCCTTCCCCAGAATTAGATCCAGCACTGTCCCTTGTTGGACCTTCTACATTTTGTTATAAAAACTCTCCTCAATACATTTTAAGAAATTTGTCCCCTCTAAACCCTTTATATTAAGTTTATCCCAATTGATGTTGTGGAAGTTGAAATCACCTAATATACTTAGCTTATTATTATTTTTGCAAATCTCAGTGAATTATCTACACATCTGTTCTTCAATTGCCTGCTGACTGTTTGGGGGCCTATAATATGCTTCTAACAATGTGACTGTCCCCTTCTTATTCCTGAGGTCTACCCACAAAATCTTATTTGACAACTCTTCCAAGATTTCTTCCGTTCTTACAGCAGTAACTGACTTCATAATTAACAATGCAACACCACTTCCTCTGTTACATCCTCTCCTGTACTGCCTGAAGATCGTAAACCCTAGAATGCTCACTTGCCTATTTAGTCTTGTTCCTCTTTCGACCATGAAAGAGTACTAAAGATTTAGAATCCGCTGAAACAAAAAAGTTTTTCCTTATCTCTCTCTTAAATGGGCGACCCCAGATTTTTACTAAATAAAAACCGAAAGAACTGCGGATGCTGTAAATCAGGAACAAAAACAGAAGTTGCTGGAACAGCTCAGCAGGTCTGGCAGCATTTGTAAAGAGAAAATCAGAGCTAACATTCAGGTCCGGTGACCCTTCCTCAGAACAGGAAGGGTCACTGGACCGTGTTTTAAGGAAGGGTCACCAAACCCAAAACATTAACTCTGAATTTTTTCTTTCCAGATGCTGCCAGACCTGCTGAGCTTTTCCAGCAACTTCTGTTTTTGACCCCAGATTTTTAATCTGTCACTCCAAGTTCTGGATTGACCTGCAAGAAGAAACATCGTTCCATATGCAGCTGGTCAAGACTCCTCAGGATCTTTTATATAGAATCATAGAGATGTATAGCACAGAAACAGACCCTTTGGTCCAACCTGTCCATGCCGACCAGATATCCCAGATACATCTGTTACCATTTGCCAGCATTTGGCCCATATCTCTCTAAATCCTTCCTATTCATATACCCATCCAGATGTCTTTTAAATGTTATAATTGTACCAGCCTCCACCACTTCCTCTGGCAACTCATTCCATACACGCACCACCCTCTGTGTGAAAATGTTTTCCATTAGGTCCCTTTTAAATCGTTCCCCTCTCACCTTAAACCTGTGTCCTCTAGGCTTGGACTCCCTTACCCTGGGAGAAAGACCTTGGCTATTCACCCTTTCCATGTCTCTCATGATTTTATAAACCTCCATAAGGTCACTCCTCAGCCTCTGATGCTCTAGGGAAAATAGCCCCAACCCATTCAGCCTCTCCCTATAGCTCAAACCCTCCAAGCCTGGCAACATCCTTGTAAATCTTTTCTGAACTCTTTCAAGTTTAACAACATCCTTCCTATAGCAGGGAGATCAGAATTGAATGTAGTATTTCAAAAGTGGCCTAACCAACGTCCAAGGTCTCTTTGTTCGGCAACACTCCCCAGGACCTTACTATTAAGTGTATAAGTCCTGTCCTGATTTACCCTACCAAAACACAGCACCTCACATTTATCTAAACTAAACTCCATCTGCCACTGCGTGGCCCATCAACCTATCTGATCAAAGTCCTACTACACTCTGAGGTACCTTCTTGGCTGTCCACTACAGCACCAATTTTGGTGTCATCTGCAAACTCACTAACCATTCCTTCTATTTTCACATCCAAATCAGTATATAAATGACAAAAAGCAGTGGACTCAGCACCAACCCCTGTGGCACACCACTGGTCACAGGCCTCCAGTCTAAAAGCAATCCTTCACCACACCCTCTGTCTCCTACCTTTTGGCCAGTTATGTAGGCAAATGGTTAGCTTTCAGTCTATTCCACGTAATCTAACCTTGGTAACCAGTTTACCATGCAGAACCTTATCAAACACCTTCGTCAATCCTCTTCATCACTTCTTCAAAAAATTCAGTCAAGTTAGTGAGACATGATTTCCCATGCACAAAGCCATGTTGACCATCCCTCATCAGTCCTTGCCTTTCCAAATACGTATAAATCCAGTCCCTCATAATCCCCTCCAACAATTTGCCCACCAGTCTACAGTTCTGTGGCTTTTCCTTACAACCTTTCTTAAGTAATGGTACCACACTGGCCAATCTCCAGCCTTCTAGCTCCTCACCTGTGGCTTTAGATGACATATGCTTCAATCAAGTCAGCTCTTACCCTTCTAAATTCCAAAGGATATAAGCATATGCTGTCAAACATATCCTCATTAGACAGTCTACCCATTCCAAGCCAGATTTCATTCAGTGAGCTTGTCAATGAGGAACATCAGCAGGTATCATATCAGTGATGGGATGGGAATTGAATGGTCCATCAGTTATCTTCCATAGAAACTAATTACATTGTCAGGACTCACTGGGGAGGTGCACTGGAAGTCAAGCTCCCAGAATAATCACAAATGCAAAAATTTGATTTTTTACAATTATTTGTGGGATGTGGGAATGCTGGCTTGGCCAGCATTTATTGCCCATTCCTAGTCGCCCTTGGGAAGGTAGGAGAGCTGCCTTCTTGAACTGCTGCAGACCACGTGCCGTAGGAAGACCCACAATGACCTTACGGAGGGAATTCCAGCGAAGAACCAGCAATATTTTTCCAATTCACGATGATGAGTGGCTTGGAGAGGAACTTACAAGTGGTGTGGTGTTCCTATGTATGTATTGTCCTTGTCCTTCTAGACAGAAGTGGTCATGGGTTTGGAAGGTGCTAAGGTGAATTTCTGCAACTTATGTAATGTGTAGATAGTGTATACTGCCATTACTGAGCATCGGTGCTGGAGAGAGTGGACATTTGTGGATATGGTGCCAACCAAGTGGGCTGCTTTATTCTGGATGGTGTCAAAGTTCTTGAGTGTTGTTGAAGCTGCACTTATACAGGCATGTGGGCAGTATTCTGTCACATTCCTGACTATGCCATGTAGATGGTGGATTGGTGTTTGGGAGTCTGAGGTGAATACTGCAGTATTCCTAGCCTCTGACCTGCTTTAGTAGCCACTGTGTTTACATAGTAAGTCTAGTTGAATTTCTGGTTAATGGTAATCCCCAGCTTGTTGACGGTGGGGGATTCAGTGATGGTAACACTACTGAATGTCAAGGGGTGGCGGATAGATTGTCTCTACTGGACTGGTCACAGCCTGGCATTTTTGTGGCCCAAATGCTACTTGCCACTTGTCAGACTAAGCCTGGATATTGTCCAGATCTTGTTGCATTTGAACAGGTGGTCCATCCGGTTTCATTTCTTTGAGAATTTGCAGCGATTGGTACATTTGAGTAGCTAGCTAGGGCATTTCACAGGGCGGTTGAGAATCAACCTCACTGCCGTGGGTCTGGAGTCACATGTAGGCTAGACTAGCCATTTCTTTCCCTGAAGGACATTAGTGAGCCAGATGGTTCTTTTTCCTGACAATTATCAATATTTTATGGTCATTGGTAGATTCTTAGTTCCAGGTGTTTTATTAAATTGAATTCAATTCCACTATCTGCTCTGGCCGGATTCAAAGAAAACAAGAAAATGACAATTTAGTCATGTAATCAATAAGTCTGTGCCAGGGGCAAAGAAGATGCTAGTTGAATTGCTAATCTGTAGCTATACAACTTAAAGCATTACCCCTTTTAAAAATTTCTGTTCAGACATACAGATAGACACACAAAGACAGATATGGTATGAATATTGTAGACGGACAAAGAAACAATCAAGGAAACACAGTTCAATAGCACCAGTTCAGATGACAGACATTGATGAGTTGTTTCCTTTGGATTCCTTTCGATTCCTTTGGACTCTTTGCTGATAATATGGGGTTGTGGGTTAACTGATTCTCAGTTTTTCATTCACTGGTTGAGGGTTCCACCTTTCAGTATCTCTGAAGATTGTTTTCCATTTCAAAAGGGAATTTTCAGAGAGTAGCTCTCCAAGAAGGTGAGGAAGAGTAGCTAGACACGAGGGATTTTCTTTTCTACTCAGAAGATTTTTTTTCTTTACAAATTATGTTTTCCTGCTATATTGTCTACCCACAAGGCTCTAGCTGCCTGTCCAGGAATCAATTAAGGTGTTACAATGCTGAACTCTCCTAAGCTTTCAACAACTTGTGTCAATGGTAAAGCCAGTCGTAAAACTGACTGTGAGGGAGCTCTCTTATGATACAATGGTAATGTCTCTACTCCTAGCCCAAGAGGCCAAGTTTAAGCCCCACCTGCTCCAGAGGTGAGTAATAACAACTCTGAACAGGTTGATTAGAAAAATAGTTAAGACTGACTCTGTTCAGAACTGCCCTGAACTCTCATAGTTCCGATTTTCTAGATTTATCTCTCACTGCGCCAATTAGGTAAATATTCAGGGAGGCAATAACCTAGTGGTATTATCGCTGGCGTATTAATCCAGAGACTCAGATAATGTTCTAGGGACCCGGGTTCGAATCCTGCCATGGCAGATAGTGGAATTTGAATTCAATAAATATCTGGAATTAAGAATCTAATGATGACAGTGAATCCATTGTCGACTGTCGGAAAAAAACCCATCTGGTTCACTATGGTCCTTTAGGGAAGGAAACTGCCATTCCTACCCGGTCTGACCTACATGTGACTCCAGGCACTCAGCAACGTGGTTGACTCTAAACTACCCTCTGGGCAATTAGGGATGGGCAATAAATGCCTGGTTAGAGACACCCTCACCCTGTGAATGAATAAAAAAAAGGCAACATTGTGTACAAAACTCAATGTGCTCCAGTAACTCATTTTAAAAACAGCAAACATCATCTTACATTTGGGTTTTAGAACATAGAACACAGAACAGTGCAGGCCCTTCGGTCCACGATGTTGTGCCGAACTTTTACCCTAATCCTAAGGTCTATCTAACCTCCACCCCTACCTTATACTATCATCCATATGCCTATCTAATAGCCGTTTAAATGCCCCTAATGAGGCCGACTCCACTACCTCTCCAGCAATGCATTCCACACCCCAACCACACTCTGAGTAAAGAACCTACCTCTGACGTCTCCCCTATATCTACCTCCACTCAGTTTTAAGCAGTACCTATTTACGTTTTAGGTCCACAGTCCCAAAAAATAAAGTTGTTTTCACAGCATTGAAATGCAAGTATTCAATGCCAGAAAAGGAGGCACAAAGTCTTACGTTAACCCATACCATTTTGAAATATACAATCAAATATAGAAGAAATGGTTATTTATATAAATGACAGACAATCCTTTGACTTTTTAGAAGCATTTTGAGTCAAGGGCTTATGCTTGTTTCATTGGAACTTAATCCTTCAGCAATACAATTTAAGAATAATTCATGGGCCTTGAAAATAAAACGTTATAGTGGATGCTATATCAATCATCCATATGAAGGAAACCAAGTGCTGTGATGTAAATGCATCTGAAAAATATGGTTAGCATGAAATTCATTGTATATTTGATGCTAATACAGTATTACTGCTAATGTGACTTAGAAGTAGTGCTGATTAGGACTGCTATTGAGAAATGAATATGCCTCTTGAAGATACATTTTAATTCTTCTGGGGGAGAGGTTTGATGAAAGGTGTATAACATGTACTTTTTATTAGAGATAACAAGCATGGGGCTGGATGAACACAGCAGGTCAAGCAGCTTC
>JAHRHZ010000287.1:312201-385165 GCA_024137785.1 Ginglymostoma cirratum
CCTGACAGGCCGCGGGACCAGGCCCGGGCACCGGCGAGAGCCTGACAAGAACACAGCAGGCCAAGCAGCATCTGGATGAAAGGAGCAGAGAACATTTCGGACATTCGCTTTCTTCAGGACTGGACGTGGGGGTAAAACCCAAAACACTGACTGCTCCTTTCTTCCAGCCTCCTGTTTGTCTACCTGGATTCCAGCATCTGCCGTTTTGTTTGTCACTGACGGGCTCCGGGTCCAAGCGGACGTGCGGCCATTCGGTTCTCCTTTCCCTGGGGTGAGGGAAGGGGGCGTGTCCTGAGGTAGTGGGGGCGGGCGGTGCACGCATGGTCAGCTGACTCATCCCGGCCAATGGGCGGGCGCTAATGGCGGAGCTGCCCGGCTCGCGCTCGCTCGCTGCAGCCTCGGGCCCGGCCTCGCGCTCTCGCCGTTCCCTCGCTCAGAGCGCTCCCCGGCCCGGCCCGGCCTGGCCCCGCTCGGCTTGGCTCCCAGTGCCGCATACCGCCTAGTGAAGTGCAGGTGAGTCCTCCGGGGGAGGGGGAAGCGGCGATCACTCTAACTCCCACCCCCCAATCTCTCTCGCTCTCTCTCTCTCTCTCTCACACACACACAAATCATAGGCCTCGGCGTCTTACTGGCGGTAGCCCCGCACTCGGCCTTTAGGCCTCGGGCTCCTCATGGGCGGGAAGCTGGGTCAGAAATTGCAGTTCCCGGTGTTGCCTTGGTCCTGTCGGCGCTGCTGAAGAAGTAGAGGGCCCCCACACCCGGGATCCCGCTCTGCGCCAATAACAGCGAGCGAGGATCCGGCTTAGATGCACTGGAGCCTGAGGTTGTTGAAGCGGGGGGTTGGTGTGGGCGGCCCTTCAGTCCGCCTTTACCAAGCAGGCCCTTTTGCCTTCCCTCTGTCCTCCCGTGCCAGTGCTGATGCCTCATGTCACATGTCCGCAATTGGTCTTGTGTGCAAACTGATCCCTGTAAATGCCTTGTCTCTGATCTGCAGTGCGTTGCAGTCTGAGGTGTGCATCCCAGTTAGTGCCGTTCACCCCCTAGTTAAAAGGTTGGTTCTCCAGTGAATCAAATCGCCACATTTCAGTTTCCATTAACCCTGTGCGGATCGGGTAATTTGGGAAAATTTACGAGGATCCCAAGGACTCCTCGGTTGGATTGAGGAAAGTGAGCTCTGTAGGAAAGTGAGCGAGTAAAGCAACAAGTTACAGGATCCTTCCTGTCGAAAGTCATTTACCATGAAGATTGAAATTCAGCAGAGCCATCTATAAATTTTATGCATGCTACAGATTGCTTAATTTTGGAGCGCAGGCATGTACTTGCGCATAAAAAGTGAACATCATTTTGGACTTATTTGTAGATTCAGAATTATATCGCAACAGGAGTTGGTCATTCAGCCTGTCAAGCCTGCCCTGCCATTCAGTGTAATCATGGCTGGTCGAACACATGAATGCCATTTTCCCACCCCATCTCCGTAATCCTGTATATTACAGGTAATCAAATCTATCAGTCTCTTAAATATATTCAAAACTGGGCCTGTACTGACTTCTGGGTAGAGAATTCCAAAAGTTCACAACTCTGTGTTAAAAAAAATTCTCATCTTGGATCCAAGTGACATTCCCTTTTTACCTGCCTCTCCTAATTTGCATACTGGGTAAATGTACTGCTTGGTGTGCTATTGCAGTATATAAACCAAGATGATCCAGGTTACATTTTCAGTCTGGGTTCAATACCTTTTCTCATTTAGATCAAGTTTGAGACATTTCAGTTAGCCTTTAAAACACCTTAGGACTGGGAAACATCAGCCAGTATTCTCAGCATTGGCTAATTTGATAACTGTCCGCTGACTAATGCTAGTGCTTGAGTAGAGAGAGAACCTGGCTGAACTATAATGCTACACATTCAGAAAACCTGTCTGTACCAACTGTCTAGGCATTGAAAAGGGGTAATTAGGCAAGATGGTCGGGATAAACTGGAGCCCATAGAATGATTAACACCCACCATCCTGGAGAGAGAGTAGGCAATCGAGGGATTTGGGGAAACAATAATGCAATTGTCCTCTGCAAAACAACCTGCACCCAAATCACTATTATGACGTGGAGCTTACTCATGTGGATCTGTTAAATCTAGCAGTTGGCTTTGCAATCATGACTTATTGTTCGTCCTGACTGCAAAACTATAGCTAGTCCCAAAGCTGAGTTGATCTCATGCCATTATAGATTTGTAAAGTTGTCCCCCTGCCTGGAGTGAATGCCATAACTCTGCTTGTCCAGCAGTATTTAAATTTGTCTTCTGTAGAGCTCCTCTGCAATTATTGAGATACTTCAGGAACTGTGTGTCCTGATTTAAGATAGTGTCTACTACCTAGAGAATAGTGTTTTTGAGTTACAGTGGAAACAATGGACTTGTAGGACAATAGACGCTGAGGAACTGATGTGTTATCATCCTGATGGACCCCAGCTGATTGCATGTCTTGATTTTTGAAAACTTTTTGCCTGTTTTTAGCAAAGCCCCACTGTTCTTGATTAAGAGATAACACAGTGTGGAGCTGGAACAGCACAGCAGGCCAGGCACTATCAGAGGGGCAGGAAAGTTGACGTTTCAGGTCGGGACCCTTCACAGGCTCCACACTGTGTTATCTCTGACTCCAGCATTGGCAGTTCTTACTATCTCTGAGACAGTTCTTGATTAAAATGTATTTGTGTTTCTAAATGACCTCAAGTTAGCACAGTACTGGAGTATTGTGGACTGTTGCAGGTGCTGAATCTAATTGAAATGTTTGAATTTTCTGTCCAACTTTGTGTAAATGCTGGTACTCGGTATATTTCTAATACATTGTTGTATGTATCAGTCCTACATGAGATGTCAGAAGTACTTTAATTTGGATATGTATTAGGGAAGATCATTCTTTTTAAAAAAATTTCCTTTGAAATTGACAGCTGCTACTAAAGGATCAAAACAAAAGATGAGGACAAGGTACAGGAGTGGAGCTCAGTTGAAATTTGTATTGTTACAGTTTTATTCTTAGAAATTCCACAGATTCAGTTTAGTTTGAGAATTGTACTTTTGGACTGGACAATTACAAGTGTCCCTCAGTTATTTTAGAAAAGAGAGAAAGATAAACTAGGTAACTATGTATAAGGTTCTTGGGCGTGTAAGGTAGATGTGAAAATTTTGTTTTCCCTTATTCAAGTGATTTGGACCAGAAGCCATAATCACAGAGTAAGGGGTTGCCTAGTTAGGACAGAAGTCGGAAGAACTTCTCCAAGGTTAATGAATATGTGGAATTCTTTTGCTATAGAGACTGGGTCATAAAGTATAATTACAGCTGAAATCGACTTTTTTTTAAAACAGTAAGGGGAAGCCTATTAAAGGGGTTGTGGGGTAAGGCAGCAAAATGGGTTAAGGATTGAGATCAGCCATGGATGACCTCATTGAGTCTACTCTGCCATTCAGTGAGCTGAATGGCCTATTTCTGAACCTATGTTTTGTGTTCTTATAGTCAACAGACCTGTCGGTTTAACATCAATCAAAGGGACTTTCTTTGATGTTGTTTTTCTTAAGAGACAAATTGGACAAGTGTGAGCTGATCAAAGAAAATATAGATTTATGAAAGGAAGAACCGAGTCTGGGGAAACTTGTTGAATTTTTCCGACAGACACTTGAATGGGAAATGTCTGTGAATGTTTTTGTATAAACTTTCTGAAGGCATTCAGCTGAGTTCCAATACAAGACATTGAGGCAGGAGTGTTATGTACAGTTTTTGACTTCATGCTTAGGGGAAAATCAGGTGTTGGATTGAATGTTCATGAGATTGGTTTCTGAAATGTGAGGGTTGAATTGTAAATGTATATTTAAGTTCAGCAGTATGTTAGGAGTCACGGATTTTGTGAATTGTTGTAGACATTTATGAAAGAATATAGTTTTAATGAGCGGACAGATTTGTTGCAAATGAAGCTCAACGTAAGAGACCATGTGGTCATCCACTTGAGTCCAGAAAGTTAAAACAATAATTTCTAAATGGTGAGAAACTAGAAGTGTGAAGGAACAATGGGATTTTGGTGCCTGGGTGTTCAAATCATTAAAGGCTAGAGGACAGGTTTGAAAGATAAACCAGAACGGCTATTAAAATCATAAGATGTAGGAGCTGAGGTAGGACATTCAGCTGATAGAGTCTGCTCTGCCAATGAGATCCTGGCTGGTCTGATAATCTTAAACTCCACTTTCTACCTTTTGGTCCTAGATTGTTGGCCTTTATCATAATTGGCCAGGAATACAAAGGATTTGAAGTTATGCTTCTGTCGACCTCACTTATTGAGTTACTGTGTTCAGCTGTGGGCACCACGTTTCAAGAAAGTTCTTTGAGCTTGGAGGACAAATAGTGTAGTTTCACTCAAATGACACTAGAAACACATTTGCAAAATGAATGCAGGTAGCATAGGCTTGCTTTGAAAAAGTTGGCAAATAATCTAATTGAGGAAACTTGCCCATGTCTTAACTTGCAAAAAGTCCTTGTGTCCATCACCCCAATACTCACTCATCTACACTGGCTCCCCTTTAAGTAATGCTTGATGAGAAAATTCTGGTCCTTGTTTTCAGTTTCCACCGTGACTCTGCTTTCCCAATCTTTGTAACCCCCTCTAACCTTATGTAGAATCATAGAATCCCTACAGCTTGGAAACAGGCTATTCTGCCTATCGAGTCCACGCCAACCCTCTGAAGAGCATCTCACTTAGATTCAACCTCAACTATCCCCGAAACCCTGCATTTCCCACTGCTAATCCACCTAGCCATAATGGACATTATGGGCAATTTAGCATAGGCAATCCACCTAACCTGCACATTTTTGGACTGTGGGAGGAAACCCATGCAGACGCCGGGAAGATGTGCAAACTCCACACAGTTGTCTGAACGTGGAATCAAGATGTGTTTAAGATGACTAAAGGATAAAGGTTAGAGAGTGAAAACCAGAGCATGATGGCATTAACCTAAAATTAGAACTGTTAAAGCATAATGACCCATGAGAGGGATGCCCTGAGGTGAGACTGAAGAGGATCAGAGACACTGACATTTAGAAGAGCAAGAGATAATCTCAGAGAAGAATGTAAGATTTTGAGAGGCTCGGCAGGGTAGATGCTGATGGGTTGTATCCACAGGCAGGAGAGTTTAGAACTAAGAGCATGGTCTCTCGTTAGGAGGTCAATTGCCTTTACACAGATGATAATTTTTTTCAACCAGGATTGTGAATCTTTGGATTCTCAGTCATTGAGTACATTCAAAGCTAAAACAGAGTTTTGCATTCATAAAGAAATCTAGCAGTTGAGGAATTGCTGTCAAAAGTCGTCCAAGATCTTATTGACGGAGTTTAGCGAGTGTTGGACTGAAGAAGCTGAATGCACAACTGAATGTGGGGTTGTAAATGTGGTCAAAGTGTTAGAGAAATACAGAGATCCCCAAACTTAATTAAGTTGGCGGAGGTTAAAGTTGGCTAAGTCCAAGGAGGAGTTCGACACTAAGGATGAGAATTTTAAAATCGAGTTATTGCTGCACCAAGGGCCAGTTTTTTTTCCCCATTCGTAGGATGTGGGTGCCACTGGCTGGGCCAGCATTTGTTGCCCACTTCTATTTGCCTTTGTTAGAGGCATTGAGCACAGTGGTGAGGTGTGAACTGGTCTTGCTGCAGGTTGGGGTATAGGTGGGATGATGGACCATAGGATTCTGTCCTGAAGAATAGTTAAACCAGTGATAATCAGAGCATAGATGAGTGATTCAGTAGCTGATGAATTGAGGCCCGTAAGATAGAGAAGTTACCAAGCTGAATCATGAGTAGTACTGGTGAAGAAACAATGTTGTGATCGTTAGCTGAACACTTTCAAGAGACTATTATTAAGTAAGGCAACCGAGGTGGTGTGGATCAAAGGTAAGCTGGATTTAGCGTTTCAGAATTTAAGGTGACCTTTTTAGTAATTGTATTTTCTGTCTCTTGATTCTCATCAGTCACTACTGTTATGGTCCCAACTGATGTTATTACTGGATAAGTCAGTTTCCAGACTGAAATTTGTCTTGATAGATCAGACTTAGTTGTTTTTAGTTTTGATGAGGTGGTCTTTCTCTAAAGCACAAACAGCAAGTCTATAGATTTGGATTTAATAATGAAACTGAAGCTTATTACATGAAAGAAATAAAAATAAAATAGAGTAGAGCAAACAATTTACATATAATACAAGTTTTAAAACTTTGAAACACACTCCAGACACAATCCCATTAAACCCAATAGCATCCCATTACAATGCTCAAAAACCAGAGAGAATGCCCTTCACTGCCCCAAGTAGATTTGACTTAGCTACGATTTTAATCCTGGTCATGAAAATCTTCCAGCACCTTCCTTGTTTCTTCGTATAATTAAGTATTGACTTTCACAGCTTCACGTAAAATTATTGCTTTATACCCAGGTAACCAATTGTAAATTCTTTTCCCTCCCTTTCTCAGAAGCAACTGCTTTACACATCCAGCTTTAGCTAACAACCCTGCAGAATTTCCAATCTGTAATTAAAAGTAAAACCTTTCTCCTCCAAGCTCTGGGTGTTTCAACTAATCAAAAGAAAAATAAATACTTTCTTGACCATCCAAACTTGAGCCTGATGTACACCTTGTTCTGTTCCCTCTCCAAATTCTTCCAAGGTAAACAAAAAAAATCGTTACTGTCCAGGAAGTCTTTCACACTGTTATAAAATAAATCACCACATCTACAGAAACACTTGCAAGGTAATCATTAAAACGCTTCAGATTCATACAAAACCAATATGCAGCTTGCTCACATTCAAAAATCCAGACTCAAAATAAGTGATATTAGTGCAAACCACTTTTATCTCTGATACAATTTTAACCCCACTGCGAAGCCTCATCAAGTGATATTAGTGTGTATCTATACAAATCACAAGTTTACATCATGCTAATCTAATTTTAGATTTGAATATCTTCTATTGATGATATTAAGCTGACTAACAAGTTGCCAGGCTCTGTTGTAATTCTTCTTTTCCTCATCCTTTATTAAAATGTTTTTTGTTACTAACTTGGCACAGACTGTCTTCTTACCCCTTGTTGGAGCAAATTCTAAATATCTTTAAACTAATAAAATGAAATTGTGGCCATTGTGTCATATGTGGTCCAGAGGTATCACTCTTGCCTCTGACCCCAAAGCTTTTGACTTCCATCCCACTCCTGAATTAAGCAAACGGTCTTGGCTAATGCCCAAATGCACTATTGAGTGAGTGCTACACTGTTGACAGTGCTATTTTTTGGATGAGATGTTAAACTCAGGTCCTGTCTGTTCCTGAGATGAAATCTAAAGGTCCTATGATAACTATCCTTTTGCTGACTATATTTATCCCTCAGCCAACATTGATAAAACAATTTAATCATCTGATATTTGTATGTTTTCAAAATTCTAAGGGGAGCTGATTATGTACATTTCAACAATTTATTTCATTTCATTTCATTTCTTCCAGACACTAAAGCTGGAGGGCATAACCTGTGCTTTCATAGCACACATGGGCCTTTCAGCCCAACAAGCCCATTCAGATATTTATGTTCCGTTCAGATCTGTTCCTACACTACTTCATATAACATCACCCTATTATTTCCTGCCTTACATATTATCTGACTCCCCATTGAATGCACTGAAGCTGTTCGCCTCGCTTATTTGTAATAGCAAGTTCCACATACTTGTTAATCTTGATAAAAGAAATGTCTCAGTTAGGTTATAAGCTCTTATTTTATCCCTATGAGCCCTGTACTTCCTATATGCTATCAAACAGTTTAATTAGGGTAGGTGATGGCCTAGTGGTATTATTGTTAGACTGTTCATCCAGAAACTTAGCTAATGTTCTAGGGACCCAGGTTCAAATCCCACCACGGCAGATGGTGGAATTTGAATTCGATTTTAAAGAAAAGTCTGGACTGAGATCTAATGATTACCATGAAATCTAATGATTACCATGAAATCATTGTCTATTGTCGGAAAACCCCATTTGGTTCACTCATGTCCTTCAGGGGAGGAAATCTGCCATCCTCACCTGGTCTGGCCTACATGGGACTCCAGACCCACAGCAATGTGGTTGACTCTCAGTTGCCCTCTGAAATGGCCTTGCAAGCCATTCAGTCGTACCAACCACTACAAAGTCTCAGAAATGAAATCGATGGAACACCTGGCATCGATCTAGGCACAGGAAAAGACAATGGCAGAAACAGCCTTGTCGACCCTTCAAAGTTCTCCTCACTAACATCTGGGGGCAAGTGCCAAAATTGGGAGAGCTGTCTCTCAGATTAGTCAAACCACAGCCTGACACAGTCATAGTCACGGAATTATACCTTACAGATAATGTACCAGACACCACCATCATCACCGCTGGATATGTCCCGTCTCACCGGCAGGATAGACCCAGCAGAGGTGGCAGCATGGTGGTGTACAGTCGGGAGGGTGTTGCTCTGGGAGTCCCCAGCATTGACGCTGGACTCCATTAAGCCTCATGGCTTCAAGTTGAACATGGGCAAGAAAACCTCCTGCTGATTACTGCGTACCATCCTTCCTCAGCTGATGAATCGGTACTTCTCTGTGTTGAACAACACTTGGAGGAAGCACTGAGGATGGCAAGGGCACAAAATGTACTGTGGGTGGGGGATTTCAGCGTCCACCACCAAGAATGGCTCGGCAACAGTACTACTGGTCGAGTACTAAAAGATGTAGCTGCTAGACTGGATGTGCGGCAGGTGGTGAGGGAACAGACAAGAGGGAAAAACATATTCGACTTCATCCTTACCAACCTGCTGGCTGTAGTTGCATCTGTCCATGACGGTATCGGTAGGAGTGACCTTTGCACGGTCCTTGTGGAGACAAAATCCCACCTTCAGATTGAGAATAACCTCCATCGTGTTGTGTGACACTGTCACCGTGCTGAGTGGATCTAGCAACTCAAGACTGGGCACCCATGAGGTGCTGTGTGCCATCAACAGCAACAGAATTGTACTCCAGCCCAATCTGTAACCTCATGGCCTGGCATATCCCCCACTTAACCATTACCATCAAGCCAGGGGATCAACCCTGGTTCAATGAAGAGTGCAGGAAGGTATGCCGGGAGCAGTACCAGGCGTACCTGAAGATGAGGTGTCAACCTGGTGAAGCCACTAAATAGGACTGCTTGCACACCAAACAGCAAAAGCAGCAAGTGACAGACAGAGCTAAGTGATCCCCAACCAATGGATCAGATGTAAGCTTTGCGGTGCTGCCACGTCCAGTTGTGAATGGTGGTGGACAACTAACTCACTGGAGCCTCCTCCACTGGTCCCCAACATTACAGATACCAGTCTTCAGCCAATTCGATTCACTCCACGTGACATGAAGAAATGGTTGGAGACACTGGATACTACAAAGACTACAGGCCCTGACAAGATCCCAGCAATAGTACTGAAGACTTGTGCTCCAGAACTTGCCGCACCCCTAGCCAAACTGTTCCAGTGCAGTTAACAACACCCATACCTACCCGACAATGTGGAAAATTTTTTATTTCTTTATTCGTTCAAGAGATGAGGACATCGCTGGCCAGGCAACATGTATTGCCCATCCCTAATTGCCCCAGGGGCAGTTAAGAGTCAACCACATTGCTGTGGGTCTGGAGTCACATGTAGGCCAGACCAGGTAAGGACGGCAGCTTTTTTCCCTAAAGGGCTGTAGTGAACCAAATGGATTTTTCCAACAATCGACAATGGATTTGTGGTCATCATTAGATTCTTAATTCCATATATTTTATTGAATTCAAATTCCACCATCTGCCGTGGTGGCATTCAAACCCAGGTCCCCAGAACATTACCAGGGTCTCTGGATTAACAGTCCAGTGATAATACCACTAGGCCATCGCCTCCCCTATTGCCCAAGTATGTCCTGTACATAAAAAGCATAACAAATCCAACCTGGCCAGTTACTGCCCCTTCAGTCTACTTCTGATCATCAGTAAAGTGAGGGAAGGTGTCATCGATAGTGCTATCAAGCAGCACCTGCTTAGCAATAACTTGCTCAGTGATGACCATTTGGGTTCTGCCAGGGCCACTCAGCTCCTAACCTCATTACAGCCTTGGTTGAAACATGAATAAAAGAACTGAATACCAGAGGTGAGGTGAGAGTGACAGCCCTTGACATCAAGGTTGCATTCGACCAGGTGTGGCATCAAGGAGCCCTAGCAAAACTGGAATCCTGGGTTTCAGGGGGAAGACTCTCCGTTGGTTGGAATCATACCTGACACATAGGAAGATGATCACGGTTGTTGGAGGTCAATCATCTCAGCTCCAGGTCATCTTTGCAGGAGCTCCTCAGGGTAGTGTCCTTGGTGCAACCATCTTCAGCTGCTTCGGCAATGACCTTCCCTTCATCATAAGGTCTGAAATGGGGATATTCACCAATGATTGTGCAATGCTCAGTACCATTTGTGACTCCTCAGATACTGAAGCAGCCCGTATCCAAATGCAGTTGATCTGACAGTATCTAGGCTTGGGCTGACAAGTGGCAAGTAACACTTGCGCTACACAAATGCCAGGCAATGACCATCACCAATAAGAGAACATGTAACCACTGCCCCATGACATTCAAGTGTGTTGCCATCAGTAAATCCTCCACTATTAACATCCTGAGGGTTATCATCGACCAGAAACTCAACTGGACTCACCACGTAAACACAGTGGCTACAAGAGCAGGTCAGAAGCTCGGAATTCTGCTGAGAGTAACTCATCTCCTGTCTCCTCAAAGCCTGTCCACCATCTACAAGGCACAAGTCAGGAGTGTGATGAAATACTCCCCACTTGCCTGAATAAGTGCAGCCCCAACAACACTTGAGCTTGACACCATCCAGGACAAGACAGCCGGCTTGATTGGCACTATATCCACAAGCATCCACTCCCTCTATCGCCGATGGTCAGTAGCAGCCGTGTGTACTATCTACAAGAAGTTAACAGGAATAGTGCCAGAAGACTGGAGGATAGCAAATGTTGTCCCCTTGTTCAAGAAGGGGAGTAGAGACAACCCTGGTAATTATAGACCAGTGAGGTAAAGCGTTGGAAAGGATTATAAGAGATAGGATTTATAATCATCTAGAAAGGAATAATTTGATTAGGGATAGTCAACACGATTTTGTGAAGGGTAGGTCGTGCCTCACAAACCTTATTGAGTTCTTTGAGAAGGTGACCAAACAGGTGGATGAGGGTAAAGCGGTTGATGTGGTGTATATGGATTTCATTAAAGCATTTGATAAGGTTCCCCACGGTAGGTTATTGCAGAAAATTTGGAGGCATGGGATTGAGGGTGATTTAGCGGTTTGGATCAGAAATTGGCTGGCTGTAAGAAGACAGAGGGTGGTGGTTGATGGGAAATGTTCATCCTGGAGTTCAGTTACTAGTGGTGTACCGCAAGGATCTGTTTTGGGGCCACTGCTGTTTGTCATTTTTATAAATGATCTGGACGAGGGCACAGAAGGAAGGGTTAGTAAATTTGCGGATGACACTAAAGTCGGTGGAGTTGTGGATAGTGCGGAAGGATGTTGCAGGTTACAGAGGGACATAGATAAGGTGCAGAGCTGGGCTGAGAGGTGGCAAATGGAGTTTAATGCGGAAAAGTGTGAGGTGATTCACTTTGGAAGGAGTAAGAGGAAAACAGAGTACTGGGCTAATGGTAAGATTGTTGGTAGTGTGGATGAGCAGAGAGATCTTGGTGTCCATGTGCATAGATCGCTGAAAGTTGCCACCCAGGTTGATAGGGTTGTTAGGAAGGCATACGGTGTGTTAGGTTTTATTGATAGAGGGATTGAGTTTCGGAGCCGTGAAGTCATATTGCAGCTGTACAAAACTCTGGTGCAGCCCCACTTGGAGTATTGCGTGCAGTTCTGGTCGCCGCACTACAGGAAGGATGTGGAAGCATTGGAAAGGCTGCAGAGGAGATTTACCAGGATGTTGCCTGGTATGGAGGGAAGGTCTTATGAGGAAAGGCTGAGGGACTTGAGGCTGTTTTCGTTAGAGAGAAGAAGGTTAAGAGGTGACTTAATAGAGACATACAAGATGATCAGAGGATTAGATAGGGTGGACAGTGAGAGTCTTTTTCCTCGGATGGTGATGGCTGGCACGAGGGGACATAGCTTTAAATTGAGGGGTGATAGATATAGGACAGTTGTCAGAGGCAGGTTCTTTACTCAGAGTAGTAAGGGCGTGGAATGCCCTGCCTGCAACAGTAGTAGACTCGCCAACTTTAAGGGCATTTAAATGGTCATTGGATAAACATATGGATGATAATGGAATAGTGTAGGTTAGAGGGGCTTCAGATTGATTTCACAGGTTGGTGCAACATCGAGAGCCGAAGGGCCTGTACTGCGCTGTAGTGTTCTATGTTCTAATGGAATAGTGTAGGTTAGATGGGCTTCAGATTGGTTTCACAGGTTGGCGTAACAACGAGGGCCAAAGGGCCTGTACTGCGCTGTAATGTTCTATGTTCTACGTTCTATAAGATGCACTACAGAAACTCACCAAAGTTCTTCAGACAGCATGTTCCAAACCCACGACCACTTCCATCTAGAAGGGCAAGGGCAGCAGATAAATGGGAACACCACCACCTTCTAGTTCCCCTCCAAGCTGTTCATGATCCTGGCTTGGAAATATATTGCCGTTTCTTCACTGTCGCTGGGTCAAAATGTTGGAATTCCCTCCCTAATGGCATTGTGGGTCAACCCACAGCAGGTGGACTGCAGCGGTTCAAGAAGGCAGCTCACCACCATCTTCTCAAGAGCAACTAGGTATGGGCAAGAAATGTTGGTCAGCCAGCGACACCCACATCCCACAAATGAATAAAAAAAATTATCTTGAAGACCTCTTTATTCAGTCTTTTCTGTGCCTTGGAGTGTTTTATTAGGTCAAAGACCCTATTCAACTGTGATTTGTTGATGGATTTTCTAACTCCTGGTATCATCATACGTGCAGTCATTGTTGGAAAAAGACGTCTTGTCAAAACCTTTTGTCTTGCACTCATCAGGATAATTTGCAAGAATACCAATCCTAGGGGAAACTGATGTTTACGCAGCATGAAGAGAGTGCTGATTGGTCGTCATGTGAACTCTGGTCAGTGCATTGCTCTGAGAAATTAACCAGCAAATGGCTGTTACTTATTATGTTAAATTGAAACAGACGTAGTGTGTGTATGTTCTTTGGGTCTACAAAGAGCAGGGATGTGTATTAAGATTTGTGGCCTCTAGTACACACAAGTACACCACACTGCAAATCCACCTGAAAATCCTAATTTGATTGTAACCGTAATTTCTCGCATGTTCAGGATTGTCCAGCAAAAGTTATCCACGGGTGGAATTGCATATCACGTTGAACATTTTATGTTGGTTTTACAAGAATGTGCAGGCGCCTGCAGTCAGTACCATGCTCATTGCAAACAGTCACAAGAACGCGCCATCAGATACCAACCACAAGGTCTTTGTGATGTACGCATACATACCTGGCACCATGCTCATGCTGAAATTCATATATCATGTTAATTAAAATGTATGATAGGCAGAATGTCTTTTAGGCCTGACTGCCATCAACAACGTGCTGCTAGCATCATTCCAGCAGCTACTGCATTGTAGCCGTGTGACACAGTAGGTTTCACCTTTTGCTCAAACGAATGAGGTGCGTTATCCTTCCAGGGTAACCTGA
This sequence comes from Ginglymostoma cirratum, assembly GCA_024137785.1. NCBI lineage: Eukaryota > Metazoa > Chordata > Chondrichthyes > Orectolobiformes > Ginglymostomatidae > Ginglymostoma > Ginglymostoma cirratum. The sequence goes on from JAHRHZ010000287.1 coordinate 325,933, forward strand.
GGTACACTGGGCACTTTTCAGGATCAAGAGTGATTGCCTTAGTGTCTTCCATATGTGTACGATTCTTAAAGGGCTTAACAAGGTAAATGCTGAGAAGATGTCTCCCCTCATGGAAGAGTCGAGGACCAGAGGGGAGAGCCTCAGAATAAAGGGGTGCCAATTTAAGACTGAGATGAGAATGAATTTTCTTCTGAGGGTTGAGAGTCTCTGGAACATCTTGTCACAGAGAGGTATGGGGCATAATCCTTGTGTATATTTAAGGCTGAGATGGTGAAATTCTTGATCGGTAAGGGAATCAAGGGGTATGGGGAAAAAGCAGGAAAGTAAACACGGGGAATATTGGATCGGTCATGATCCTATTGAATCGCAGAGCAAGCTCTATAGGCCAAGTGGCCTACTCCTGTTCCTATTTCTTATGGTCTTACACGATATGCAGTGAGAAATTATCTGATTAGAATAGCCATTATCTCTCAGGTCAGCTTTGATACACCCTATTTCAGCATCAAGTTTGCAGAATGATCAAATGGCATGAACACTATTTTAAGGTAAAGTTGTCATCGTTTTACCAGACCATAGGGCTGCTCTCTTAGAGACATGATTGGTGATTGTTTAACTTTGAGGGTCACTACGTCTCAGACAGGGGAGAGGTTGAGATGGAGAATCCTTCTTCGTAACTTCAGCCAGTGCAGGAATTGAACCTACTCTGGTATCATTTTGCTTTGCAAACAAGCCATTCAGTTGACTGGGCTAACCAACCTTCAACCATATTTACAAGGTTGCAGATAATATCAGTGTTAAAGTGTTGAACTGTAGATATCCCAAATTGTACACTCATAAGTGAAGTTAGGTTTGTAGTAGACCTTGATCAGTTTCACATTTGAAATTAGACATTCAAATGAACTCTCTTTCCTTGATGTCCTAGCGAGAAACCATATTTTCTGTTATAACAAGGTGTAGAGCTGGATGTACACAGCAGGCCAAGCAGCATCAGAGGGATGCTGAGAGATATTTTCTGTTCTTCTGTCTGCAGAGGCTAAAGGTGCTGTGGGGTATGGGGAGAGAACAGGAGTATGACATTGAGGCAGAGGATCAACCAATATCGTGTTGAATGATGGAACAGGATCGATTATTAGATGTGATTCTGTAATTGGACAATATTTTTAAATAATTCTGACTGTGAGAAAGCGCACTGATGGCTAGTTTAGGATTTTCAATTGTCAGTCAGACTTGAACTGTGACGCACTTGTGTTTAATGGTAGTTATGTATATTAATAAACACGGACCTGTGTTTGAAGACAGTAAGAAGATATATATGTATACGCCTTTTTCAACTCAAAGTAAGTGACACCCATTTGCTGGTTCATTTCTAAGGGCAATGCCAACTAGTCAGCATTCTTATTGTGCAGTATAATAGTGAACAAAAAAAAGACAAAGAACTGTGGATGCTGGAAATCAGAAACAAAATCAGAAATTGCTGGAAAAACTCGGCAAGACTGGCAGCATCTGTGGAGAGAAAGCAGAGTTACTGTTTCAGGTCCAGTGACCCTTCAGAGGTTTTTCCAGCAATTTCTGATTTTGTTCATGCAGTATAAATGTTGGTTTTCCCTTTTGTATTGATATTTTTGCGAAGTGTCTTGATGAGTGTGAAGAGATTTGAGGAAAATGTTTCTTTCAGCAATACTGGAGTCAGGTATCATCTTAGGTATTTATTATCAACTTCCCCAGTGCCTCCATATTCATTTTTATAATATGGAGACCAGTAGTGGAAGCTTTTCATCTTCTAATAATCAGAACAATAAAAAAAATCCTTAATTTTCTGACTGGGCAGTTAGATTCTTATTCGTTGGGGTGTTGCAATAGATGTGATCCTGCTGTTGGAAATCCTTTAGTAAATAATCTGGATTGTGCTCAGAGTCTCACTGGAAACTAATTTCGGATCATCATTTAGGCTCGCAATGTAAAGCATTTGCGTGTGCTTGAAGCTACAGATATAAGTACACAGGACCCAGTTTTATGTAGGCAAAATTAACTTTCATTTTTTAAAAAAAGGTTGCAGAGACAACGAATCTCTGCTGCAGCCAATGACAGCACACTGACCAGTCAAAATCTACCTGCCTGGTCTGAGAATTAAGCTTAACAGTAAATTGTTTTTGCTGCATCTCCATGCTAGTATGACCCAACCAATTGGGACTCTTTTCTCGTGTTATATAAAATGGTATCCATTTTTTCAAGTGTGTCTCTTATGTTTTCGTCCTGATGTATGTGAAATTAATGTGTTAGCAATGTTTAAGTGCTGTACTATCTAGCAATTATTAATGTGGAGACAAGAACAATGCATAGTGCATCAGATGATGTGTAACCAAGGCTCCCAGTGCTAATTCTGTGTTTTTTTTGGTTATGTGCCTCGAGAACTGTTTCCTCAGTTCTTTATTTTTATGGTCTTATTAAACTGTCACTACTTAAATCTGTATGCCAATCCCTCTGCTTATATACCCCACGTAATATGCTACATTTTTCAAATGAACATGTGGCTTTATTCTTCCAAAATGCACCCTCTCTCATATCTATATTAATTTTCTTTGCACATTATATACCCATTCCCTATACTCACAGCACAGCATGTTCCACCTTTGTCATCTGAGTAACTGTTTTTAACTGCAAAACCGAAATGCTATGGATTTTGGGCAACTGAGATGAAAACAAGAAGTATTGGAAATGCTTAGCAGATCAGCCAACATCCACAAAAGACAAGCATAACAATTTGTGTTTCAGGTCACGCTGACGAACTGTCAATGATCTGTAAAATTAAGTCTGTTCCCTTCCTGGAAATTCTGTCCTCCCTCTGAACATTTCCAAGATTTTTTGTTACCTTTAAGCCCTTCTCTCTTCTGCTTTGTAGTCAGCTTGCTGTCATTCTGCTACTTGTCTCCTGACTCCATCCTGAGCCATGAGTGTATTATGTGACACCTGTCAAGGTCTTTTGAAATTCCAGATACATTACATCTGTTGCATTTCTGTTGTCTACCCTTTGTAACTTAAAAGAATTCAATGAATTTGGTCCATCCTGACTTTCCCTTTTTCAATCAATGTTGATTTGTTATTTATAGATATGAGATATTTTGAAAGGGGTATATTTTCAATTAATCTGCAAGATGTTATACGAGTAACTAGTTGTTCAATCTATAAAACAATCCCTAGGGACACTATAGAAGCAAAACATTTATTGAAATATAAATTGGATAATTTATTTCAAGCAATAACACTTTAGAAATTTATTCTTGTAATATGAACATTACTAGCAATGCTGGGATTTATTGTTCATCTCTAGTTTTCTTTGCAGGCAGTGAGCTTTCTTGAGTTTCTGCAGTCTTTGCACTGAAGTTGCTCCCACAGTACTATTAGTGAGTTGTAGAACTTCAGGATACAGCACATGGGTAATTAGAGACATGTTGAACATGGCGTTTGAGATGAGAAGGTTGATTTTTATCATATGATTCCCAAAGCAAACATTCCCTGGAATTTTACTCATAATTTCTAGATTTGGTGTAGACTGATGGAGACTGATTTCTGTGATTTAAGCATCAGTTATTAATTATGACTTGTATCAGATTGTTAGAAGGCAGAGAGACAGTGGACATTTTCAGAAATTTAAAGTCCTGTGCCTATACCATTCTCCTCAATTGCCTTCCTTCTGTCATCTAACTTGGGATGACCCTAGCTCAGTTCTATCCTTAATATATTAATTCAACAATGTATTATGGTAGTGTCGCTCCTCAACCCTGCATCATCATCTTGAGACTTCTGGAAGGATTAGTGGCTGTCTTGTTTTCCAGATGTTCAAGCTGAACCTTGTCAAGCTCATTTGCAAACATAGGGTCAGATTCCATTTAAATAAGTGTAACATTAAGCTCTACTACATCATTTTTGGATGACCTACATTTTCAATTTGTTAAGCCTGGTGAACAAAAGCCACTGTCTTTAGCTCCCAGCACTAAATTCATTACTTTGACTGATTCAAACTTGTTTCTCTTCACCATTCCAACGATTTCTTCTGGACATCCTGTTCATACTGGTGTGTTAGCTTTCATTAATAGAGGGAATGAGTTCAAGCTGTGAAGTTATGCTCCAGCTATACAAAAGCCTGGTTTGGCCTCATCTGGAGTATTGTGTCCAGTTCTGGTCGCCTCATTACAGGAAAGATGTGGAAGTGTTGGAAAAGGTGCAGAGGAGATTTACCAGGATGTTGCCTGGAATGGAGGGAAGGCCTTATGAGGAAAGGTTGAGAGAGCTAGGGCTTTTCTCTTTAGAACGACGAAGGATGAGAGGTGACTTGATAGAGGTGTACAAAATGATCAGAGGTATAGATAGAGTAGACAGCCAGAGACATTTTCCTAGGATGGAGGTAACTATTATTGTGAGGGGGCATAGTTTTAATGTGAGTGGAGGTAGATATAGGGGAGACGTCAGAGGTAGATTCTTTACTCAGAGAGTGGTAGGGGCATGGAATGCATTGCCGGAGAGGGCAGTGGAGTTGGCCTCATTAGGATCACTTAAGCGGCTATTAGATAGGCATATGGATGATAGTATAAGGTAGGGATGGAGGTTAGATAGACCTTAGGTTTAGGGTAAAAGTTCGGCACAACATCGTGGGCCGAAGGGCCTGTGTTGTGCTGTACCGTTCTATGTTCTACGTTCTACGTTCTATACCCAAGCTGAGCTTCCTCCCTCCCTTTGTCTTTTGTAATTGCTCTCCTACATTACTTTCCCACAGAAACATACCCCACTTGTCCAATTTCATTCCCCAGATCTGGACTTGGCACTGTTCCCTCCATTCTCTGTCACATCATTCCAATGATGCAACCTTCTGGATTGATGCTTGTAAGACTTTCCTTTTCCCTCAATGGAGAACTGCCTTACTGTGATTGATAGGGCCCTTGACTGTGTCTCCATTCCTGTGCTTCTATTCTAACCCTTTCTTCCTAGAGCCATGATAGGGTTTGCCCCGTTCACCTATAGCTTCTCTATTTAGCTGCCTCTACTATATCTGCCTCCCCTAGCATGGCATAACCTCAAAACTCAAATTCCCCTCCCTTTTCATTGTCCCAAAGGCTTTGTTCCTTCTCCAATACCCTGGACTGCTCTTTAAACACCAACGTCCCCTTTTCATAGCACCTTCCTTTACAATCAGAGATAATGCAACACCATCCCTTTACTTCCTCCCTCCTCACTGTCTAGGCCTCAATACTTTTTACACATGAAACAACAATTTGTGTACTCAATTTCATGTGCCTGTCTTCCCTGCTCTGTGGTTTTCTCTACATTATGGAGACCAAATGCGGATTTAGTGAAGACATTGTGGAACACCTCTGGTAAATTCACAAGAATTGACTCAAGCTTCTGGTTGCTTGACATTTTAATTCTCTAATTTGCTCTCACGCTGGTCATTTTTGCCTTCAGCTCCTGTATTGTTCCAAGAAAGCTCGACATAAGCTTGAGCGTCTCGTCTTTTGATTGGGCACTTTACAGTTTTCCAAATGCAATGTTGACTTCAGCAATTTCATAAAGTAACATCTGCTCTATTTTTTCCTTTCTCGTGGCTGATTTTGGCTTTGTTCTCTTGTTTTTTTCCCTTTGTTTTAGTGCAGCACCAACCTGCCATTCATGCTTTATCTAGATGCATCATTGGTTTCTTGAGTTAGGAGCATTGGAACTGAAGTAGGTCATTCAGTCAGTCAAGCATGTCCCACCATCTAATATAACCATGGCTGATTGAGCACTTCAATACCTTTTGGCCAGCCCATCCATATAACTCTGTATGCTGCTGGTAAGCATTGATCGAAATTTAGCAGTCTCTATCTTAAGCATGTTCAGATGTAGAGGTTTCACAGCCAAAGGTTGAATTCCAAGTGTTCACAACCCTTGGGGTAACATTGTGAGCAATTTTGGGATCCATATCTCTAAAGACAGATGCACTCATCTTTAGGGTCCAGGCATGGTTCACAAGAATGATCCTGAGAATGAAGGCTTTTCAAATGAGATAACAAGGTGTAGAGCTGGATGAAAACGGCAGGCCAAGCAGCATCAGAGGAGCAGGAAAGCTGACGTTTCGGGCCTAGACCCTTCTTCAGAAAAAAAAGGGTCTAGGCGCAAAATGTCAGCTTTCCTGCTCCTCTGATGATGCTTGGCCTGCTGTGTTCATGCAGCTCTACACCTTGTTATTTCAGATTCTCCAGCATCTGCAGTTCCTACTATACCTTTTTAAATGAGGTGTGGTTAAGGACTCTGGCTCTGTGGTTGATGGAATTTAGAAGAATAAGGAAAGATCTCATGGAAACTTACATAATACTTGAGAGAGTTGGATAGCGTGAATATGGAGAAGATGTTTCCACTAGTAGGGGACACTAGAAGCCAGAGGCACAGCCACAAAGTGAAGGGACAACCATAATCATAGATCGTAGAATCATAGCATCCCTACAGTGTGGAAACAGGCCCATTAGCTCAACCAGGCCACACCGACCCTCAGAGCATCCACCCAAACCCGTTCCCCTATAACCCACCTAATTTACATATCCTTGAACACTATGGGCAATTTAGCATGGCCAATCCACCTAGCCTGCTCATCTTTGGACTGTGGGAAGAAACTGGAGTACCTGGAGGAAACCCACAAGACACTGGGAGAATGTGCAAACTCAGTACAGACAGTTGCCTGAGGGTGGAATGCAAACCCAGGTCCCTAGCACTGCGAGGCAGCAGTGCTAACCACTGTGCCACCATGCCATAACATGAGGAATTTCTTCATCCAGAGGGCAGTGAATCTGTGGAACTCCATACCACAGAAGGCTGTGGCGGCCATGTTATTGAGTATTTTAAACACAAAGATTTTTGATTAGAAGGAGGATCAAAGGTTATGGGGAGAAGGCAGGAGAATGGAGTTGTGAAACATATCAGGCATGATTGAATGATAGAGCAGACTAGCTGGGCCATGTAGTCTTATTCCCTACTTTATCTTGTGGTTTTATAGTCTAGTACAAGAACTTCTTGTCTCCGACCTGAGTGGCATCGCCTTATTTTTAAATTGTGCCCAGTGGTTCTGGACTCCCCAACCTGGGTAAACATCTCATCTGCGTTTACCCTGTTTATCACCTTAAGGATTTTGTAGTTTTCTTAAAAAACTAGAGAATACAGGCTAATCTGTCTTCAAAGGACTGCCTGCCGCCTTCATTGCACTCCCTTTGTAGCAATAATATTTGCCCTGAGATAAGGAGACCAAAATAGTTTGCGTGCAGTACTCCATGTACAGTCTAACCAAGTTGCTATACAAATGAAGCAAGATTTGTCTTTTTTACAACTCCCTTTGGCCTCAGTAGTAGCAATCGGGCTCGTCACTGCAGAATTTCATGTGACCTAGGGAATTTCTTATCACCGCAACCCCCCCTTTTCCAGCAGCACTTCTGAAATTTGTCTCCCAGGTCTCGCTCATATGTTGATCATAAAAGAATAATACACCAAAACTTCTGCCTCCCTGTTTCCAATTCTGCTGATTCCCTCCTATTCTTGAAATTAATTCACATGCTTCTTGTTCTTTAAGTTGTTTGTTCTTTGTCCCACCTTATTATTAGCTGGCTAAGCTTAAAATGTCTGCTGGGGTGTGTTTCCTGGTTTGTTGTCTTTTGCTGTGTTCTTTTTAGTCTTGGCACTTCTAATCAGATGTTGCAGGTTTTTAATTCAAAATCAAAAACTTCATTTAAAGATTTCTGCTGGGTTCCACTTTCCATGTAATACATGTGTTTTGACTTGGTCGAACATAGACGGACCTTTGGCAAAATTTTAGTATTATTGACTATATTGACCTGAGGAACTCTATGACTGGACTTGGTGTCATTAATATGCTTAAATGCATAGTGTGCACAGTATAGTGGAGAAAATGCTGGAGCACCTGTGGGTGAAATATATTCACATACTTTTCTCTTGTAACAGAATAACATTGTTCTCCAATGGATGTCTCGGATAGTCCTGATCGTGACCCTCATTCCCCTGAGGACCAACTCTCTGAAGATGATCTATTGCTTGAGGGTGGGCATGAAAATGATGATGAAGAGGACATAAGCAAACGTTCAGACAATGATGGAGAATGCATTGATTCTGAGGATAACGACCATTGCAGTGATGCTGAGAATCATAGTATTGGTGAACTTGACAATGAGGGGAGTCGGGACAATGGGGAAACCCGTGAATCAGAGGGGGAAGAGGAGGAGGAAAAGTTGAGAGAAGAAGGAGATTACAGTGAAGAAAGTGGAAGTGAGGAGCCATCTAAAGACTTGGATGCAGGATTTGATCACGACAATGTTGCAAGCCCAAAAAGAACTTGCAATACTGAGCGAACTGATAAAGCTGTTTCTGAGAAACAGGATTCCCAAATTGATGAGGAGACTGCAAATGATTCCAAGGACGAAGCATCATCTGTCATCAGGGACTTGGATGAACATGAGCTGGACTACGATGAGGAGGTCCCTGAAGAACAGCCAGGGGCTGTGACAGAAGACAGTGAAAAACAAAGCACGGAAGAGAAAAGTAGTGACTCTCCAAAGGAGGGTGAAATGGAGAAAAGTCAACTTGAAGAGAGAAAGTCTGAAAGAGACAGAAAAGATTCATTTCGTGAGAGAAAAAAGGATGAAGACGACGGGGAGCTTGATGAAGGAGAAGTTGAGGTATGATATTAAGCAATTTTATCCCAAGAAATGTAGACTGCCAAACAGAAATGACAGATGTTCAAGCTTCTGTATTGAACGCTTGCGAAATACCTTGCTGCACTCCTGTGATTTTTAATTACTGTGGTATAGGGGTATGGATGCTTAAAGTTTTTGAGAAGATTTGTAACTTGGGTTGGGGATAATGTTGTAGGCTTGCTCACCGAGCCAGTGTGATTGATGCAGACGTTTTGTCACCCTGGGAGGTAACACCATCAGTGCCCCTCCAGTGAAGCGTTGGTGTTGTGTCCTGCATATAAATTACAAGCAGGACGCAACACCAGCGTTTTACTGGTGGCGCAATGACGATGTTACCTAGCAGGGTGACGAAACATCTGCAAGCAAACGGCTCAGCGAGCGGGATATGGATATCTATGTGCGTGATCATAAAGTTAGTATGCAAATACAGCAAGTAATTAGGAAGGCTAATGGTATGTTGGCCTTTATTTCAAGGTGGGGGACCAGCGCAGAGTGGAGTTTGAAGTAGAGAAATCTCGCTTCAACTGTAAAGGGTATTGATGAGACGACACCTAGAGTCCTTTGTATAATTTGACCTCAGTGAGGGATAAAAATGAATTGGAGGCAGTTCAGAGAAAGTTCGCTAAACTAATTCCCGATATGATAGGATTTTCTTATTAAGGAATGTTGGGCCATTTACTTAAAGAAGTTTAGAGGAATGAGAGGTGATTTTATTGAAGCATTCAACATTCTGAGGGGCTTGACAGAGTAGATGCTGAGAAGATATTTCCTCTATTAAGGGAATCTAAGCTATAGGAAACAGTTTTCAAATAAAAGGTCTGATATTTAAGATGAAGGTAAAAAGGGTTATTAATATTTAGAATTCTGTACTCCAGAGAATAGTGGCAGCCGGTCATTGATCACTCCCAGTTTAGTGAAACTTCCGTGAACAGTCTCCAATGCGTGTTCCTCCTTACATAAAGTATACAGAGGACTTATTGCCTCATTAATGCCTTTTACAGCTGTAGCAAAACTTCACTCCTAACATACTCGGTCCCCTTTGATAAAGGTGAACATTCCATTTGCCTTTTGATCTACAAGGTAATAGTGGTGTGCAGGAAAATGGCCTTTGGTTGTGATTAGATCATCTGTAATCTTGTTGAATGGCAGTTCAGGCTTGAAGGATTGAATGGCCTACTTTTGCTGTTTATATACAGATTCTGCTGTGGCTGGCATTCGGTGTAGAACTCCTTTGTTCCAAAAGCAGGAAATCATCAACAAGTGTCTGTGTATTTTTCACTCATCACCTCACACCTTTCTCCCCTCCCTCTTTCTATCCATCCAGACACCCCTTTCCTGCTGTGTAAGCTTTGGCTAACTGGATAGCACTTCTTCCTCAAAGTCAGAAGTTGTGATGTCTAGCTTCACTCCATGCTGACAGAATGCTACACTGTCAGAGGGCCCTCTTTTGTGTGAGATATCCAGCTCAAGCCCTATTTGGCTTCTTAAGTGGATCAGAAGTATTTCATGAATTTGGTCTCTAATTCGTCTTATTCTTTCCTCTGTTATCCCTGTGCTCCTCTTATATGTATGAAATATCTCTGAGTTTTCTTGATTTTCCATCCTAATATATTTTGATACTGCCTTTTCCCTAACTTCCCTTATAATTTTACTCTGTACCATGTGTATTTGTGTAAATTTTATGTAGTGTTGAACTATTATTCAGAGAGAGGCTGTACATTTTGACTCTGCCAGCCATGTTCAGATCCCAGCAATGAATAAAAATATACATATGCTTCCCTTTTTTACTTTTATGTGCTCATTAACATCCAGGGGTCTTGAATTGGAAATGTCATTCTTTTTCTTCATTTGATAATTTTTCTTATTGAGAAAACCTTCACAACCATCTCCATTTCCTTGAATATCTTGTAAATTACATTATTTTGCAATTAAGAGTAAGGAACAAGAATTGCCCACTTGGCCCGTTGAACCTACTGCACTATTTAATAAAATTGTGATCTGATCAGATTTGAAAGTCAACTCTACATTCTTGCATTTCTCTGATAATCTTTCATCCCCTTAGTAATCCAGTGCCTACATGTCTCTGCCTTAAAAATATTTTTCAATTCTGCATCCACCTCTTTTCGAGGACAGGAATTCAAAAGACACTCAACACTCTCAGAGGAAAAATGTTTCCTTGTCTCTCTTTTAAATAGGTATGTTGTGGGTAAATCACCAGAAGTTTCCTTTAATTCAGCTACTTATTAAGAAATCTCACAGACCATCAAGCATTGAAACAATGATTTAAACTTTATTGCATGTAGCATCCAAAATAAGACACCTCAAGTAATCAAGTTAAGCCTCACAACTCAACAACTGATTGCACGTTACTCTTCCCAGTCTGTCTCACTGCAGTGGTGACTTCAGGACACATTGCATGCTCCAACTAAGGAGGAAGATAGAGAAACAGATGAGTAAGTAGATATGGAATCGTAGAATCCTTACAGTGCGGAAAGAGGCCATTCAGCCCATCAGGCTTACACCAAAGAGTATCCCACCCAGATGTAAACCCCCACCCTAACCCCGTAACCCCTCATTTACCATGGCTAACTCACCTAGTTTGCACATCCCTAGACACTATGAACAATTTACCATGACCAATCCACCTAACCTGCACATCTTTGGACTTTGGAAAGATGTAGAAACAACAAGGTGGTTGTATAGGTGATTTCAGTGTCCCCAAAATTGACTAGTGCTCTTCGGTCCAGGGGCTTAGCTGGAGCAGAATTTGTTAGGTGAATGCAGGAAGGTTCCTTGACACAATATGTAAATAGTCTGACTAGGAAAGGGGCCGTACTAGACCTTATATTGAGGAATGAGCATGATTGGGTGATCGAAGTTTCAGTGGGGGAGCATTTTGGGAAAATAATGATAATTCCGTACGTTTTGAGATATTTATGGATAAAGATAAGTCTGGTCTTCAGGTGAAAATGCTAAAGTGGGCAAAAGCTAATTGCCAGCAGCATTAGTCAGGAACTGGAAAAATTAGATTGGGGGCGGCTGTTCGAACATAAATCCACATCTGACATGTTGGAGTCTTTTAAAGGTCAGTTGATCAGAGTTCAGGAGCAGCACATTCCAAGGAGAGTGAACAATAAAGGTGGCAAGATTTGGGATCCCTGGAGGACAAGCAGTTCTGAGGAAGGGTCACTGGATCTGAAATATTAACTCTGATTTCTCTTCACAGATGTTGCCAGACCTGCGGAGCTTTTCCAGCAACTTCTGTTTTTGTTGTTGAGTGATCTTGAAAGTTTAGTCAAAAAGGAAAAGGAAGCATATACAAGTTTAGGAAACCGAAACCAGAAAAGGCTATTGAGAAATACAAAGGAAGCAGGAAAGAACTTAAACAAGGAATTTAGGATGGCTAAAAGGATTCATGAAATGTCCTTGGCAAGTCAAATTAAGTTGAATACCAAGGCATTTTATATACTAGGAACAAGAGGGTAGCTAGAGAAAGGGTAGGTTCAGTAAAGAACAAAAAAATTTGTGGATGAGGTCCTTAATAAGTACTTTACATTAGTTTTTACCAAAGAGAAAGACATAGATGATAAGATTACGGAAGAGGTATGTTGATATTCTAGGGATTGTCAGTATTAAGAAGGCAGAGATTTTGGGTGTCTTGAAAAGCATTAATCTAGACATGTCCCTAGCGCCTGATGGAATCTATCACATGATACCGAAGGAGGCAAGGGAGGAGATGGGAGGAGATTGTAGGAGCTTTGACAGAGATCTTTGTATCCTCTTTAGCCATGGGCAAGGTCCCAGAAGACTGGAGAATAGCCAGTGTTGTTCCTTTGTTTAAGAAGGGCAACAGGGATAATCCAGAAAGTTTTAGGCCGGTGAGCCTTACATCAGTGGTAGGGAAATTTTGGATAATAATCTGGGACAGGATTTACTCACATTTGGAAAAGAATGAACTTAATAGTGACAGCGTAGCTTGCGGAGGAGGTATTGTCTCACAGATTTGATTGAGTTTTTTGAGGAACTGATGAAGGTGATTGAGGGTAGGGCAATGGATGTAGTCTACATGGACTTTACTAAAGCATTTGACAAGGTTCTTCATGGTAAGCTGGTCGAGAAAATTAGGTTGCATGGGATCCACGGTGAGTTGGTAAATTGGATACAAAATTGGCTTGGTCATCGAAGACAGAGGGTAGTTTTGGAGGGATGTTTTTCAGACTGGAGGTCTACAACCAGTGCTGTTCCACAGGACCAGTGTTGGGACCCCTGTTGTTTGTAATTGATAGAAATAATTTGGATGAAAATGTAGGTGGTCTGTTTGTAAGTTTGTAGACGACGCAAAAATTGATGGCGATTTGGATAGTGAAGAAGATTGTCAAGGATACAGTAGGATCTAGATCAGTTGGAAAGTTGGGTGGAGAAATAGCAGGAATAAAAACAAGTTGCTGGAAAAGCTCAACAGGTCTGGCAGCATCTGTGAAGAAAATAAATCAGACTTAATGTTTCAGGTCTGGTGACCCTTTCTCAGAACTCTTGAGAAATAGCAAGAGTTTAATCCGGATAAGTATGAGGTGATGCACTTTGGGAGGTCAAATGCAAGAGGAAAGTAGGCATTAAATGGCAGGACTCTTAGGAAGCATTGATATACAGAGAGATCTTGTGGTGCGAGTCCATAGCTGCGATCCTGTGGCAACACAAGTGGATAAGGTAGTAAAAACAGGCGTATGATATGCTTGCCTTCATTGGTCGGTGCAGTGAGTATAAACGTTGGTGCAGCTATATAATACTTTAGTTAGGCCACATTTGGAGTGTTGTGTGCAGTTCTGGTTGCCACACTATAGGAAGAATGCGGAGACTTAGGAGAGGATACAGAAGAGATTTGCTGGGATGTTGCCCAAATGGGAGGGTATTAGCTATAAGGAGACATTGGACAAACTTGGACAGTTTTCACTAGAGTGTTGGAGGCTGAAGGGTGACTTGATAGAAGAATATAAAATTATGAGAGGCCATGGTCACAGTCTTTTCTCCAGGGTGGAAATGTCAAATACAAGGGAGCCTAGGTTTAAAATGAGAGGGGGAATGTTTAAAAGAGCTGTGGGAGGCAAGTTTTTTTTTATGCAGAGGCTGGTAGGTGCCTTGAACACACTGTCAGGGGAAGTCGTAAAAGTGGAGATGTTAGCCACGTTTAAGAACCATTTAGACAGACACATCAACAAGCAGGGAATGGAGTGATATGGACCATGTGCAGACAAATGGGATTAGTTTAGAATGGTATCAAGCTTAGTGCAGATATGTTGAGCTGAATGCCCTGTTGCTTTGCTGTACTGCTCTATGTTCTATATTCAACAGCACATGGCATTCAAACTGTTTCCTGAACACTTCTGCCAGTCTCCTCTGTGCTTAGGACAAAACTGATCTTTGCCAACTTACACTTTTTACTCTTGATATATCTTTATCTTTTCCCATTATTTTTTGTTTATTTGCTCATGGGATGAGGGCGTCACTGGATAGGCAGCATTTATTGCCCATCCCAAATTCCCCAGGGGACATTTAAGAGTCAGCCACATTGCTGTGGGTCTGGAGTCACGTGTAGGCCAGACCAAGTAAGGATGGCAGTTTCCTTCCCTAAAGGACGTTAGTGAACCGGATGGTTTTATCCAACAATCAACCAATGGATTCACGGTTATCATTAGACTCTTAATTCCAGATATTTATTGAATTCAAATTTCACCATCTGCCATGGCAGGATTCGAACCCAGGTCCCCAGACGTTATCTGAGTTTCTAGATTAACAGTCCAGCAATAATACCACTCGGCCATCACCTCCCCACAACAATTGCATTAAATATGACTGGATTTTATTAGCGTTTAGAAGAATGAGAGTAGATATGATTGAAACTTATAAAATTCAATTAGGGCTGGATAGGCTAGTGACGATATTTCCCCCGTTTTGGAAGTCTAGAGCCGGGGGCCTCAGGCTCAGGATGCAAGGTAGATCATTTATAACTGAGATAAGGAAATGATTCTTCACTGAGGATGGTCACCCTCTCGAATTGACCATCACAGAAGGATGAGCTAGGCATCTGAGTATATTCAAAAGAGAGGTTGATAACTTTTGAAATATTGAAGGTATTAAGATGTATGGAAGAATGCAGGAAACAGCATTGAGATAGTAGGAGGCCATTCATGGCTGACCCTCTCACAGTTACGTAACAACCACGAAAATGCTCTTCCACTAATGCCACTTGCACTTGCTCAGCTTCAGTTACTAAAATTAAGTCCAGAACTGTCTCCTACAAATGTACAACAATTTTCACAGAAGTGTTATAATGCAGAAGGAGGCCATTCCACGGCATCATGTCTGCATCAGCTCTTCAAGCAAGCATTACCACCACATAGGGATTTGGTTAGCTTAGTTGGCTGGATAGCTGGTTTGTGATGCAGAATGGTTTCAATTCCCGCACCATGAGGTTATCATGAAGGGCTCTGCTTTTCAACTTCTCCCCTTGCCTGAGGCCTAGTGACCATCAGGTTAAACCACCAATTGTCTGTTCCTAATGAGAGAGCAGCCTTACGGTCCTCTGGAATGATGTCGACTTTACCTATTACCCAGTGCCAATGTCCTACCTTTTACCCATTTTCTTGCACATTATTTCTAACCAAATAATTGTCCAATGCTGTCTTGAATGTCTGAATTGAACCTAACTCCACCACACTTGAAGGCAATACATTATGGACCGTAACAACTGGCTGTGTCAGGGAGAAAAAGAAAATCTCACTTTGTATTTGCTGCTTTACAAATACTTTAAATCTGTGCCCTGTTGTTCTTGTAATTGAACAGAAAAAACTGTCCATGTCACTGAGACTCTGGAGTCACCTGTAGGCCAGTCCAAGTGCGGACAGCAGATTTTGTTGACTAAAAGATGTAAGCAAACCAGATGTAATTTTGCAGCGTGATAGTCTCAGTGATGATGACAATGGAACTAAGGTTTAGTTTCAGATATTTTGTTAATTGAATTTATAAGTTCAGATAATTCTCCTATAATGCGATAGTTGTGTTCTTGTGTGACCTCATGCTAGACAAAATTGCGCTTTGGAAAATCGCTTTATAGGGAAATTACTATACCTGTACAGCAGAAAGTATGCGTCATCCAAACAACGTCTACTATTCATCAATTGTGTTATAGCCAATTCGCGTTAGTGAAACACATGTTATAGGAGAAATACCTGTTCTACCAACTGTTGTAGCAGGATTTGAACTTGTGTCTCCAGACGAGTAGCCTGGGCCTCTGGATTCCTGATCTGTTGAGATTAGCGCCACATGTGCATCTCCCCAGTGCCAATTTGCCTTTGCAAATGGTGATATTAGGTGCAGGTTTTCAGTTTTCAGTTGGTGCTGCAGATAACATCTGTTGGGTTTTGTTTTATGGTGCATTTAGCAGAAATGCAAAATGAGTATTTTCTGTGGCAAGTAGTTGATGCAGTATGCCCAAGAAAAATATTGGAAATCTGCCCATGTCTTCTGTTCTCAACTCCAGATCATATGCGTAAATGATGAACAGTGGTTTGATACTGACTGCTAATTGGCATCACTGTTTCCTCATCTAAAAATATCTGCAAGCAGTACTTTCTGTTGGCGAAACTCAGCAGGTCTGGCAACATCTGTGGGAAGAAAGTAGAGTTAATGTTCTGAGTCAGGTGACTCTTCATCAGAACCGGACTCAAAATATTAACTCTGTTTTCTTCCCACAGATGCTGCTAGACCTGCTGAGTTTCTCCAGTAATTTTAGTTCTTGTTCCAGATTTCCAATATCCACAGTTCTGTTTTATTTTCGTACATTTTGCTATTCAATCAACTGTTTGTTAATGTTGGTGTATTTTACTACTGTTCCTTTATCAGCAGGTGTATTTGTGCAAAATCCTATAACATTCCATAAATATATGTGTAAAGCTTTTTTTATTGAGAACATCTGGTTCAGTTAATGAGTTCATTTGGGTGTGCGTGTGTGGTGGGAGAGGCGGGGGCAAAGGATATTTGCATCTTTTGTGATCATTGAGCATCTTGAAGCATTTTAAAGGCAAAAAATGCTTTTGAAGTATAGACTTTGTCATAATGTAAGAAATGCGGCAGCCAATCTGTGTTCAGCAAAGTTCCACAATTACGAATGTGATTATGATCAGAATCTGTTGTTGTGATGTCTTAACTGACTTGCTGAAGTTTTGTAAAGAGGAAGCAGAGAAAGTTGTTTGGGGCAGTGATGTTGATGAGGTGTACGCGGAAACCGAAAGGCGTTCTAATTAAATGCTGCACAATAGACTATTGAACAAAGTCAGAACTTCTTGTTCAGAACTCCTGGAATAATTGGGACATAAGCAACATTTTGGAGAGGTGAATTGAGAGCAGGATTAGGCCATTCAGCCTGACAGGTCTGCTCTATCATTCAGTAGGATCTGATAGCTGATCTCTTTGTGTTCCGAATCTCACATCCCCATTTCTCTTCAAAAGCCTTTGATTTCCTATCTAACAAGAATTGATCTACCATGCCTTATAAATGTCCCCACCTCCACCAGCTTCTGAGATAGAGTTCCAACATCTCTCAGTTCTCTGAAAGAGAAAATTTCCTCTGATTTCTGCTGTAAAAGGGCAAACTCTAATTTTAAAACCAATTTGGGAATGTATCTGCATTCTAATAGCTCCTTAAAGTACAAGCTGAAAAAGTAGTCTGAAGAGTAGTTCTTTATGAGCTTGTTTCACCTGGACTCCCTTGCAGGATTTGTTGTCTGTTTACATGTAAATTTCTGGATCACAGATTAAAATTCAGCGCAGAGACCTGCATGTATATGTGCAAAAGCCATTGAAGACGACAATAAATTGAAAGTGCAGTTGATAAAACAAACAGTATCGCAATCTTTCTTGGTAGTAGTATAGACCAAAAGCAAGGGCACAGAGTTAAACTTGTAGAAGGCACAAATTTGATCTCTCCTCCTGTTGAGATGCAAAGATCTTGGGGAGGCTCCAAAGATGCATGAACATGGTTCCAGACATAAGGAACTTAACTTAGGAAGATAGATTGGAAAAGCTGGGACAGTTGTCCATGGAGAAGAGAAGGTTGAATGGAGATTTGATGGAGATATTCACATCTTCCGGAACTTGGGCAGAATAGACGGGAGAAACTGTCTTCACAGGTGGAAGGGTTGAGAACAAGAGGGAAAGCTTTAACGTAATTGTCAAAAGAAGCAATACAGGTTTGAGGAGATACAGTAAGTAGTTAAGATCTGGAATTCACTGCCGGAGAGTGTGGTGGAGAAAGATGCACTTGAGGCTTTCAAGAGAGTGTGGAATTGTTATCAAAAAGGAAGAATGTTCAGGGTTATGGACTGGAAGCAGGGGATGAGCATTGGGTGAATTGCTCTTTCAGGAAGTTGGTGCAGACTGCCACGGCAGATGGTGGAATTTGAATTCAATAAATATCTGCAACTAAGAGTCTAATGATGACCATGAATCCATTGTCGCTTGTTGGAAAAATCCATCAGGTTCACTCATGTCCTTTAGGGAGGAAAACTGCCATCCTTACCTGGTCTGGCCTACATGTGACTCCAGACCCACAGTAATGTGGTTGACTCGTAACTGCCCCAGAGGGCAATTAGGGATGGGCAATGAACGCTGCCTAGCCAGCGACGCCCTCATCCCGTGAATGAATGAAAAAAGACATAATGGGCTGCATGGCCTCCTCCTGTGGTGTACTGATTCTGTGATTTGAGGAATTAAAGATCTGTGAGAAATTGGGGATAGCTACCCTGCTTTTCAAGATAATGCCATGGGATTGTTTATATCTTCCCCTTGATATTTCCAGCTGCTTTTAACTGTAAACAGAATCCTATCAATTTGCAAATTCCTGGCTCCTTTCCTACTAGTTAGATACAGTTGAAATCATTGAACCAGTCTTGAGCCCAAGCCACTGGAATTGCTTTTATAACCAAACTCAGGTTGGTTACTCCCATTAATTGTTTGTCTTACTCAAATTTCACTGTTTGTACCCAAAATTAAATGAACCTTATTCATGTGAATTGTATAATCCTTATTTCTATATTATACTATTTATATAAATATTCTATTTACCAACTACAGAAAATTGTACACAATTGGAGGCAATTTGAGGAAATAAAACGTTTGTGTTATATCTGTGTTACCAAACATTAATATTGAGATGCTGGAGGTTGCCATGAAGGTCCCTTTTACTCAAGCCTCCCTTTGCCTGAGGCGTGGTGACCCTCTGGTTAAACTCACCACCAGTTGTCTCTGTATAATGAGGGAGCAGCCCTTTTGGACTTTGGCATTCATTATGGCTGACTTGTTTTCTTTGTTACTTTTTTTGTATGGTGACCTTTTTTTTGACCTCCTCTTGCTAGGATGACGATCTTGAGGAAGGTGAAGTGAAAGATCCCAATGAAAGAAAAGTCCGACCAAAGCCTATCTGCAGATTCTACATAAAAGGTAATTCCCAGTTTGGGAATGTATCTGCATTCTAATAGCTCCTTATTAGATGAAAAAGGAGCCTGAAGAGTAGTTCTTTCTGAGCTTGTTTCACCTGGATTCTCTTGCAGGATTTGTTTTCTGTTTACATGTAAATTTCTTTGCAATTCAATTTTTAAGCTTGCAATTGAGATGAGGCATCATAAGCAAAGCCAATTTAAATTAACTATTTAAACAAATGCGTTTGTTCCCGGTAAAGGATTAATGGTGTACTTTGATGTTGTTGTGCCGTCTGCTCTTACAACTAAAAATGTAGTAATTTCGTTGTATCAGAATTTGTAAATTTTTTAATGCAGCGGCCCCATTCCAATCAGGTTATAGTTTTCTGATCTGTAATTTCTAAAATTTTTTTTGAAGGACCCAGAGATTTTGTACAAAAGGAGATATAGGCACTGCTGTACTTTTTATAAACTCAACTAGACTTTATTTGTCATAAGAACAGTGCTGTATCTGTGGAGAAGGGGCGAAAAAAATATTTTCGGGTACAACGCATCGTCGGAACTATTCTAACAGCAATGTGCCTGAAACATAACGCCTTCGTTCTCTCCACAAGTGCTACCAGACCTGATGAACATTTCCAGCACTTTCTATTTTTACTTCAGATCTTGGTAATGTCTGCAACAATGTACGTTTATGTAGAGCACATTTTTCATGTTGCTTTTCTTCACTTGCTGTATGAGATCAAGTAATGACTGTAATGTAGACCACCCGCCCTAATCCCAAACGGCTTTGTGGTGAGTTTTTTTTTAGTTCCGCCTTCCCTTCACCCCCCAATAAGAACTCCACTAATGTGTTCAATTTAAACATGTATGATTTTTGTTAGAGCTATCCAACTCTGCATGTCTGCATCAGCTCACTTAGTTTAATCCAAACCTAATCACATGCCTCCATACCTCTGAATCTTTACCTGGAAATATTTATCCAGCTTTTCCTTTTAAAATTGTAGTGATCTTTGCTTCAATGACTTACTGCTTTAATACTTTCCAATTGCTTTAACACTTAACTCACTGAACAACACTTTGCTGTTGTATACTTCTGTGACATCACAAACTTTACTAAAATGTTTTAGTAAATGCCTTATGACTCACTTATCACTGAGCGGAATTTAGGGGAATTGGATGAGCGTGTGATTGTAGAATGCAAAATAATTAATTGACTTAAGCCATTTGGTCCCTTGAATCAGCTTGATCATTCACTATAATCAAGCCTTATCCGCGATATTAATTCCATATTCTCATTGTATCCCTGTATTCCTTTGTTGTCCCCATTACACTGGGTGACCAAACTTGCCCGTGTCTCAATCCTAATGACTAAAGACAATCCTGAAGGGTCGCTAATCCTATTTTTTTCATGGTATAGGTCAATAATGCTTTATGTCTGCATTGAAATGTGTTTCTAAAAAATGGGAAGGATTTCAATAGCTTGTCAGTCATACACAAAACAGGTACTTTCCAGTTTTTCAAGTGTGTCAGCACCACCATTTTATTGGATAATATTAATTCAGCTGATGACAGCGTGACTGCTGTCATAAGGAAAATCCAGGAGAATAGCACTAAGTCTTGATGCTCATTTAGAGTAGTGGTGTAGACATGATGGGCTGAATGGCCTCCTACACCATAACAATTCTGTGATATTTTCTAAAGAAAGCACAAACTGTGGTGAAGACCAGCGAGTTGGAGGCCAGCACTCTTCAAGTGTACACCTTTAGGCATGCAATAGTTGTTGTCTGATTTGGGAGTGCCAACATTGAATTGAAAAGATACAAATTTGAAATGTAGATGAGTGGAATAAAAGCTGGATTTATTAGCTTAAATTGTGAACATCACAATCTTCAACTGAAATTGAAACACACTTTTGAGGCTGTACATACCAGTGAGGTAAATATTTTGTTCTTCTAATAATTCCATTAATCGCTCAGATTCATCAAATAAGGTTTTAATTTTAACATCTCGTCTGAAAATAGGTACTGAAGGTTTTTGTTTTGAAAGTACAGTAAGTGAAGTTGGAATATAGAAGGAGAATTCTAGAGCTAAGGGATATGATGTCTTTGAGGCAGCGAGTGGAGCAGTGAAAAGAGACCATGTGGTAAGGATATGGTGATAAGAGAGTTGCAGCTGGGACATAGCACTGGAGGATGTTGCTGAGGTGAAGAAAGTAGGACTTTGCATTTGTATTGCACCTCCGTATACTCAATGCCCAAATTTCTTCGCTGTGTGTGAATTCACTTTTCAAACATCATTTGGCTGCAGTGTTTTGTTGTGTGTCTGGTTCCCACAAACTGTAAATTAATGATTGATTTGCTGAATTATTATTTGCAGAATGGTGTTGGTCAGAACACTGGGAGAGCTGTTGGCTTTCATTCAAGTGTACCTTTTTTTATATTTGCCCAGCAGAGCCTCAGTGCCTATTGAAAATGATAAACCCTCATCCAGCACTTGTTCAGTGACAGACAATATTGTCAATTTAGATAATATGTTTACATCCTAGTATGGTGCTTGATGTCACAGTTTCTTTACTGAGCTGAGAATGCTGCTGTCCCAAGTCAACTTGTCCAGCATCAAGGCCCTTATCAGACAAAGTCAGCTTTGCTGGGCAGGGCATGTTGGTGCTAACTCAACTAAGCCCTGCTTAGAACCTACACAGATTGACAGATTAATAAGTCAGTTATTCCTTACTGTTAGTTTGTGTTGAAACATAATTAAACATTTTGGTTTTTCTGTCCTCAGTGTTTTTAAATCTGTTGTTTTGCAGGTAACTGCACGTGGGGAAATAATTGTCGATTTATTCATCCAGGAATAAATGACAAAGGAAATTATTCACTGATAGCCAAACCAGATCCTTTTTCACCAAATGGAGGACATCACCTGGGACCCCATCCATTAATGCAGGCCAACCCTTGGGTAAGTGAGTACATGTTGTTAGAACACAAGCGTTGGCCATTTGGCTGAACAGAATTGTGTTGGTAATTTCCTAAACCATCTTATCTGTCTCACTCCTGCTATCCTTTAATGTTCCTCCTTTTCAGCTATTTATTGAAATTCCTTTTAAAAATATACTTATGAATTCTGATTTAACTGTTTATGACATCTATATCATCTGTCTAAAGATTTCTTTCCTTTAATTCGTTTTATCTTATTTGTGCCATTTGTTCTATCTGGAATAATGCTGTTCAAGATGATTGCCTCTGGGTTGGCAGTTTGCCACTAAGTTTCACTCCTTTAACTTCCCTCCTCTGGACTCCGTTTCTGTACTTCCTCCAGTCCTGATTTTGTCTGTATTTTAGCTCCATCTACGAATTGAAATCAGTTTTAAGAAATCATGGTTTCACTTTTCTTGTTCTTTATTCATTAACGAAATAAGGGCGTTGCTGGGTAGGCAGCATTTATTGCCCATCCCTAATTGCCCAGAGGGCAGTTCAGAGCCACCCACATTGCTGTGGGTCTGGAGTCACATATAGGCCAGACCAGGTAAGGATGGCAGTTTCCTTCCCTAAAGGACATGAGTGAACCAGGTAGGTTTTTACAGAAATCGACAATACATTCATGGTCATCATTAGATTCTTAATTCTAGATGTTTTATTGAATTCAAATTCTGTCATCTGCCGTGGCAGGATTTGAATCCGTGTCCCCAGAATGTTATCTGGGTCTCTGGATTGACACTCCAGCGATAAAACCACTAGGTCTTCGCCTCCTTAGCCTTCAACTAAAACATTTTACTGGTGCTGTAATTATTATTTCCCTATTCTTTTAAGTTGTTTTTTCGTCAAGCATCTGATCCTGTTCCGTCGCTGAAGATTCTCCTTTTACGTGCAGGCACCCTGAACTTGTCGGAGAGAGATCCCCTTACCTTTGCTGCTCACCCTCTACATTGTCTTGAAACTCCATTTTGGCAACTCTTGCCCCTTTCCTCTGAATTGAACACCATTCTGCTAATCTTCACAAACGTTTCCCATCATATGAACTTTTCCACCACATATTCATGACCATCCTGCCAAATTCATTGCTTCTCATGGCCACTCCACACTCACTGACCAGCCATCTACAGCTATTTTCTCTTATCCATCATCATTCATGTTCATTCACTACCTTCTACCAAAATACTTTTGTTCCCAAAGTTTCAAATCTATTATCATCAATCATTCTCCATTACAATATGTAATCCTCCATTCCTTTTCAAACAACACATTCTATATAACTGTGCACTCTTGTGGTTGGGGAGGTTGAAAATACAGCTGGTCCACCCATAATCTACACTGAGACAGCACTCCCCGTTCAACAATATAACTAACATTTTGAATGGGCAATTAAATACTTATGAGCAATATTGCCTTGTGGTGTTGTCTACACTACTCCTGTGAAAAGCCCTTAGTGGAAAACTCTAAAGGAAATCTTACCAAGTAGCAATATCATGGAAGACTAGTAACCCACATAATAAAAGCTGCAAGCCAGTTACTGTGATAGCACTTCCTCCCATACAGACACATCTGATACAGATCTGACCATAAGAAACTACAGAAAGTTGTGTGCACAGCCCACCATCATGGAAACCAACCTCCCATCCATGGACTCCACTTACACTTCTCATTGCCGTGGAAATGCTGCCAACACCATAAAAGACCCCTCCCATCCTGGTAATACTCTTTTCCAACTTCTTCCTTCAGACAGAAGATACAGAAGCTTGAACATGTGCACCAACAGGTTCAAGAACAGCTTCTTCTCTGCTAATATTAGACTGCTAAATGGACCTCTGTAACTTCAAATGATGTTGATCTTACTTTTGCACCTCCTGTGCAGCCATAAACCTGTATGCCTCACTCTGTTTAAGCGCTCTATGATCTGTATGTCCTTGTTTGCTATGATTTGCCTGCCCTGCTCACAAAATAAATCTTGTTACTGTATTTAGGTACATGTGATACAATAAATCAAATCAAATTTTAATTAAACAAAAATGGAAATTGCTCGAAGTCAGGCTGGCAGATATCTGAGATTGCACAATGCTCCAGGATGTCTGACCTGCAGTGTTAATTTGTGTACTAATTTGATAATTCTATTTGTTGGCATTAACTAAAGATGTATTTGTCTTCCTATGAATGGGAACATACTGAAACTGGTTTGAGGGTTCATTTTGTCATGTGTGTTCCTGTAAATGAAGGCTTATTATACAATGATTGTGCTCCTGTTCTGTGCTTCACTGCTTATCTAAAATAGAACATGCAGCCCTGGCGCTTCTACCATTTGTGTGATCCATCTGATTTGCTAGTTTTATGAGGAGTTTGGAGGTTGGATTGAAGGTTTGAAAAAGATTTTAATGGATAGCATTGCTTGATCAGTTGATGAGCTCTAAATTTGTTCTTATATCAACGTCTCTACGTAAAAACAAACTGGTGAGAACTCAGGCAAACTCATGTAGGGGTGGGTCTGGGTGGGATGCTCTTCAGAGGCTTAATATGGACTGGATGGGCCGAATGCCCTGCTTTTTCACACTGTAGGGATTCTATGATTTCCCATAGTGTACATCTCTGCAGCCCTAGGTTTCAGAGGCAATAGGCTGTTATCACTGGGTCTGAGCATTTGATCAGACTATAACCTGAAGAAAACTTACTTTCAGAGAATAGATAACACATCAAGCAATGAAAGCATAGCTGTTAATCTAGTAAATCCTGACTATTCACCAAGCCAGAAATTAAGTAGAACTTTAAATCTAAAGATTGAAGACTCTCTTTTTAATGATCTGATTTTCTGTTTTCTTTTCAGGAAACACATGTTTTGGTGAGTATTGATTTAAGCTAAGTTTGTAAATCTCACCTGGAGGCTTTATAGTCTAGTCATACATTTGTAAAATTCGAGTACCATTAGAAGCTTTCTAAACTCAGAAATTTCTTGTTGGGGGAGGACTTTTTGAGAGAGGACCAAGAGGAAGAAAAATCAAGCAATCTTTGTGAAATTTGATTGGAATCCTCATGTGGATTGCTCCAGTACAGTGCGAAAACATGAACCATTAGTTCTCATTGAAAATTCAAATGGAATGACAGAATGTGATCTCTGAAACATCCCAGAATCCTGAATAATAAATTTCAGATTTAACTGATTTGGTCACATTCCTAGCTTGTGTCCATTTGTGGTGCGAGCGTGTTTTGTTTTGTATATATTTCTAAATTTCCAATAAGTGAATCAGTGAAATAGAAAAGACATCCCTCTGAGGAATTGTGAGTTTGTGTATAAATCTGCAAAGTGTGTGTATTCTTTCTATTCACCTGAGGTAATAGAACAGTGGAATACAGTTGAGAGAGACTTGTTCTGGGAGCCTCCAATTTTAACTCCAGGTCAAACATGAAATATCCTGCTAATTGCCTCCTCTCTACATCTGATCGACGAATCAATACTACCATATGTTGAACACTAGTATGAAGGAGTGCTGAGGATGGCAAGGGCACAGAATGTGCTCTGGGGAACTTGGTGGACTGCCCTTGACGTCATAGGTTGAAGGGCCCGTTCCTGTGCTGGACAGTTCTATGTTCCATATCCTCAATACCAGCTGCTAGACTGTGACTGCTGCCGTGCCCTTTAGACTTGGTAGCTCAGTCAGGGGCAGTCTACTAAGTTCTCTACAGTACATTCTGTGCCCTTGCCATCAACCCCATCTGGGCATCTCCTAATTTTATAGACTTATTTCAAGTCTTCCCTCAGCCTCTGCTGCTCCAGAGAAAGCAACCCAAGTTCTCCTCTCCTTGTAGCTTATGCCCTCAAATCCAGGCAACATCCTGATAAATGCCTTCTGCGCCCTCTGCAAAGCTTCTGCATTCTTCCTGTAATGTGGCAAATAGAATTCAATGCAGTACTGTAAATGTGGCCTAACCAAAGACTTATAAAGCTGCAACACGGCATCCTGACTCTTGTACTCAATTCCCTGATTGATAAAGGCAAGCATGCCATAAGCAGCCTTCGCCACCCTATCTACTTACGTGGTTACTGTCAGGGAGTTATGGACTTGAACCTCAAGATCCCTCTGTACATCA
The DNA here is from genome assembly GCA_024137785.1 of Ginglymostoma cirratum. Classification (NCBI taxonomy): domain Eukaryota; kingdom Metazoa; phylum Chordata; class Chondrichthyes; order Orectolobiformes; family Ginglymostomatidae; genus Ginglymostoma; species Ginglymostoma cirratum. Next base: position 352,207 of record JAHRHZ010000287.1, read on the forward strand.
TTGTTGTTCAGGGCCCTACCATTAACTGTATGTTTTTCCTTAACATTTGATTACCCAAAGTGCAGCACCTCTCAATTACCTGGATTAAACTCCCATCTGACTTTTTTCCGCCCATATCTGCAACTGATCTATATTCAACTATATCCTTTGACAGCCTTCTACATTATCCACAACTCCACCGATCTTTGTATCATCTGCAAACTTACTAATCCACCCATCCACGTTTTCAGCCAAGTTGTTTATATATATCATAAACAGCAGAGGTCGCAGTATGGATCCTTGTGGAACACCATTAGTCACAGATCTCCACCTTGAAAAACACCCTTCCACTGCTACCCTCTGTCTTCTGTGGGCAAGCCAGTTCTGAATCCACGCAGCCAAGTCACCATGGAACCCAAGCATCTGTATCCTCTCAATGAGCCCATCATTAGGGACTTTGTCAAAAGCCTTACTAAAGTCGATGTAGACAACATCCACTGCTCTTCCCTCATCAATCACCTTTGTCGCCTCCTTGAAAAATTCAATCAAGTTAGTAAGACATGACCTGCCCTGCAGAAAGACATGCTGACTGTCCCTAATTAGGCCATGCTTTTCCAAATGCACAAGAATCAATGAGAAAAAATCGTATTTCACCTCGTCCTCACCGGTCTGTCTATCGCAGGGGCATCTGTCCATGAAAGTATTGGTAGGAGTGACCATGACAAAGGTTCTGTAGAAACGAGTCGTACCTTTTCATTTGCTTGATTGGCACCCCATCTAAAACCTGTAACATTCACATGTTCTACCACCACGATGACAGCAGTATAAACCATCTACAAGACACACTGCAACAACTTACCAAGGCTGAAACAGCACCATCCAAACTTACAAGCCACACCACCTAAAGGACAAAGGTGTGGCAATGCCACCACCAGTAACTTTCATTCAAAATCATATGCCATTCTGACTTGGAGCTAGTTTGCTCTTCCTTAGCTATTAATTGTATAAAAACCTGGAACTGCCTCCCTGTCAGCATCGTGGATGTACTTACACCACATGAACCATAATGGTTTACGAAGGCAGGGCAGTTCACCACCATCTCAAGGGCAACTAGGTCTGGGCAAAAAGTACTGGGCTAGATAACAGTGCCCACATTTTATGAATGAATTTTTAAAAAATACAGTGGGGGAGGGACATTACCCGAAGAGAGAAAGCTGTAAGCAATATTGACTCACATGGTTTGTGTTACAAAGAGGAATCCAGGGGCTATCTTTGCATTCCAGGGTGATGTTAGTTGGTGAGCTATAGCAGGTCAGAAATCACACGATGCAAGATTATAGTCCAACAGGTTTATTTGAACACACAAGCTTTCGGAGTTTTGTTCCTTTCTTAGGTGTTAGTGAGAGAGAAAGTATCCAGTATAGAATATATAAAATAAAAATCAAAGGGTCGCGCCACTGGTGAGGATATATTAAACAAACCTAAATTGCTGTTAAATCTTTAATCAGTTAGAAGATCTTAATTGATTACAATGTATATGTAAATCCCTGAATTCCATTCAAGTCAATGTCCTGAGAGAAGAGGTGACATTTTAGGTCAGACAATACATGTTAGGTGTGAGGCCTTGTCTAGAATCTGTTTGTATTTTGGTTTGGAGACAGGCTGAGTTTACTTCTGAAGTAGCAATTTATAAAGTGCCACATTGACTGTCTATAGACAGTGACTTAAAAGGAGTTCGGTTTGTTTAGTACATTCTCATCAATGGTGTGACCCTTTGACCTTTTATTTATAAATTCTGTGTCAGATACTACCTTTCTTAGTAACACCTGAAGAAGGAGTGAAACTCTGAAAGCATCTGTTGTCAAATAAACCTGTATGACTATAACCTAGTGCAGTGTGATTTTTGACCTTGTCCACGCCAGTCCATCACCAGCACTTCCACATCAGAGCTATCACAGAGGAGAGTAAGTGACTAAATCAGTTGTCCACCATATCCTTCCAAGCTAAGGCGAAGTGGCTAAGGATGAAAGAGAGTAATGGCTTTATTAAGATTTCGGACATCAACAATGGAGTTAACTGTGCAGTTGAGAATATCTATAGTTGTGGAACTGTTGCGGTGATTGGAGAGCCAGGAACTATGCAGTTAAGATAACAAAAATGCAAAGATTATGTAAAATGGAGGATAATTCTTTCTGGGAGCTGATATGGAAAAAGGTAGGGTTGGAATGTAGAATAGAGAGTTGGAGATTGATATTCACAAGTGATTAAAGATGGCCTTATCTCTGATTGATACAATGGGAATAATGAGGCCCTATGAGATGACATGGTTAAGCGATCCCAAGTGCATGAAATTCATAAGATTGTAGGAACTGCTGATGCTGGAGAATCTGAGATAAAACGTTGTGGAGCTGGATGAACACAGCAGGGGAAGGGAAGGGGATTCTGAAATACAAGAGAGTTTCAGTGGGAAAGGGATGAACTGAGGTTTTTCCGGAGAGAGGAGGGTATCTTCTTTAAGGTGGGCATCCTTAGAAGAGGCTTCGCAGATTTATCTCCGATTCTCCAGCATCGGCAGTTCCTAATATCTCTGTAACAATTTTAACCACACTGCGAAGCCTCTTCTAAGGATGCTCACCTTTAAGAAGATACCCTCCTCTCTCTGGAAAAACCTCAGTTCATCCCTCTCCCACTGCAACTCTCTTGTATTTCAGAATCCCCTTCCCCTCCCCCATTTATGAAGAAGGTTCTCGACCCGAAACGTCAGCTTTCCTGCTCCTCTGATGCTGCTTGGCCTGCTGTGTTCATCCAGCTCCACAACGTTTTATCTCTTATGCATGAAATTCATGGCTATTTTGTACCTAAGATTAGGCTTGTGCTTGAGATGGTCCAAATCTGAACTAAGTATGGCTTCAAGGAGACCTAGCAAAATTGGAGTCAGTGGGAACTGGGGGAAACTTTCTGCTGGTTGGAGTCAAGTATAATGCAAAGAGATTATTGAGGTTGTTGGGTGTCAACCATTCTAGCTCCAGCACTTAAGTTACATGCAGCCTTGTACCTGCAGGACTTGTACCAGGACTCCTACCTCATAGATAGTGGTTCCCCAGGTAGATACTTTCCAGTCAATCTGTTCACTGTTCAGATATGTTATGACACACCTCTGGAACAGATGTGACTTGAGACCAGGCCTTCGAGCTTGAAAGGTAGGGACACTACCACTGTGCCTCAAGACCCAAGTTCCTCAGGTTTTTTCAATCAGGTTGTTCAGACATGTTGTGACGTATCTAATGCAGGTGGAATTTGAACCCAGACCTTCTGGCCCAGAAGTGGGGACGGTATCACAGCATCACAGCACCACAACAGCCTGTAAGATCAGGGCATTTTCCTAGGCTCACCAACTTCAACTGTTTCGTCATTGAACTTCTGTCCATAATAAGGTCAAACATAGGTACATCCCCTGATGATTGCACAATCTTCAGCACCATTCGCAACACTTCTGAAACTGAGGCAGTAAGTGTCTTAAGTCAGCAAGATTTAGGCAACAGCCAGGCTTTGGCTGACAAGTATGAAGTAACATTATGCCACACAAGTGCTAAGCAATGATCGTACCCAGGAATAGAGAGACCGACCATCGCCAGTTGATGTTTCATTGGTGTTACCATAACTGAATCTCCCACTGTCAGCATGCTAGGAGTTACCATGGGCCATAAACTGAGCAGGACAAGCCATATAAATACAGGAGATACAAGAGCTGGTCCGTGATTTGGAATCTTGCATTGAGTAACTCATCTGCTGTTTCCCCAGTGTCTGTCCACCATCTACAAGGCACAAGTCAGGATTGTGATGGAATACTTTGCACTAGCCTGTTTGCGTACAGCTCCCACAACACTCAAAGCACTTAATACTATCCAGGATAAAACAGTGAGGGGCTCTTGTGGTGCAGTGGTAGTTTCCTTACCTCTGATCCAGGAAGCCTCGGTTCAAGACCTATCTGCTCCAGAGTGGTGAAATAACATGTCTGAACAGGTTAATTAGAAAATATCTATAGCACAGTAAAACTATCCAGGATAAAACAGTCCTCTTAATTGGTACACCAACCACCACCTTCAATGTTCATTCCCATCGCTGTACCATCTACAAGGTGCACTGCAGTTACTCCTCAAGGGTCCTCCAGCCACAACTTTTCAAACGCATGACCATTTCCGTCTAGAAGGACAAGGGCAGCAGATGCCTGTGAACACCACCCCCTGTAAGTTCCTCTCCTAGCCATGCACCATTCCTTCACTGTCAAATTGCCCAAATCATGGAGCTCTCTTCCTAATAGTATTCTGCATGACCCTGCACCACCAGAACTGCAGCATTCAAAAAGGTGCCTCACCACCACTACCTCCAGGGAAACTATAGATGAGCAATAACTGCCACACTCGACAGCGATGACCATATTTCGTGAACGGTTTTTTTTCAGCAGCAGTACGGTTTGTGTTTGCTGAACTTCACTGAAGTTTCTGTATGCAAAGGTTCACTCTCCTGGGGCACAATGGCATGAATCCAAACTATGTTCAGCTGCCATCAAGCCCAACAAAGCACTGCAGTTAATAGTGGCTACTTGCAGGTGACTCTGTTGAGCCAGAATGGCTGAAGTCAAACCCCATAATTCTTATTAATATCTGAGCAGGTTACAGATGCATCTGTCAGTGTTTTATCCTGTACCTATTGTAAGATTTATGTCATAGTACTGATTATTGATTGATTTATGACAGAGATAGAAACCAGTTGCATTGGATTACAGAGTGCAAAGATTAGGGTAACAAGTTGACTCTCATATACAACTTTTATGAATCGTAGTTTATTTTTCAGTAGCCTTTAATTAGAAAAATCATCCCCTTTTCTAATGAGTCATCAGATAAAAATAATGCCATTTGAAAGCAGGAATATTTGGAGAGATTTTGGGGCCACAGTGATGGGCTGTGAGAAGATATTAGAGAAGGAGAGTAAGGTTATGAGGTGTTGGGATTGGGGTTATTCTGGAACATGAAGGGATTCAATGGCTTTGAAGGAAGTGGCTGGAGAGATAGTGGGGGCATTGGCTGAAATATCCCAGAGCTCGCTCAATTCTGGGAGGGATCCAGCAGACTGGAAAGCATCTAATGTGACATCCCTATACAAGAAGGAAGGGAGACAGAAAACAGGGAACTATAAGTAAGTTGACCTAACATGTATTGTGGGGATAATGTAGAGTCCATTATTAAGGAAGAAATAGCAGGACATTTAGAACTGCTTAACACAATCAAATACAATTTTATGAAAGGAAAATCATGTTTGATAAATTTGTTAGAGTTCTTTGAGGATATAACAAGCAGAGTTGATAAGGGGGAACTGGCAGATGTTGTGTATTTGGATTTCCCGAAAGCATTTGATAAGGTACCACGTGAAAGATTATTACACCAAATAAGAGCTCACGGTATTGGGGTTAATATGTTAGCATGGATTGAGGACTGGTTAAAATGCATAAGACAGTAGGGATAATGGATCTTTTCAGGTTGGAAATATGTCACAAATGGTGTGCTGTATGAATCAGTCAGAGACCCTCAATTATTTTCTGTCTATCTCAATGCCTTGGAGTGGGGCAGAGTGCTGTGTATTCAAATTTGCTGACTTTACAAAAGTAGGTGGGCAGCATGTTGTGCTGAGGACATAAGGAGTTATAGATAGATTGAGGAGGTGGGTAAAAAGTTGACAGATGAAGTTTAATGTAGCAAAATATGAGAAGGATATGCTAGCATTGAAGACAGCTCAAAAGAAATTCTTGCAAATGATGCCTGGGATGAAAGGGTTAACTTTAAGAGGAGGCGACGAGACAGTACCGAATGGTATTGATTTTGGAATGTTAATCCAGAGACCCAGGTAATGTCTGGGGACCCAAGTTCATATTGGCCCATCTGATCAAGGTCCAGTTGCAGTCTGAGATAAACCCTCCTATCAATGGTACAAATATCTCAGCAAGGAGCTGAGCAATCACTTCCCGAGCTTCTCACAAAATTCTGTGGTACACTGACCAAGTCCTTGGGATTTAACCACCGTTATGGGTTTTAAGATGTCCAGCGCCATCACCTTTGTAATATTGATACTTCTCAAGATATCACTGTTTATTTCTCCACGTTCTGTAGCTTCCATATCCTTCTCCACAGTAGACACTGATGCAAAGGTCCATATGCCTCCAGACCCACAGCAATGTGGTTGACTCATAACTGCCCTCTGGGCAATAAATGCTGGCCCAGCCAGTGATGCCCTCACCCCATGAATCAATAAAGGAAAATACTTGTTTAGTATTTCACCCATCTCTTGCGGTTCCACACATAGATGACCTTGTTGATCTTTAAGGAGCCCTATTCTCTCCCTAGTTACACTTTTGACCTTAATGTATTTGTAAAATCTGTTTGGATTCTCCTTGACTCTATTTGCCAAAGCTATCTCATGTCCTCCTTTTGCTCTCCTGATTTCCCTCTTGAGTATAGTCCTGCCCTTATACTCCTCAATTATCTTGTCGACTGGAGGGCAGGCTGTAGGGGCTGAATGGTCTGTTGCTTCGCCTTTCTCTTACGTTCTATACAACTAAAAGCACATCCAGTAGTAGCTGAATGAGGAGAGTTAGGGAAGAGTGAAGAGACTTCTCTTCTTCCAGTGCATTTTAGGCCTTATGTGTCCTTCTGAGAGGGCATTTGCTGCCTAGGTTCACTTTTATCACCTGGAAAGACACTCCCTTGGTACTACAACAGAAACATAAGTAATAAATCTAAGCCCTGGATTGGAACATGAGTTTCCGGAACACTTCCTGGGTTTTTGGGTTGCTGGTTCAATGACAGTATCTCTCTGCCATCACCTCCTGAGGTGAAAATTGTGGCTACTTGATGATTGGGCATATGTCACTTATAATGATTGGACATGGAATATTTCAGGTTCACGCCATAACTACCGCCTGCAGACTCAGTGCTACCAGTAGATGGCAGTCACTGTCCTTTAATTGGAGACTTTACTGTGAACTGCTGTTTCTGCCTCTGGCTGCTGAGGATTAAGATCCAGATTATATAATTCTGTATAAAGTTTAAGCAGTGACAATATTGTTTACATAAAGGATTCTCTCTTTTCTGAACTAGGGTGCTCCAGTGATTGATGAATTGATGCCACCCATTCCCTTGGAACCTCCAGCAGAGAGTGCATGGGAAAGAGGATTACGACATGCAAAAGAGGTAAATAGCAACTTGCCTCAAATTTTGAAACACTAATTGACCATTTTCGCCGAAAGGCAGTCAATCCTCCCCAGACCAGCATGCTCTTGCCTGCCACCCTGTCACCAGCAGAGTGTGCCCTTTGCCCAGTGCAAATCCCTGAAGGCTGAATGACCTCAGTAATGTACTGGAATGTCTCCCTGGATAATGAACATGATTGTCTGGGGTTTGATTTGAATCCATAACCTTTTGACCTAGGTGAGCATGCTATTCTCTAAGCCACACATGAGTGGATAGTTTCATGTGTTTGGCTTGGTCAAGTGATTTTTTTTTCCCTGCTCCATCTTTTTGGAATCTGTTGACTCAAAAGGATTTCAACTGGAGTTCAACATATTACATTCAAAACATCAAATCTGATGTATGAGGTTACTGGTTACTTAGCTATTTATGGTTAGTCACAGTGAGTATAGGTATGTGTTGACCAGGGGTTGAACAGTAAGGAGAGAAATACAGCAAAGGTAATTTGAGGGATTGCTGCTGAATTGATGCTTGGATTTGTTTTCAGTCTTTCATGTTTTTACTTTCAGATGCTGAAAAAAGCCACCATCAGGAAGGAACAAGAACCAGACTTTGAGGAAAAACGGTTCAATGTTACCATTGGTGACGATGATTTTGACAAGGAAAATGATTTTTATCGGGACTGGAATTATCGTGTTGCAAGAGACATCCGAGAGCCCGGGTGAGCACTGAAAGGCGCAGAAGCTGGTTTCCAATATTGACTGTAGTTGATCAGAACAGATGTGTACTGCCACTTTGTTAATGAGTCGTGAGCACGATTTGCTCATGCTGTCTCAATTGGCTAGGCTCGGAGAGCTAATAATTCGTTTAGGATCTTTGTTTTCTCAGTGCTGGATTCAAGGAGTCTAAATTTGAGGTGGATTATTATGTTCTGTTACGGATGTACCTATTGTGTTTTTGCGTGCTGGCATCAACACTTTGTATTGTACCCCTTTTTCTCTGAGGACACATTTAAAATTTTCATCTCTGTTGCAAGTGTAACCCAGATATCTCAGATCTGTTGATACTAATGTATCTTGACATTGTAATTTAGAGTTCATCTACAAATGCAATAATTGCACAAAGATCAGTCCTTTTAAGCGTATAAAATTCAAACAGGGTAATTCATTGAGTGACCAATGTAAACATAAGTGAACGAGATAGCTGTGTTTGATAGACCTAATTGCCAAAGCGCATAGGCTGGGGCAGTAGTTTCATCCAGTTGGAGTGTCAGTCATATGTATGACATCACTTTGGTAAACCTCTTTCTTAATTCTTCCTTTATACAAATAGAGAGTATTTCGGGCATTTTTGTGATTTGCGGAAACGCTTACTGGCTGGGCAACACCTTGATACTGGCCAGAAGCAGTACTAAATCCTAATCCACTTTCTGTTAGCCAAATTGGTCCAGGGTCTGACAGCAAAATAGTTCCCTCCTTGAGGGAAATCCCAAATTGTACCAGTCGGTATTCTGCATATTGCATTAGGTTGCAGGAGATGATATACTAACTTAATATTGTACAATTCAGAATTCATGTAGTTTTGGTCTGCAGATCAATTGCCACTCAGCTTTAGCTAGTTTCACCACCATTTATCGTGTCATTTGAATGAGTTCAGATGCTACAGTTTTCTCATTGAAAAGAAAAATGCAGTTTTACCCTCTCATGCATTAAAATGGTTGCTGAATTTTGCTCCTGCCTTCATTTTATCATTTGGCTTCACGTTAATGTGCGTTGCCTGGAGAATCTCTGCGCTGTACCCAATTACAGGGCTCCAGTTCTATCCTTGATGTGTGCTGAGTTATGCAATCCCAGCCACTACGGAGGTGGATGAATCAAGTATCCTTGGTGCTCCTGAGGGAGAAAGGTGATGACTGAATCAAGGTTTCATTTTCTGATGAGAAATGTGTGTTTCTTTCTGAACCAAATCAGAACTGGCATTTGCCTCTGTTTCTTCTGTAAGACAACTTGATCTTCTGGCTCAACATGCCTCCATGTACTCACTGCTGACTCCATCCACTAAGAGCTAGCCAAAAACACTCCTTTGATATGGTCAGGGGGCCTCCAACTCTGTATTGAGCGTTGAGGCAGCGTGCAATCTTTCCATCACCTGTTTTCCCAGTAAATTTGTAATGGGAAAGCTGGTAAGCAAGGTACATTTGTGTCCAACAGAATTGAATTTTTCAGGATGAGCCCTCAAAAGTATGTTTACGGTAGGTTCGTGCAAAAGAATCTCAGTTGAATATTGCTCCCTTCTGCATTATGGACAGCACTATTTCCAAAGTTGATGCTTTGAATGTGATCCTCCTGTTTTGAGCATTTTGGCATATTATTCTGGAGAGCTTTTGGAAGGAAGACTTTGCTTATTGAGACAATTCTATAAAGTGCATTTGGCCATTGTTGAGTTAGGTGGGTTTAGATGCTGCCTTCAGTTATTGGTAACAAACAAGTGCCAACTTATTACATGCTTCAGTTGGAAATATTAGAGTTGGAATTTGGTTACAGTAATTGAGGATAATAGTTTTTAAAGGCTGTTAACTGTTTTCGGGCTTCAACTTCTATTGGAAACGTGAACGAGTTTAAAGTAGCAAGCCAAATAAAACCTTCTTGTACTTTCCTTCAAATGCACCAGCGACTTGGAGTACAGAGAGGCAATCAGTTACGGGTAAGGACTGTTCAGTGTGTTCTTTACTATTGTTAATACTTTCATTTATAGATTTACTGGTCAGACTATTCACCATGCCTGAGCTGAAGCTTTGCATGATTATCATTGCTAATTTAATTCCTGTTTTTGTTTCAATGAAACAAAGAGAGGAGGAGGCTGGAAGAATTGGTTCCCTGTGAACAAGAGGCAGAGAGGTACAGTGATGTTGGAGCAAAGTTAAAATCATTCGGAGTTGACCATTTGTTGATGAATACTCATTGTCTGTCTTGGGATAGTTTTCTGTGTGAACTGTATAAGATTTCCAAGTGTCAGGAAAACTTTTGTGCTCAGATTAACATCTTGGGAAGGTGGGATGCAGCATGCGAATGTGGTCTGGTTATGTCCCAAGGTTGTGTTTTGAGGGCAGAGTTTAACTTTTTTGTTATAATTTGCTAGTGAATTCTGAGAGGTGTATTTGCACAGTTAGCAACGTCCCGGTGCGGGGGAGGCATTAATTAGCTTAAATGTTCAGTGATGCAAAATCACCTCCAAGTGCTTGTTCTTGTTTTCCGAGCTTGACTCCCAGTTGGTGCTAAATTCTGGACTACAGAGAAGATGGGTTCCAGGACTCTTGTGGCGCAGTGATAGTACCCCTACCTCTGAATCAGTCTCACCTGCTCCAGAGGTGTAATGGCATCTCAAAATGGGTAGTCCAGAAAATATCTATAGGACGGGTTCTATCTAACTTCACCTACATCTGCATTTCCTCACAATGAAGCAGTCACTGGCCATAAATGGCAAAACCTGATAACATTTGTACTTTGGTTGATATGTACCACAATGTTACTTGACACTTAAGTGCCAGTCAATGTCTGTCCTGACCAAGGTGGAGTCTTAAACACCTCACCTTGACATTCATTGCCATTACCACCCCAATACCCCTACTGTTGGCATTCAAGGGGGCACTATTGATCAGAAACTCAACAAGAGTACCAATGGGAAGACAATGTAGTGGTATTGTTACTGGGTTAATAATCCAGACAAATGTTAATTAGTACCAGTAACCCAGACTAATGCTCTGGAGACCAAAGCAAAGCACTCTGAATCCTGCAGGTCTGAAATAAAAAAAACGCAAAATGTAGGAGAAACATAACAGGCCTTGCAGCATCTATGGAGAGAGAAGCGAGAATTAGCATTTTGAGTCCAGTGGAACTGTGGGGTCACTAATGCTCTGGAGACTTTGATTCAAATCCCAACATGGCTACTGGCAAAATTTCAATTCAAGTAACAGGTCAATTCAGAAGTACTCTCGGTAAAATTATCGTTGATTTGTTTATTGGTTCATGGAATGTGGGTGTTGCTGGTTAGGCCATCATTTCTTGCCCATTCCTATTGCCCTGGAGAAGGTGATGGTGAGCTGCCTTCTTGAACCACTGAAATTCTTTGAAGTGTACGAATACTGAGTGCAGTTAGGGAGGGTGTTCCAGGATTTTAAGCCAGTGAGAGTGAAGGAACAACGATGCAGTTTGAAGGCAGGATGGTGTGGAGAGGCACTTGCAAATGACTGTGTTCTCAAGCATCTGCAGCCCTTGTCCTTCAAGGCGGTAGAGGTCACAAGTTTGGAAGGCTCTGTCAAAGGAGTCTTTGTGAGTTGTTGCATCTCGTAGATGGTGCACACTGTACATCAGTAGTGGAGACAGTAAATTTTGAAGATGTTAGAGGGGTTGCCAATCAAGTCGGCTGCTTTGGACGTTTTCTCATCAACCTGTTGAGATGTTTTTGCACACCCCTCTGGAGCAGGAGGGACTTCAACACAGGGCCCCTGGCTCAGAGTAGGTACTCTACCACTGCACCACTTGAGCCCAGCGAGCTGTTTTTATTCTGGGTGGTGTCAAACTACTTGAATGTTGTTGGAGAATACTCCATGACACTCCTAGTTTCTGCCTTGTGGATGGGGAACTGGCATTAGGGAGACAGAAAGATGACTTACTCTCTGCAGAATTCCTAGCCTCTGACCTTCTGTTATGGTTGCAGTGCTTGTATGGCTAGTCCTGTTCAGTTGCTGGTAAATGCTAACTCCACAGGATGTTGATAGCGGTGGGGTCGAGGGTGGCGGGTGGATTCAGTGATGGTAATGCAATTGGACATCAGAGGCAATGGTTAGATTATTTCTTGATAGGGATGGTCATTGTCTGATACTTGTGTGGCATGAATGTTACATGCCACTTATTAATTCAAGCCTGCATTTAGACATGGGCTGCTTTAGTGTCTGAGTCATTGTAAATGAGGCTGAACACTGCAATCATCAGCAAACACCCCCACTTCTGATCTTACGAAAGGAAGTTCATTGATGAAGTAGCTGAAGATGTTTGGACCTAGGACACTACCCTAAGGTAGGTGCCGATATTGCAGTTGTACTGGAACAACTTAAGAGGAGATGTGCCAAGTTCTGGAGTGTCAGTTCTGAGATGGTGGTGGAGAACCTTTTTAAATCACTGCAATATGTAGTCCTGGGACTGCCACAGTGCTTTAAGAGAGTGTCCCAGAATTTTGACCTACGGCTGTGAAGGAATTGCAGTATGATTCCAGGTTAGGATGATGAGATTTGGAGGGAAACCTGCAGATTGTGGCATTCCCGTGAATCATCTGCCCCCTTCTGGGTCATGGTGGTCGCTGGTTAGGAAGGTACTGTCATAGACCCCTGGATATGTTGGTGCAATGGATCCTGTAGATTGTACACGCTGTTGGCAATACAGTAGTGCTGGAGAGAGGTGAATGTTGAGGATGGTGGACAGGATGCCAATCAAGTGGACTGCCTCTTTGTCCTGTAGCTGTTGGGCTTCTTGAGTGTTGTAGGAGTTGCACTCATCTGGAGCAGGTGGGAAAGCCTTCCATCACACTGCTAACTTCCTGAAATGTATATTTAAAAAAATGTGACTACAACAGCACATTTAAGGCTATGAGTTATGGGTACATAATGTCTACCTTCTGGCTGCCCCAAATGTTCTCCAGTACCTACAAGGTATACATGAGGCATATATAGTAAACGAGATCTAAGGCACAGACAAAGGACCTTCAGCCCTTCAAGTCTGTGCTGGTCAAAAACAATCACCTAATTATTCCGCACTTGGCCCATGGCCTCGTATGCCTTGGCATTGCAGTGTACATCTAAATACTGTTTAAATGTCATGAGGGTTTCTGCCTCTACCACCTTTGCAGGCAGTATGTTCCAGATTCCCAGCACTTTTTCACTTTGAATGAAAAAATCTTTCCTCACATACTTTCTAAATCTCCTGCTCCTTACCTTAAATTTATGCACCCCAGTCATTGATCTCTCCACCAAGGGGAAAACTTCCTTCCTTGTCTAGGAGTATGACTAGATCATTCAGCTCCTCAACCCTGTACTGCCTTTTAGTGAGATCATGGCTAATCTGTGGCCTAGCTCCATATACCTGCCTTTGGCCTGTATCCTCTAATTCCCTTGCCTCAAACATTTATCTGCCTCTAAAATTAACATCTGATCCACATCAATTGCCATTTTTGGAAGGGCGGTCTAAACCTTGACCTAAACTTTCTGGGCAAAAGTGCCTCCTGACATCTCTGCTGAACAGTGTGGCCCTAATTTTTAGACTTGTGCTCCTTAATTCTAGAATCTCCAGTCAGTGAAAATAGCTTAGCTTTATCTACCCTGTCTTTTTCTGTTATATCTTGAAGACTTCAATCAGATCACCCCTTAATCTTATGAATTATAGAGAAAGCAGGCCTAATTTGTGTATTCTTTCCTCCTAATTTAACCCCTGAAGTCTAAATATCATTCTTGTAAACCTACCCTTCCTAAGGTATGGTGCTCAGATCTGTTCACAGTATTCCAAGTGGGGCCTAACAAGGGTTTTGTGTAACTGCAGCATAGCTTCTGTTTTCTTAAACTCCAGTCCTCTAACTGTAAAGGCCAACATTCCATTAGCTGCCTCGATTATTCATTGCATCTCTTTGTGGTATTTTAATGGTCAATGCACCTGAACACACTAAACTCTTTAATATATGACTTTGTGCCATTTTCCAAGTTATTAATAAATAATATGAATAACTGAGGTATAACACAAATCCTTGTGGACACCAGTGGTCACATCCTGCTAATTTGAGTACCAGCCATCGTCCCTGCTTTCCGTCGCCTGGCACTCAAGCAATTTCCCTGCTACGTTAGTAATTTGCCCTCAATTCCGTGGGCTGCTACCTTAGTTAACAGTCCCTTATGTGCCATTTTATCCAAAGCCTTCTGGAAATCTATTTAAACAATATCCACAGACATTCCCCTTTCCACTAACTTAGTCATCTCTTCAAAAAATTCAGTGAGGTTTACCAGGCATGACCTTCTTGTCGTGAATCCATGCTTTCTATCCCTGACAGTTGAAAATTTCAAGCTGTTCAGTTATCCATTTTTGATTTATAGAATCCAACAATTTCCCTACCACAGGTTTCTCGTTCAAAGATCTATCTTATTTGCCTTAAAAAGAATTCAACAAGCTAGCCTCAATTCCCTAGCTAGGAATCCCACAGATTCACAACCCTTTGAGGAAGGTTTTCCTCAACTCAATCCCAGATCTGCTTCTCCGTATTTTGAGGCTATGCCCCCAGTTCTAGTTTCACCTGCCAATGGAAGCAACATTCCTGCTTCTATTTTATCTGTTCCCTTCATAATTTTATTTTTAACATGCCCCCCCATTTTTCTAAATTCCAGTGAGTATAATCTTAGTCTACTCAATCTCTTCTCGTAAACCACCGTCTCAATTCCAGGATCAACCTAATGAACCTTCTCTGCACTCCCTCCAGTGCCATTACATCCTTGCTCAAGTAAGGAGACCAAAACCATACACAGTACTCCAGCTATATGACCTCATCAGCACCCAATCTGGCTACAGCATAACCTCCCTATTTTTAAACTCCATTCCTCTAGCAACGAAGGACAATATTCCATTTGCCTTGTTAATTACTTGCTGCACCTGCAAACCAACATTTTGTGGTTCATACACTAGGACACCCACAAGCCTCTGCACAGCAATTTTTCACCATTTAAATAATAGTCCATTTTGCCGTTATTCGTACCAAAATGGGTGAGTTCACATTTACCAACATTGTACTCCATCTGCCAGACCCTTGCCTTCTTACTTAACCTATCTATAACCTTCTGCACACTTTGCTCTACCCCCATCTTAATGTCCTCTGTGAACTTTGACACGCTACACTTGGCCCCCAACTCCAAATCATTTATGTTAACTGTAAGCTTTTGCGGTCCCAACATTGATTCCTAAGGCACAGTAGCCACTGATGCCAACCAGAAAAGCACTCATTTATCCCCACTGTTTGCTTTCTGCTAGTTAACCAATCTTCTATCCATGCTGATGTCTTTCCCCCGACACCTCTCACTTCCCAGTGATGGCTTAGCAAATCATTCAATGATATCAAATGGGCAATTAAGATTGACCTCTGTGAATAATTAAAGCTTGAAGATCTTTAACAACTGGCATAGGGTTTTACTTCAGGGTCCAAAAGGCAAAGCAAATCAAACCACAGCACCAGCCTATCCCTAATGAGCTCCTTTTAAGTAAGATACAACTCCTTCTGTTCTCTTAACCCTACAATTACTTTTAATCCTAAAACTGTATTTGTGAATGGTCATGCATAGCTTGATCTCCCTCTGTCCAGGTTCACTGCCAAAGTGCCAGTATTTGAGACATTGATTTGAAAGTGGATGTCAATATTGGTTGGGCAGGTATGCTTATTTCAATCTTGATTGTAAAGTTCTATTTTTGTTCACATGGCCAGATTCTTCCAGCCCTTCTGCTTGAAAAACCAATCTGCATCACTAGCAAATGTCATATGCTTTTTGCAAATTGCCATTACCCTTGATTCCTCAGAAATTAACCACCTTTGTAAGCCATGGCTGTTGAGCATGCTAGCATAAAAACCAAAGACCATATGTCTCTGTGACATTCTCCCTTAATGGAGTCTTTTAATAAAGATGACTCAAAACATGCTGAGTTTTACCAGCAGGTGTTTAGATTTGAACTGTTACCATGGAATGAGTTCCCAGTTTCAGCAGTGGGTAGCTGTTGCCCCAGTCTTGTCATGATCTAGTAGCATTGAAGTCCTGTTTTGACTCAGCCTTCACTGACAGCTACCATTAGAAATTTCAGCAGAACAGTGTTCTTTGCATCTCAGTGTATGAACGAGAACTGTTGTCGGTTTGTATAAATTTGTAGTGATGAGAAAATGAATTCGAAATTATTAGCCTGAGTTCCCATCTCTGCTTATTATCCAACTACCACACCCCACCTAATAAGAAAGTATTTGTTATGAGGGGGGAATTGAGCTTTTATTGTACCCTGCAGTATCTGGCTGCTAGAATTCATTGGCTGGTCCTATGTGCAAAGAGTCATTAGTAGGCAGTTGCATGTAATCATATTCACCCTACTATAATTATGTTTTATGAATACTACTGTGATATTCAAGATAGACTGGAAACTGGAGTACACAAGCTTGACCCTTTTTTCTTGATCCTTAGGCCTGACCCCTATATAACTCCCTACTATGAGCATGAAGTTGAACGGTACTGGCGTGGTGGACAATACGAGAACTTCAGAGTCCAGTGGACAGAAGCAGACTATCATTACAGGGTAAGCTTTTTGAGAAAAAACATAAGCATTTTGTCAAAAATTTTTGTCTTGCACTTATCAGGACAAGTTGCAAAAAACGCCAAAATAAAGGCAAAACCACGTTCACATTGTATGAGAGGAGAGTGCTGATTTGTTGGCAAGTAGGCTGTATTTGGTAGAGATGTTACTGTCTTTGGAGCACATGGAGCTTCATGTCATGCTGGTACTGAAATACATACGCTGCTTCAGTAATCTCTGTGATAGGCAGAATATTTTTTTGATCTGAAGACAGCTTCTTGTTAATAACAAACTCCACTCATAGAAACATGGAAAATTGGCGGAGGAGTAAGCCTTTTGGCCTTTAGAGCCTGCTCTGACAAACAACATGATCAGGGCTGACCTGCCAGTTGTAGTCTCCTGTTTTCTCTCCTGCTCCCTCCTTAAACAGTCGGGTGACATTTGTTACCTTCCAATCTGCAGGAATCATTATTCTGTGCAAAATCTTGCCATCTACCTTGCACAACTGAAGTTATCAGTTCAAAACTTGAATATTAAATTCTCCTTTTTGCCATGTTATTGGCATTGCTTAGTGCAAGCTATTGGATAATTCACCGTTTTTATGCATAATCATAACTTGAATGAATGAAACTAAACTATTTTTAGTTAAATTACAATTAAAGGCAGCATCTTTGCATAATATCGGTGAGCCAACATGAGTGAAGAAATGTGTGAGATATTGAGGTGAACGGCAAAGAAATAGGAATTAGAGAAATGGTGAATGGCGCACACATTCCGGGGGAGTGATTTGTCTCCTTGTTGTCTGCTTTCTTTTATTATTAGGCCCTGGGGTTACTGGAGCTTGCTTCTGCTTTGTTGTTCTTTCCTGTTTCATTTAAACTTATTACCCAACTATTTAGCCATTCTCACTCTGTGCCTTGTATGTCTCATTTTTTAATCTGTCGATTTGTCTCCTATTAACTCCTTCTTATTATAATTTCTGTCATTTAATCATCTCCTGATTTCCAGTAAAGTACTTTATTATCAAAGAATACCAAGAACTTGGGGCAGGAGTAGACAATTCATCTTTTTGAGCCTGCTCTATTATTCAATACAATCTTGGCTGATCTCATGGCAGCCTCAACTGCATTTTCCTGCCAGCTATCCACAACCATTCAACCCATTACTGATTTAAAATCTGCTTCTCTCCACATTAAGTTTACTCAGTCTTGTGGTATCCACCACACTCTGGGCTAGAGAATTCCACAGATACAAGATCCTTTGAGAGACTTAATTTCCGCTCATCTCTGTTTTAAATCTACTACCCCTTATCATAAAACTGTGATACCTCTCTCTAGAATCATAGTCATACAGCATGGAAACAGATCCTTCAGTCCAATTCGTCCGCACCAACCAGACATCTCAATCTGACCTAGTCCCATTTGCCAATGTTTGACCCATTTCCCTCTAAACCCTTCCTATTCATATACCCATCCAGATGCCTTTTAAATGTTGTAATTGTACCAGCCTCCACCACTTTCTCTGATAACTCATTCCATACACGCACCATCCTCTGTGTGAAAAAGTTACCCCTCAGGTCCTTTTAAATCTTGCCCCACTCACCTTAAAACCGAGCGCTGTAGTTTTGGACTTGCCCACCCTAGGGAAAAGACCTTGACTATTCACCCTAACGTTGCCCCTCATGATTTTATAAACTCCTAAATGGTCACCTGTCGACCTCCGACACAAAGCTCCAACCTATTCAGTCTCTCCCTGTAACTCAAACCCTCCAACCCTGGCAACATCCTTGTAAGTCTTTTCTGCACCCTTATGTTTAAGAACACCCTTGCTGTAGAAGGGCAACCAGAAGTGTATGCCGTAACCTGAAAGTGGCCTCACCAATGTCCTGTACAGCTGCAATGTGATATCCCAACTCCTATAAGACCATAAGACATAGGAGTGGAAGTAAGGCCATTCGGCCCATCGAGTCCACTCCGCCATTTAATCATGGCTGATGGGCATTTCAACTCCACTTACCCGCACTCTCCCCATAGCCCTTGATTCCTTGCGAGATCAAGAATTTATCAATCTCTGCCTTGAAGACATTCAACGTCCCGGCCTCCACCGCTCCGTGGCAATGAATTCCACAGGCCCACCACTCTCTGGCTGAAGAAATGTCTCCTCATTTCCGTTCTAAATTGACCCCCTCTAATTCTCAGGCTGTGCCCACGGGTCCTAGTATCCCCACCTAACGGAAACAACTTCCCAGTGTCCACCCTTTCTAAGCCATGCATTATCTTGTAAGTTTCTATTAGATCTCCCCTCAACCTTCTAAACTCTAATGAATACAATCCCAGGATCCTCAGCCGTTCATCGTATGTTAGGCCTACCATTCCAGGGATCATCCGTGTGAATCTCCGCTGGACACGCTCCAGTGCCAGTATGTCCTTCCTGAGGTGTGGGGCCCAAAATTGGACACAGTATTCTAAATGGGGCCTAACTAGAGCTTTATAAAGTCTCAGAAGCACATCGCTGCTTTTATATTCCAACCCTCTTGAGATAAATGACAACATTCCATTCGCTTTCTTAATTACAGACTCAACCTGCAAGTTAACCTTTAGAGAATCCTGTACTAGCACTCCCAGATCCCTTTGTACTTCGGCTTTATGAATTTTCTCACCGTTCAGAAATAGTCCATGCCTGTATTCTTTTTTGCAAGGTGCAAGACCTCACATTTGCTCACGTTGAATTTCAGCAGCCATTTCCTGGACCACTCTCCTAAACTGTCTAAATCATTCTGCAGCCTCCCCACCACCTCCGTACTACCTGCCGGTCCACCCAACTTCGTATCATCAGCAAACTTCGCCAGAATGCCCCCAGTCCCTTCATCCAGATCATTAATATATAAAGTGAACAGCTGTGGCCCCAACACTGAACCCTGCGGGACACCACTTGTCACCGGTTGCCATTCCGAAAAAGAGCCTTTTATCCCAACTCTCTGCCTTCTGTCAGACAGCCAATCCTCAATCTATGCCAGTAACTTACCTCGAACACCATGGGCCCTCACCTTACTCAGCAGCCTCCAGTGAGGCAGCTTATCAAAGGCCTTTTGGAAGTCTAGATAGATAACATCCACTGCGTTTCCCTGGTCTAACCTACTTGTTACCTCCTCAAAGAATTCTAACAGGTTTGTCAGACACGACCTCCCCTTACTAAATCCATGCTGACTTGTTCTAATCCGGCCCTGCACTTCCAAGAATTTAGAAATCTCACCCTTAACGATAGATTCTAGAATTTTACCAACAACCGAGGTTAGTCTAATTGGCCTATAATTTTCCATCTTTTGCCTTGATCCTTTCTTAAACAAGGGGGTTACAACAGCGATTTTCCAATCTTTTGGGACTTCCCCTGACTCCAATGACTTCTGAAAGATCACAACCAACACCTCTGCTATTTCCTCAGCCACCTCCCTCAGAACTCTAGGATGTAGCCCATCGGGACCAGGAGATTTATCAATTTTTAGACCTTTTAGCTTTTCTAGCTCTTTCTTTTTTGTAATGCCTACCATACTCAACTCTGCCCCTTGACTCTCCTTAATTGTTGGGATATTACTTATGTCTTCCACTGTGAAGACTGACGCAAAATACTTATTAAGTTCTTCACCTGTTTCCTTATCTCCCTTCAGTAGCCTTCCAGCATCAGTTTGGAGCGGCCCAATGTCTACTTTTGCCTCTCGTTTGTTTCTTATGTATTGAAAGAAACTTTTACTATCATTTCTAATATTACTGGCTAGCCTACCTTCGTATTTGATCCTCTCCTTCCTTATTTCTCTCTTTGTTATCTTCTGTTTGTTCTTGTACCCTTCCCAATCTTCTGATTTCCCAGTGCTCTTGGCCACTATATAGGCTGTCTCTTTCTCTGATACATAAGTACTCAGTGTTGTGACCAATGAAAGCAAGCATGCCAAACGTCGTCTTCACCACCCTGTCTACCTGTGATTCCACTTTGAAGAGACTATGCACCTGCACCCCTAGGACATGAGTGGGATTCGTGACATCGACTAGAAAAGTATTATTCTTGTTTATGCTTAAGTCAGACGGGGAGTACAATCAAACTGAAGGTCCATCTTCTATTGGGTTCATTCTATTTGGGGAACTCCGACCCAGCATCGTATCCTGTACTCTGTGGGATACCCTGGATGCTGCTGCAGTTCTGGATGACCATATGCAGGAGATATCTCTGGCTAGAACAGCTCAAGCTCCAGATCTTTTCTAGATTGGCCCACGAGAGGAAACATCCTTTCTATATCTAGTTTGTGAATCCCTTTTAGCATCTTATATAGCTCAATTAGATCTTCTCTCATTCTTCTGTACTCTAGAGAGTATTGGCCTAAACTACTCAATCTCTCTACATAAGACGAACCCCTCATCTTTGGTATTAATTTTGTAAACCGCCTCCAATCTACCTCCGGTGCAACTACATCCCTGAAATAAGGGGCCAAGACTGTACGCATTACTTCAGATGCGGTCTCACTAATGCCTTGTACAGTTGCAGCAATATTTGCCTACATTTTATACTTTCTTTAGTAATAGATGCCAAAATTCCTTTTGCCTTCCTACAAAACTAGAAATATGGGAATATTTCAAAATATTTATTCAAGAAGCATCTTGGAATGAAACAGTTTTAAGGTTGAAGTCTGTAATCTCTGACAAGAACGTTCGAAAGGTCTCAAGCCGACCTGAAGCTTTAACTCTTTCTCTCTCCTGATGCTTTCTGACCTGAGTGTTGCCAGCATTTTCTGTAATAATTTCAGATTTCCAATATCTGAAGTATTTTGTTGTTCTATTCTGTTTAATTTGTCCGCTTCATTTTTAGCTTATCTGTATACAATATACTCCACTTCTGATGTAGGGTCCAAATCTAAACATAAAATTTCTGCACCTGTCTAAACTGTTCAGCAGCAACAAAAACAAATTGCTGGAAAAACTCAGCAGGTCTGGCAGCATCAGTGAAGAAAAAAATCAGTTAACGTTTTGGATCCAGTGACCCGTCACCTGACCTGAACCATTAACTCTGATTTTTTTTTCCTTCACAGATGCTGCCAGATCTGCTGAGTTTTTCCAGCAACTTCTGTTTTTGTTGGCCTTGGGGCTGCTGCTTCATTTTGAAAGGTGTTAAATTACACTAATTGTTATAATGACAGTTAATCTGGGATTATTTTTCAACTGGACAATCTTGCCTCCTTTCCTCCCTATTGTGTAACACTGCAGGTAGTTTAGACACTCCAAACAGTGCTTACATGTGTTAACCACCAACAGTTACCCAAAAGTGGAAAATATTGCACAATGTGGTACTGTTGAGAAATCAGTCATCTGAATGAGTTCAGAAATTAATTGAACATTTTTTTCAATTTCACCTTCCTTTCCTGTACTATTCCATCCTAATGCTGTATCCTTTTTGCATTGAGAAATCCATGACCTCGCCCAGGCTGATTTGATTTAATTCTGCCCTTGTATGATGGCCACACACTCTCCAGCAGTGGTCAGGTGCATGATCCCGTTTTCCATTCAATAATCCAACTCTTATTTGCTGACCAAGTTAAGACAAATGCTCTCAGCACTGATTGACAGTTGAACCTGTAGCTGCCCATTTTGTTTTGTTCTGTTCTGTGTGATTACATACACCTGCTGCTACCCTTTGGACCAACTGGTGCAAGATTCTAATGTTAACAGATGGAAAGCAGAGTTAACGTTTTGGGTCCAATGATCTGTCTTCAGAACTGATTGTAGCTAGGAAAAGGTTGACAATGGGATGGTTATGATGGTAGCCCATGTGAAAACAAAGCAGGGATAAGGACATGAGAGAAGATGCTAAGGCCCTAAAATTATTGAACTCAGTGTTGAATCCTAAAGGCTGCAGAATCCCCAAGTGGAAAATGAGATGCTGTTCTTCCAGCTTGCACTGAGCTTTGCAGGAGCACTGCAGCTAGCCTGAGATACAGATGTTGGCCAGGGAACATGGTGTGTTGAATTGACAAGCAACAGGAAGCTTCAGGTCATTTTTGTGGACAGAATGTAGATGTTCTGCATCTTCGTCTCTTCATGAGAAACTCCCTGTTGGCCCTGCATTCTACCATGCTGTCTACGAATGGGAGCTGTTTGTTCTTTTCTTCCTTGGTGAATTTGCTGGTGAGAGAGTTGCTTATTAGTTTATTAGCAGACACACCAACTAATAAACAACACTCTCGCCGGCATCAAATTCACCAGGGAAGAAGAAAAGAACGAACAGCTCCCATTCCTAGACATCTTGGTGGAACACAGGGCCAATGGGGAGTTTCTGACAAAGATACACAGAAAAGCCACACAAACGGATCAAGTCCTGAATTTCAACAGTAACCATCCCAACACCCACAAACGAAGTTGCCTGAAAGCACTATTTAAACCAGCGACGACACACTGCAGCAAGCCGGAACTATGCCAAAATGAAGAAGAATACCTCTACCAAGTATTTAAGGACAACGGGTACCCGAACAACTGGGTTCAATGATGCCCATCACACAAACAACAAATGGAAGATATAGTATGCCCTGACACACTTGTCCCATTACTATACATCAAGCACCTATCCGAACTGACCACAAGACTCCTATGACCATTGGGCATCAGAATGGCACACAAACCTATGTCAACCCTACGCCAACTGCCGACTCGAACCAAAGACCCCTTACACACTATGGACAGAACCAATGTGATATACAAGATTCCATGCAAACACGGCAACAAACGTTACATTGGGCGGACAGGCAGGAAACTGGCCGCAAGAATACATGAACACCAACTAGCAACAAAAAGACTCGGCCAACACTCAGTCGTCTCCATTCACACGGATAAGGAGAACCACCAGTTCGATTGGGACAACATCGGGATCCTAGGATAGGCCAAACCGAGACAAGCACAGGAATTTCTAGAGGCCTGGTTCTCCACCATGAAGGCCTTAAATAAACATGTAGAATTAGACCCTATATATACACCACTGTGAAGAAAAACCGGAAATGAGGTAATCAACTCCCAACGCACCCCAGAGTTTAAATACCAGGCGGGAAAGCACAACAGTACTTCATCAGAGGCTGTAGTGATGATGTTACCCAGCAGGGTAATGAAATGTCTGTGAACTAACAAACCAGCTCAGTGAACGCACCAACCACGGTATGGGAAAATGTTGGGAATGGAGGAGGCGAGGACGAAAGTGTCCCAGAGGGAACAGTCCCTGCGGAACGCTGACAAGGGAGTGGAGGAAAATGTGTCCAGTGGTAGCATCCCACTGAAGGTGGCAGGTGATCCTCTAGATGTGAATGCTGGTGGGGTGGTAAGTGAAGACCAGGGGTACCCTAATGCTGTGTGGGAGGAAAGGGAAGCGGTGAGGGCCCTGTCAACCATGGTGGTGGAGAATCCTCAGTTGAGGAAGAAAGTGGACATTTGAGGCACTTGGGCCCCCAATAATGCTTGTCTCTTTGCGGGTACATGCACAGTTCCTTGCTCCAGTCCCAGTATGATCCCCACCCACAACTCTTCCTCTGGTACACCGATGACATCATCAGTGATGCTTCCCTAGTTCACAGAATCATAGAATCCCTAAAGTGTGGAAAGAGGCCACTTGGCCCATCAAGTCCACACCGCCCTTCTGAAGGGCAAGACACCCAAACCCAACCCCCACCCTATCCCTGGAACCTTGCATTCTCCATGGGTAATGCACCTAGCCTGCACATTGCTGGGCACTCTGGGCAATTTAGCATGGTCAGTCCACCAAACCTGCACATCTTTGGACTGTGGGGAGGAAATTGGAGCAGCCGGAGGAAAGCCATGCAGATGTGCGGAGAATGTGCAAACTCCACACAGACAGTCGCCTGAGGCTGGAATCGAACCAGTGTCCCTGGTGCTATGAGGCAGCAATACTAACCACCGAGCCACCGTGCCATCCCGATATACAAATCTCATGCAAGTTTGTATAAGTTTTCTATTTGCTTCCAATTTCTATCCCACTCACCTTCATTCTGACTGCTCCCTTCTCTTCCTCGACACCTCTGTTTCCATTTCTGGGGATAGGCTGGCTGTCAATATTCACTACTAACCCACCTGCTCCCACACTTATCTTGACTGTACATCGTCACACCTGGCTTCCTGTAAAGACTCTCTTCCATTCTTTCAGTTTCTCCTTCTCTGTCACATTTGTTCTGATGATGCCAGCCTCTACAAGCGGGCTTCCGAAATGTCCACCTCCTTCATTAGCCGAGGATTTCCCAGCACCATGTTGACAGGGTCTCCAACAGTGTCTGTTCCATCTCCTGCACTTCAGCTTTCACCCCTTCTCTTCCCTCCCACAACAGTGATACAGTCCCCCTGTCTCTCACTTACCACCTCATCAGTATCCACATCCAAAGGATCATTGGCTGCCATTTCTGCCATCTCCAACAGAGTGCCACCACCAGACACACATTCCCCTTCCCTCGACTGTCGGCCTTCCACAGGAACCATTCCCTCTGGTGTAACACCTGCCCATTTACTTCCTCTCGCTTCACTATCCAAGACCCAAGACATATCTTCCAGCTGCTCACAATGTGGTCTCCTCTAAACTGGGGAGATGAAGCACAGACTGCGCGAACGCTTCGCAGAATACTTACAATCGGTCCACAAAAATGACCCTGACCTTCCTGTTGCCTGTCACTTCAATACACCACTGCATTCCCTGGCCGACAGCTCTGTCTCAGGCTTGCTGCATCTCTCCAGCAAAGCTCAATGCAGATTGGAAGAACGGCATCTCATTTTCTGCTTGAGGACCCTGGAGCCTTCGGGACTCAGTATCGAGCATTTTATCCCATATCCTTATCCGAGCCCCGACACACCACGGCTTGCCATCACGGGCTGCTACCACAACCATCCCATTGTCAGCTACTTATGGTCCCAATTAGCAGCAATTGATTACCCCAGGCTGACCTTTACTCATTCCTTTGTCTGTCCAACTATTGTTCTCTCTCTGGGCTTCATTTCTGCATGTCGTTTACTCCTTCCCCCCCCCCCCCCCCCATCCCACCCCATCTTCAATATACCAACCGTTTCTTAGAACCCTTTCTTAGAATCCTTTCTCTTTCAACCCTGCAATCAGTTCTGAAGATGGGTCATGAGAGACCCAAAACTTTAGCTCTAGTTATTCTCCACAGATGCTGAGTTTTCCCATTTGTATCTAATTTCCAGCATCTGCAGTTCTTTGGGGTTTTATTTGTACACTAATATTAATGGTACTTTAACAATGGAAAAATCTAACCCTTTTTTATCCACGCCAGGAAAGGGAGAGGGAAAGAGAACGTGAAAGAGAACGAGAAAGAGAACGCGACAGACATAGAGAACAGCGTGAGAGAGAAAGAGAAAGAGAAAGAGAACGAGGAAACAGAATACGAGAGAGAGAACGGGACAGAGAGCGTGAACGTGACAAAGAAAGACAGCGGAGAAAAGAAGAGTGGGAAAGAGAGCGTGCAAAACGAGAAGAAAAAGACCGAGCACAAAAAGACAGAGAACGAGAGAAGGAGAAACCAAAACAAAGATCTCCACCTCCAGCAAGGTAAGCAAAGATGTTTGAAGTTTTGGACCATAAGTCCTGTAGTTTTTATGAAGGCAGTGTTTTGACATTGATGTGCATCAGGTTAACAATACCAGTGTAGTCTTAACCCATTTGTAACTCCTTACACATAAGTGACAATAAATCATTCATTCATTATAACACCTTTTACTTTTTGATTACCTAATTTTTACTTGTGAAACTCAACATTTGATGGCTATGAGAAAACAATTGTCACCATCAGCAGCTACACCTTGAACACAATTTTGCTTTATTAATCTATAACATCGTATGAAAATAATGTGCAAAATATGTCTCGCAGTCATTAATACAGATCTTCTTTGATTCTCTTGATATTTTGATGGATGAATGCACAATGTGGCATGTGGGATTAAGCCATCCTGAAGTGAGGTGTTCATTCCCCCTTGTGTTCAGGTCAGTTTGGTTGCAACAATGCTAATGCAACCCACTGCCTCTGAGGTGGGGTGGGGAACAATCAACCAAAGTTCCTGATACCAATTATTTTCCAGTGATCTTTGCTGGAAAATGAAATCATAGACCAGGCAGGAATGAGCTCTTTTGCATTGCCATTTGGTTGCAGGTGCAGTTCTACTTACTCCCTCACTGTCTCAGCCAATGTATGGAATGGTCATTGAAACTGTGGAGCTGTGGCCTACAACCAGTAGTCATCACTGCTTTCAGAAAAGGACTGCAAAATGGAGAAAATTCTAAAAATAGTGTGCGAATGTGTATTATATACAAAGATATATAATTGTGTTTTTGACTATGGTTGATGAGTTGTTCAGTTTATTCTGTGGCATAATTTTCATTTCATTGCTGTGTACAACTGGATCCTGGTATGAGTGGCTAATAGTTGAATTTCATCTGTTTTGCATTTTAGGGTAGCAATTCTTTTAATTGTTTTGATGTATTTTAGCTTAGAGATGAAAATAAGATTCTTCACCGGTACTTTGGGTCTAGCCACTAATCATAACATTCATTTCTGGTTGCTGTATCTTGTACTGTTGTGGTTAAATCCTTGTACCTAATTTTAGTGTTATTCTGTTGAACATTTTATGCTTTGTTTTGTTGTAAATTGGGGTCAGCTCAATTTTCTAATGATCAGTTGCTTAATCCACACTGTATTGGCCTGATTGAGATTTTGCCAGGTATTTATTAAGTCATCAGTTGCAAGAGTGAAGAGGAAGTGACTTATGGTTGTCATAGAGCGTATGTTGTTTGTAATTTAAGACCAAGCAGGAAGTTCAGGAATGAGCTTTCCAAGTTTAATACTGTTTTGTGTGTATAGATCAGTAGACTTGAATTAGTTATAAAATTACACCCCTTTCTCTGGGGCTGAGACTGTGAACAGTGTACACAATGAAAATGCAATGATAGTTGATTTTTTAGTGAACTGCGTCTGTGATTATTTCCTGTTCTATTTTTAACTACAAATGGAATTTGACCTCTCTGAATAGGTTTCCTATAAGAAGCCAGCTTGGACTGGTTGGTCTGTCTGTCAGTCAGTAAATTGTCATAAGCCCAGTGATGTTAATCTATAATCAACAGAATTTTACAGTCTGTTTGTTACAGTTCTTTTGTTCAGTCTTGCAGTGGACGTTTCCACTGTTCCAGTTTTGGTCTTTTGTGTTTAATTAATGCGAGAACATTGACCTTACACCACATATAGTTCACATGTTTTGCTTATAGAAATGTAGAACATTGAAGGGGAAATGTTGGAATAGTGGCACTGTTGTTGGACTTGTAATTCAGAGGACCAGATTAATGCTATAGTGGCATGGACTTAAATCTGACATCTGACTGGTCTGTAAATACCTGGCCTATCCTGTTGCCTTCCTTGAATAAAGGAACCATGTTAGCTATCCCCACTCATCTGGCACTTCATCTGTGGCCAATGAACTATCAAATTTCTCCAGCAATCTGAAGATTACAGCCTTAGTAAATCCTTTCTAATCTTCTACCTAATTCTAAATTACTGTTGCACATCTCACTTTTTTTTAACCCATGCTGTTGGTACTGACATGTAGCATGACTGCTGGATGTTCTTCCTCCCACTTCAGAATACCTTACAGCTGCTCTGAGATATTCCTCACCTGGCACCAGGGAGGCTGCGTAGGTTTTGAGATTGACACTTACTGCCACAGAATGACCCGTCAATTCCCCTCACAATGAGTCCCCTATCACTAAAGTGCTCCCATTCTTTTTCCTCCCCTGCTGTGCAGCAGAACCAACCGCGATGCCACAAACCTGGCTGTTGTTGCTTTTGTTAAGAGGCCACCACCACCACCTGCAATTCCCACCTCCCACCCCACCTCATGGTCCAGCATAACATATCTGTTTGAGAGGGGGATGGCCAAGGGAACTCCTGCACTACCTGCCAATGCTTACTAGTCTTCATGATGGTCACCTAACGCTTTTCTGTCTGTGTAGCCTTTACTGGTGATGTGACCAGCTTGCAGCACCCTCAGCATCACACATGCTCCATTGTGAGTCCATCCGCAGCTCCAGCCACTCCTTGCAGTCAGCCAGGAGCTGCAGCCGAACACATGTCCTACATACATGGTCACTGTGGACACCATAATTGCTACAAGGATCAATGCTGAGGGCTTTGCTATTTATCATCCATAATATTGAGTTACGCATGGAGGCCAAGAGTAATGTATTTAAGTTTTCTGTTTATACAGATTTAGGTGGGAACATAAACTGTGAGAGGATACAGGTTTCATTGAGATAGATATATATCACTTAAGTGAATGGGCAGCAAGATGGCAGTCAAGCTATAATGTGAGAATATACAATAAGAATTAAAAAGCAGAATATTTTGAGAATATGTAAAACTTTCAAATATTGATGTTCAGATGGATTTGCATACACTAATGCGACAAACAAAGTTAGCATGCATAAAGAGCAAGAAATTAGGAAGATAAATGACATGTCTTTTATTGCAAAGTTATTAACCTCACAGAGTCATAGAGATGGAAATAGACCGTTCGGTCCAATTCGCCCATGCTGACCAGATATCCTATATAAATCTAGTTCCATTTGCCAGCATTTGGACCATATCCTTCTAAACCCTTCCTATTCATATACCCATCCAGATACCTTTTAAATGTTGTAATCCGACCAGGCTCCACCACGTCCTCTGGCAGCTCATTCCATACACGCACCACCCTCGTTGTGAAAAAGGTGCCCCTTAGGTCTCTCTCAAATCTTACCCCTCTCACCTTAAATCTATGCCCTCCAGTTCTGGACTCCCCCACTCCAAGGAAAAACCATTCCTATTTACCCTATCCATGCCCCTCATGATTTTATAAACTTCTATAAAGTCACCCCTCAGCCTCCAATGCTGCAGGGAAAATAGCCCCAGCCTATTCAGCCTATCCCTATAGCTCAAACCGTCCAACCCCGGCAACGTCCTTGTAAATCTTTTCTGAACCCTTTGTAGTTTCACAACACCTTTCCTATAGGAGGGAGACCAGAATCACACGCAATACTCCAAAAGTGGCCGATCCGATGTCCTGTACAGCTGCAACATGACCTCCCAACTCCTATATTCTATGCACAGACCAATAAAGGCAGCCATACCAAATGTCACCTTCTCTATTCTATCTACCTGCTACTCCATTTTCAACAAACTATGAACCTGCACTCCAAGGTCTGTTTGTTCAGCAACACTCCCCAGAGTTACCATTAAGTGTTTAAGTCCTGCCCTGATTTGCCTTTCCAAAATGCAACACCTCACATTTATCTGAATGAAACTCCATCTGTCACTCCTCGGCCCATTTGCCCTTCTGATCAAGATTCCATTGTACTCGAGGTAGCCTTCTTCACTGTCCTCTACACCTCCAATTTTAGTCTCATCTGCAAGCGTACTAACCATATCTCCTATATTCACATCCAAATCATATATATAAATGACAGAAAGCAGTGGACTCAGCACTGATCCTCGTGGCACGCTGCTGGTCACAGGCCTCCAGTCTGAAGAGCAATCCTCCATCAGCACCCTCTGTCTTCTACCTTTGAGCCAATTCTGTATACAAATGGCTAGTTCCCCCAGTATTCCCCGTGCTGTAACCTTGCTAACTAGTCTACCATGAGGAACCTTGTCTACCACTTACTGAAGTCCATGTAGATCACGCCCACTGCTCTGCCCTCATCAATCCTCTTCGTCGCTTCTTCAAAAACTCAGTCAAGTTAGTGAGATACGATTTCCCATGCACAAAATCATGTTGACAATCCCTAATCAGTCCTTGCTTTTCTAAATGCATGTAAATCCTGTCCCTCAGGATTCCTTCCAACAACTTTCCCACCACTGACGTCAGGCTCACTGGTCTGTAGTTCCCTAGCTTTTCTTTACCATCTTTCTTAAATAGTGGCGCAACGTTAGCTAACCTCCATTCTTCCGGCACCTCACTTGAGGGTATTAATGATGCAAAAGGGCCCAGCAATCTCTTTCTCACTTCCCACAGAGTTTAGGGTACACACATTCAGGTTCCGGGGATTTATCCACCTTCATGCGTTTTAAAACGTTCAGCAACTCCCCCTCTGTAATATGGGGGATGTTTTCAAGCTGTTGCTATCTATTTCCCCACAGTCTCAATCTTTCATATCCTTGTCCACAGTTAACACTGATGCAAAATACTCGTTTAGTATCTCCCCCATATCCTGCAGTTCCACGCGTGGGCAGCCTTGCTGATCTTTAAGGGGCCCTGTTCTCTCTCTAGTTACCCTTTTGTCCTAAATGTATTTATAGAACCTTTTTGGATTCTCCTCAACCCTATTTGCCAAAGCTATTTCATGCCCCCTTTTTGCTCTCTTGATTTCCGTCTTAAGTATACTCCTACTGCCTTTATATTCTTCTTGACCAAAACCTCAATTTCTCTAGTCATCCAGCATTCCCTACACCTGCCAGCCTTGCCCTTCACTCTAACAGGACTCTTGTTACTTCAGTTTTGAAGGCTTCCTATTTTCCAGCTGCCCTTTTACCTGCAATCATCCGCCTCCATTCAACTGTTGAAAGTTCTTGCCTAATACTGTCAAAATTGGCCTTCCTCCAATTTAAAACTTTAACTTTTAGATCCGGTGTATCCTTTTCCATCGCTATTTTAAAACTAATACAACTATGGTCACTGGCCCCAAAGTGCCCCCCCAGTGACACCTCACCTGCCCTGCCTTATTTCCCAAGAGTAGATCAAGTTTTACAGCTTCTGTAATAGGTACATTCACATACTGATTCAGAAAATTATCTCATACACACTTAACAAATTCCTCTCTCTGTAAGCCCTTAACGCTATGGCAGTCCCAGTCCATGTCTGGACAATTTAAATCCCCTACCATAACCACCCTGTTACTTATACAAATAACTGAGACATCCTTACAAATTTGTTTCCCAATTTCCTACTGACTATTGAGGGGGCTCTATAGTACAATCCCAATAAGGTGATATCCCTTTCTTAACCCTCAGTTCCATCCAAATTACTTCCCTGGACGTATTCCCAGGAATACCCTCCCTAGGTACAGCCGTAATATTATCCTTAATCAAAAACACCACGCCCCCTCCTCTCTCGCTCTCCTTTCTGTCCTTCTTTGGAGCTCAAAAAGAGAGTAGTGCTACAATTTGCAGGATTCTGGTGAGTCCCGATGTGGAATGCTGTGTACAGTTTTGGTCTCCGTGTTTAAGGAAGTATTACTTGCATTGGAGTACAGGGAGCATTCATTAGATTGGCCTTTGGGATAAGGGGAGACTAAGTAATTTATGACTGTCTTCCCTGGAATTCAGAAGAATTAGGGATGATCACATTGAAACATATTGGATTCTGAAAGCAGTTGGGAGGATAAATCCTGAGAGGTTGCTTGTGCTAGCTGGGAAGTCTGTGGTTAAGGGCTTGATTATTTAATATTTCCTCATCCAAGGATTGCGTTTGAGAAGTGGGTTTGAAGCTGAACATCTGCTATGATTGTAATGAATTGCGTGGAGGTTTCACATGTCATATGGTTTACTCTTGTTTTTTTCTTTATGTTGGATCTACTGACATTTTAGACAATTTTAGCCCACCATTTTTAGCCTCTAAAGCAGCTATACATCTTCACAGATATTCAGCAGGTATGCTGAGGCACAAATTTTCTTTTAAAAAAAGGATATATTTGGATCAGAGGAGAAACTGAGAAGTGGAGCTGATTGAGTGAAAAGAGGATGGAAAAACAAGAATGCATAGAAACATAGAATTATAGAATCCCTACAGTGTGGAAGATGGACATTTGTCCTATCAAGTCCACACTGACTCTCCAAAGAGTACCCCACCTTGACCCACATCCACTACCCTAAAACCCTGCATTCCCTGTGGCTAATCCACCTAGCCTGGACATCCTTGGACAGTATGGGCAATTTTAGCATGCCCATCCACCTAACGTGCACACCTTTGAAATGTGGGAGGAAACTGGAGCACCCGGAGGAGACCAAGGCAGACGCAGGGAGAATGTGCACACTCAACACAGACAGTCACCTGAGGCTGGAATTGAACCGGCATAGCTGGCACTGTGAGGCAGCAGTGCTAAATGCTGTGCTACTGTGCAAGCAAACAATAAGTTTGAAATGGGCGAAGAGAGGCTCTCTTAGCTGACATAGACAACTTTTTTTCAGAGATAAAAAGCAACTTGTATTTATTATAGATAACAAGCATGGGGCTGGATGAACACAGCAGGTCAAGCAGCATCATAGGAGCAGGAAAACTTGACGTTTCGGGCCTAAACCCTTCATCAGAAATCGGGTTTAGGCCC